>JAZKJV010008520.1:0-102064 GCA_037367405.1 Ottelia alismoides
TGGTCCTCTCAGACTGCTCATCTCTCTGTGGATGGAAGGATAAACTCATATGTTGCTCTGTCCTCAAGGCTCTCATGAATTCTCCCAGTATTGTGACGTGAAACGGGAATCTTTGTCTGACACTACTTCTTTAGGTATCACATGCAACCGAATGATGTGTTGAATATATATATATATATATATATATATCTTGGCTAGATGTACTAGTGTATATGTCATGTTGACCTGGATTAAATGGGCTGACTTGGTCAACCAGTCAACGATGACCCATATCGCATCACGCCCTCCAGGGGTGTACGGCAATGATGTGACAAAATCCATGGAGATGCTCCCCCATTTCCAAACATGGATGGGAAGAGGTTGTATTAAATCAGGAGGCCTCTAGTGCTCTACCTTCACCATCTGACAAGCAAGACATCTACTAACATGTTCGACTAGATCCTTCTTCCTGCCTTCCCACTAAAAGTGTTGGAGAGGTCCCTATACATCTTGGTGCCACCTGGATGTATAGAAAGTCTCGAGCTATGCGCCTCATCCATGATCTCTCTCCTCAACTCCTTGTCATCTGGGACACACACACAGTCCTCCCTCCATAAGATGGATTCACAAACTCGAAATCCGTCGAATTCATCATTTAAACACCTGTGGTATAGCTCCTGGATCCTCGGATATGTCTGTTGGCCCTGAACAATCCTATCCCACAAGCTGCTATACTTGGTTGGCAATGTCACTGCATCAGATGTGCCCTCATATGGGTGCCACTCACTAAGCGTGGCAAGCACATCCCATGTCTGCAACCAGGCCGTCGAACCCTCAGTGTATGGTCGTCTACTCAAGGCGTCTGCTACCACATTCCCGTTACCAGGATGGTAGGAGATGGTACAATCATAATCTTTTAGTAGTTCCATCCATCACCTTTGCCTCATATTCATCTCCTTCTGATCAAAAATGTATTTAAGGCTCTTGTGGTATGTAAAAATCTCAAATGGTATCCCATAGAAATAATGACGCCCTATCTTTAATGCAAAGACTACGGCCACCAACTACAAGTCATGAGTGGGGTAGTTACGTTCATGGTTCTTTATCTGTCGTGATGCATACACCACAACCTATCCACGTTGCATTAACACTGCACCCAACCCTCTTTGGAAGCATATGTGTACACGGTGAAGTCCAAGGTACTAGAAGGAAGGGTGAGGATGGGTGCAGAAGCCAATCGCTCCTTGAGCGTTTGGAAACATAACTCGTATTTGTCACTCCAAACAAATGAGACATCCTTCTGCGTCAACCGTGTGGGGGATAGAGCCAACTGAGATAACCCTCTGATAAACCTCCTTTAGTACCCAGCAAGGACAAGGAAGCTGCGAATCACTGTAACCATCTTGGGCCGCTCCCTTGACACCACTGCCTCTATCTTAGTGGGATCAACTGATACACGCGCCCCTGAAACCACATGGCCAAGAAAAGCCAACTCAGAAAACCAAAACTCGCACGTGTTGTACTTAGCGTACAATTGGTTCTCTCGGAGCGTCTCTAGTATGGTGCGAAGATGAGACTCGTGTTTGTGTTCATCATGAGAGTAAACTATGACATCGTCAATGAACACGATTACAAATCTGTCCAAAAGCAGACGAAAGACCCGGTTCATTAAATCCATGAATACGCCAGGTGCATTCGTGAGTGTAAACGACATCACCAAGAACTCGTAGTGGCCATATCTATTGCAGAATGCAGACTTCATTACATAGGCCTTTTGATCCTCAACTGATGGTATCCCGACCCCATGTCAATCTTAGAGAACATCGTTGCTCCCTACCACTGGTCAAATAGATCATCTATCATGAGAAGTGGTTAACGGTTCCTGACTGTTCTCTTGTTCAACTGCAGGTAGTCTATGCATAGACTTAGGGATCCATCCGTGTTCTTCATGAAGAGGACTTGTGCTCCGCATGGTGATGTACTATGGTAGATGAATCCATCCTCCAATCGCTCCTGCAACTGTACTCTGAGCTCCATGAGCTCAGCTAGTGCCAACCTATACGGAGGGATAAAGATCGACTGTATATCAGGTAATACCATGATCTCAAACTCTATCTCCCCACTGGTGGTAAACCATGAAATTCGTCTGGAGACACATCAGGAAACTCACGCACAACTATAAAATCCTCTATCATCTAATCATGTGTTGCTGAATCTACTTAAGCACGGAAGCCTATACTACCCTTGTTGAGTCTCTTCATCAGATGTGTTGCTGGACCTAAGAGAGACATTAAGAGAGACATATGTACATGGATGTAAACATGCTATTCTCCTTTGGACTAGTGATAGGTCAGAAGACTTTCACACTATCGAGTATTCGAATACCAATGAGGAATGATATGTGTGGAATGGAATTGAGTACCATTGCTCTGATACCAAAGTATGATGCCCGTCCCCCTCTAGGATCTAGGTAATCGACAAACCAATCCACAGAAATCCATTCCACATTCAAATATTTGACATTTACAAAGTAGGAGAAAATAGCAACATGCATAGGAATTAAATTTTTTTTGCTTGCAATGCATTTAACATGTTCACAGCCACACATATTTCCATTCACCAGTTCCATTGCATTACAATGTCCATTTCCATACATTCCATTTCCATGTACACAAAATATACATTACATGCCATGTCTCTCAAAAAGTATAAGCTACAAATACAGGACACAATAAAATGAACTACCAATACTATGCCACAAAATGGTGAATTTGCACAAAAAGGATGGTGCCTCCAACAAATCACTGTTGCAAACCTTCGGATCAACACGTAGGTGCGCTATGAGCAAAGTTTCTCAATATGATTTAAACAAAACTATACAAAAATAAATGCAGGTATAATTTAAATGTGTGCAAAAGAGAAAGAAACTGGTAACCTAATCTCACAAGAATTACTTTTTTATTATATTAGATATGGATATGCGTAACCAAGCTTCGTGGAAAGTTTATGCTCTTGGTCTAGATGAGACCTCACACTACGACTCTAAGACAAAAAGAATACTTGGGGTGCCTCCGTAGGCATGCAGTGGGGTACAATACATCCTAAGTCCCCAACACGTCTACTTAGCTTCACTTCACAATTTTAGTTCCTACTCAGAAATTAGATTCCAACCCGCAAATTTTCACGACTATCCCAATCATCCTTATGCACAGGAGATTCACTTCCCATCCCCAACTTCATTAACCACGTTTCCCGAACTCCCCTATTAGCGCTCCCACTCGAAATACCGACCAATGTGGCCTGCATTGGCCTTTACACGAGTGTTAACTCTAAGTCACAAGCAAAGCACTAGTAAAGTAGCCACGACTACTTGGCCCACACTCGAGCACCAGGATAAAGCACGCAAGTGCCGAGGCCAACACCGTCAGACTAGCACCTGGGTATGCCAAGCAACATGTCCCCCAACTATCACAGCAACAATAGTAGTTGGGATCGCAGTCATCTAGGCTTCTACCCAAGGCCCCAAGGGTGCATGCCCCTCCCTTGGCAGCAACTACTCCTCTACCCTATTGCTATGAAATCTTATTTTCAATCTTCACATCCATATTTCAAGCGTTAGAAGAAAGATTTTGACTTTCCAAAACTTATAACAGTCTATTGTTTATCATAATTGCCTTATTTTTTCATAAAAAAATATGAAAAGATCTCACTGTATAGAATTTCAAAGACTACAGTAACATGAAAAAACTTCCATAAAGTGGTCATAAGGTATGCGATGAGCATAGACCTTCATTCGTCCGATGCATAAGCAAAGATGACCAATTAACTTGGTTAGTTCAAGGCACTTTGCACTCTACATGGAGGGGTGAATATGTAAGTTCAAGAAAGCGTTGCCTCTAAACCCTTTCAATTGCATGATGTGGTGGATCAAAATGAATAGGCAATGTCCAACATGCACGAGCATGAAATTTGTTGATTTGGGTTCTACTCATAAATATAACCATGGAAACCTGTAATAGGATCCATTTTGTCTTCATTAAATGCTAAAATCCCACTTATGCATTAGTAACCATGGGTTTGGCAGGGGAAGATAATATGCACGTCTGATGCTGTGAATCCTGCATATGATGCACGACACATATGGACATGAAATCTTTAGTTAATGTCATCCAGTGAATCATGCTTCTTTAAAAGTTTCAGCAAACATGAACTCAACATCTAAGATCCCTTAAATCCAACCAAACCCGTTGGACGATTATTAGAGGTACTCCCTTATTCTCTATACAGTTTGCTATTTGTTTTTATGTCAGATGTAGATAGTGGAACTGAACCATGGAACTCATAAAAAGAAAGCTTCTGTCATTGAACGTCGACCAAGATGTATTCACTGACTTCATGTTGTCTAAGGAAATGTCAAATTGTTTGAAGTATTACTAAGAGAATCCAGAGAATGAGATGCATGAATAGTGGAGTCTAAATTTAGTGGAGTCTAAATTTATTAAGACAGAAGCTTTTGGAATGCTTGTTGTCGAATTCTCGAAGACAGATGGTGTATTGTCTTCAAATTTTTGAATTAACCCGAGGAGGACTCGTCCCACAAAATCTAGGCTGCATCTCATCCAATCCTTCAGCATCGTTCCCTGCCAATCCCCACTCAACTTGTCCTTCTTCAAATTGGCTCTAAACAGTATTATTAGAACAAAAATGTATATATTGTCAACACTTTCAACCTTGCTTCGCTGGATTTCTCTCACGTTGGTCTAATTTCATATGTTGGATATGAAATTGATTCCCATTTGCAGGCCTCAAGTGTTTAGAAACTAAGTCATCCAATCTCTCCCTCTTTGATTATGAGGTCACTACTAAACTTAATTAGAACAAGACTATGCAGCATGTAAGATGCAGAATTTCTTACAGATTCTAATATCAACTAGAACACTTACATATGTTCCTTGTGATTCACGACATGTTGTGGAAAGATGTATTGATTGAAACAAGTATATAGTGTTTTCTTTCAAAAATTTTGCCACTCGCTATCGATCATGATAATGAACAGAGCAAAGTTAGTGTACCTTATTTTAATCGAAGGCAAACGTAGATTTGAAACATTCTGAGTGATTCACACAGGTTCCATATTTAAAACATCTAAGGCTCTCTTCATGTAAAAGAATGTCCAATGGATTGATGATCATGTGTAGACCCACAACAAGAGGGAAAGGACATCGTACCTCAAGAAAATCCGATTCTTCGAAATCTTCACCCATGAAGAACGGCACGATCGGTGCCCTGATGATGATGCAAAATGTACACGGGGATGTTTTGGACCTTCTCTACATGATTTCAGATTCGGATCATCAATCCAAGGTGCTCATGTGGCGCTCCAGCAAGGGGGAGGGAGGAGAAGGGAAAGAAGAAGAGCTAGAACTCGTGTTTGGGTCGATTGGGAGAAGAGGGTTGATTTGGTTGTCTTTTTATTTGGGTCAAAAATTCGGATCCGGATCTTGGTTCAGATCCGGGTTTGGCATGGACCCTGACTCGCTAAAATAGTCGTAACTCGGGCTTTCAAACTCGGTTTTCGCATTCTTGCACTCATTGGAAAGATCTCGACGAACACTATACAATGGACTTCTTACTTTATTTTTTGGTCACTGGACAAGTACATATTATAAAATTAAGACCAGACCAAGTCAAGATTTGTTTTTTACTCCATGTTCGATTTTCAGGATTTTCACTGTGGCTCCTTCCATTCTCTAACAGTCCATACAACCTCGAACACAATTTGTTGCATCCTTAAATAAAGTTGGACACCATAGGGTGCATTGAAGTACCTACAATGTCGTGTGCTTCCCCGAATGATGCCCACCAGCCTCTAGTATGAGAAAATGCTCAAGCACAATGGTGTATTCCTCCTGAGGAATGCACCTCCTCTAGATACAATCTATACCCTCACGAAATAGATGCAGATCCTCCCTCTGGTAAAAATGTACTGCATCCATGGTCAATAAGTGATTCTCTATTCCTTCGCATTTGTTCTACTTAGGCTGACACTTCCTAGTGCATGCTTCTTTTATTCCCTTTGTGACTGGAGACAAGTACTCCATGGCCTTGAGGAACTGCATTTCTAAAATGATGTTTTGTAAGATCTCTACCACTCCAGGTTCAGATAAGGCTATTTTAATTTTTTGAAATTTTCTTGTATTTAATGTAGATGGAAATGGGATAGAATCTAAAGAAACATCAAACAACTCATTTCTTATTGACATCAGAATCAACATGTATTTGTGGATGATTAGAAATAGGTTGTACAATATCATCCAATAAAGGCAAAGGAAAAGAAACAAAACAAAAAACCATGTGTGATGCTCTGTCTGCTGGTGTTGAAGAAGACTCCGTGATGGGTGTGTTGTTCCTCGAAGCTGACTCACCACAGCATCTTACTTTATTCTCTATAGGTGGTGGTGGTAGTGGTGAAGAAGAAGATGGTGAAGATGATGATCATCCATGATGTGGAACTGCAACTCTGGATCATTGTTCAGCTAGTGAAGAAGATGTTGTTAGTGTCAATCTCTTAGCTGCTTGATCTCCCAATCCCAATGCCTGTGAAGGTGTTTGAAATCTCCTACCAGTCCAAGGAGAAATGGCGTGTTATAAACATGTAAAATCAAATGCCATACATGTCTCGGAGGAGGATGGATCATGGGCTACCTTCTCCTTGCATCTATAGTTGTTGGGATTGGCTTCAACCTACGCTAGAATGAGTGTCTTCGTAGTGGTCATGTCGTCGAGCGTCTGAGTCATATCGATCATATTCTTCATCAACATGGCAAGATGATCCAAGGTTGGGTTCACTAAAGGTGCCTCGGGGTGCTTAACAGTCGGCTGTCAAGTCTTGTAGTGTAGAGGTTGGTACCCAGAATACTGATGTTGCTGATATGTATAAGGAGCGGGAGGTAGCGTGTAATATTTTAGAATATATAGGCTGTTGTGGAATTGACTGATATGAGTAAGTAGGTTGTATCGGTTGGTGGTATACATGTCTCCGGGTCTGGAACTGAGGTGGAGATTGATATTGATGAGGCTATGAATCTGACTGGTGCTAGAGAAGTGGTCTCCCTTCTTGAAACTAGTGAATGGGTATCTGACTAGGCTATAAACCTATCGAACTTTTTCCTGATGGATGAGGATGACTGCGCTCACAATAAAACCAAATATGTCACCTCCTATATGCGAGGTGGAGGTGGATAGAACTGCTCGGGAATGTACCGGTGCTACTGTTAATACGATACAACACGTGACTGAGTAGGCTACTACTGGACCTAATCCGAAGTCCGCACGTAATATACATGCTGAACGGTAGAAGGACCTTCGGCACTCTGTTGGGTTGAAGTAGAAGAAAAACTAAATCGCTCCGCTGCAGGAGTATCATATGTGGCACTCTGACTTTGACACGAGCACATGGTACTCATAAGAAGCTCCAGATGTCGTGTAATCTCATCGAGCTTGTCTAGCTACTTCTTCCTCTATTCAATCACTTGTAATTTGTCAAGCTCCTGTGATTGCTTCTCAATTATGTCAACTTTGTATAGCTGATTCCCAATGATTGTCAAATTAACTCTATCCACCCTATCCACATTATGAGATATTGTCATTTTGACGGCATTGTGGGGGTACTGAAGCAGTAGAAGTAGTAGGATGTTTTTAAAAAAGTACGTGAAGAAGAAAAAGTTTTAGATCTCTCTACCATCTCCTCAAATATCTGGTACAAGACATCCTCATCCTTATTGAAGTATGAATCCTCAAAAGCGGCATCCACCAATCTCTATTTCTTTAAGCTTAGCACCTTAAAGGAGTTATGAGCTATGCTTGTATTTGGAATATCATGATGGGGGGCACTTTTCTGTTAAATCTTTGAATGTTTCCATTCCTCTTGAATAGGCTCATGGGACAACTGGAAGAAGTTAGCTATCCATTATCGCATTTGGTTGAGGCGTCCATGTGGATAATACTTGCTAAGAAAATTAGACCTTAACTCTTCCCAAGATGTGACGACCTTTCCCAAATGATTTATCAAATAAAGGGAATTTCACGTAAGACTGAACGGAAAGGTGGTCATCTTCACTACCTCTAAGGGGATGTTAGGGTAATGGATTGTACTACTAATGTGATCAAACTGCTAGAGGTGAATGCAAGGCTCCTCGTGTATGTTCCCATGGAATATCAACAACAATGAAAGTTTGGTGGGCTTCAACTCGAAATGCTCCATGAAATGTAGGAATTTGTATCCATGTCTTCATGTGTCCTGCTCTTGGGTTATAGGCATCTCTTAGCATGGGCTTTAACTCCACACTCGGCTGCTCAAGATCAACTCATTCATTCCCACCTCCTTAGTTTTGTCCATCCTCCTCTCTCCTCTCAGCTTTGTACTATCTCAGCTTTAAGATCATGTCTTTCAATCTAGCACGGATGTTGACCTGCTCAGTATGCTGGGCCTAGATGGCATGAATAGATGCCAACATCATCGAGTTGATCTCATGTTGCTCAGTCACTAGACCCTTTCCCTTCAGCGAATCCATTGAGTCCCCGAAGTCTGAATGGGTCTCTGAAAAGGTGCAAATCACTCGCTCAATCCTCAGAATATATGGATCTCAAATGATATATCAAGATTATAGTCAATCTAAAATAAGGGATTTATTAGCGAAAGAAGTGGGGAAGTAGAAAAATAATTTAATTTGGGAATAGAGTCATCCCAAATCGGCGAAGACGAACAAAATGAGCACAAAATACTCCAATCCAACATCTTTAGAAACAAGAGGAAAGATTCAAGAAAATGAGGTCAAACAAGTAGAAGAAAATGAAATGAAGGTGTGAAGTATGCATAGATATCTCTAACACTAGCAATTAAACACAATACAAACTCTTGATTCACCAACTAAACACAAGTGAAGGCCATGAAATTTCGGTCAAATATCTTTTAAATTTTAGTTAGTGGTTCTAAAAAAGTTTCTTACTACCAAACACACAAGGTGAGTCACACCTTTCGCCCAACCTATGTTCTCAATCCTCTTCAATAAATGGAACCATCTACCCAGGTTGTCAGGTTGAAAATCAAGCCAAAAGGGAGTAAGGAGAATAAGTACGCCAAAACAATTTTCTAACATCTTAGGCAAGTGCTTGCATCTCAACCGTGCACCTTAGAGATGTGTATAGGAGCATGGGGCAAAGGTCTTGGGATTTGGGCTCTAACCATAAGGCTGCGTCCACACCTACTCTGTCTGGAGGTAAGTACCTGCAAACAATGAGGAGGTTAATCTACCAAAAACAACGAATGATATGTGGTTACATTTGTTTTACGCCAAATAATTTTAGGTCCCTTTTTTTACTGGGTTATCACTTTTTTGGATTTTTTTCAAACAAAATATCAAACGATTTTTCCAATTGCTCTATTTCCTAAATGAGAAAAATCAAAGGATGAAGTCAGAAAAGTCGATGCGATGAAAATCAATGATGCATGCACGAGTAAAGAAATGTGTACCTTACTCCAGCAGTCTCCATATAAAGTGATTGTAGCATAAAATAAAGACAAGAAAGTAAAGTAACCTAAATGATGAATGACAAATATCCTAAGCAGTAACTTCTATTAGCAGGACAGGACGATCTATTTGACTAGTCCAATCCTACGAACTAAGCTATTGGAACAGATAGTCTTATTAAGGGGTGTGGACCTAATGGGTTACCTGTCTCAGCCGAGATTATAAAACCTACTTCTAAGGGATGAAGCACAAAAAATGTGAGAAAATAAATAAAAATTAAATAATGAAAATAAAAATCTGGTGAGGTCCCCCAAGTGCACCGGCACATAGTGAAACATACCTTATAATCCACAAGGTGTCTAATTGCCAAATAAAAACACAAAATTAGCAAGTGCCAACAATTGTTACAAATTTATACAAAAATAGAAATAAAAGACTAAAAAGAAAAGAAAAAAGTAATTCTCAAGTGGTCTTCCAAATCATCTGCTTCTTCTCTCCAATACTCTCTTGTTGTTCGATGAAGAAATGAGCCACCTCGACTTCGCTCAGGTATGTCAGTGCTCCTAGGAATGTTGTTCTTGCTCATTGGGCCCTTGCAAGAATGAGAGAAATAAGAAATGTGTCAGATCCCAGTTATGAAAATATGAGCAAAATAAGAGAAAATAAAAGTAGGAAATATAGAGTAACAATCACAGAAACAAACATGTGGATGTGAAGCAAAATGATAAAAGAAAGTAAAAGTAATCTCAAAGGATTTCCTAAGTCCGATCATGGGTAGCTTTCAGTTTCTGACAAATCATACATTGCAAGTGTTGTGTAAGTTCCCTCATAGCACGTGAAATTCGAAATGAGTGCTCACTCCTTAGCAAGATGCAAATACACATCAATATATATATATATATGTAAACTATAGACAAAAATGAAATAAATAAATGTCAGAAAATAATATGAATAAGTGACATAAATATAGATGGGAAATATATGAAAGAAAAAGAATACAAAAAAAGGAAAAGAAAACAAATATATACAAACCAAGAATAGCAGGCTAAGGAGAAACCTAAATACCCTCGTTGTACCTCCCCACCATGGGCGCTATTTGTTTTTATCATAAAATCAAGTATTTAATTTATTAAAAAATTATACAAGTTGATGCAACACTAATTTCCCACAAACAAAAGTGATTGAATTATTCACTAGTCAAGCAAACAATCAAAGAGGAAATGTTAGCATAGAAAATGATTTATTGTTTATTAACTTGTATAACATGCATGATCGAACTCAGGGAGGCTACATTGAATCCCAAGGGTTTTTTAAATCAATGACATAGTAAAGAAATAAACGAGATAAAGTGGGAGCAAACTACCCTTGGTTTTTGTGGATTTTTTATCTTTTTAAATTTTTTACGAATTTTTAAATTTTATATTTTAATGGTTTTCTGATTTTGTATTTTTTAAATTTTATTTTCTAAATGCTTTTATATTTTTAAAACAAAAGAAAACAAAACAAATATAAAAAAGTAAAATAAAAGTAAATAAAATAAACTTTTTCGCTTTTTAAGTAAAGAAAAAATGTATAGAAAACTAAAATAGAGATATTTTTAAAATTTTATAATTTTATATTGTTTTTTAATTTTTAGAGTATTTTTATATTTTTATGAATTTTAAAACAATTAAAAATGATGAAAACAACTAACAGAAAATAACGAAAATGTTTTTATGATTTTAAAATATGAAATAAAGTCAAAATTAAGCATGATATATATAGAAACAAAGACGAATTCTTAAGGTTTTTAAAATGGTATGTTATGATTTTCTTAGATTTTATATTAATTTTGATGTGTTTTTAGTGTTTTGTAGTTTTTATAGCTTTTATAAGGAATTAAATGTGAATTTTACATAGAAATTAGAACAAACAAAAAAAATAGAAACATTTTTTTTCGAAATTTTCATAATAATTTTTTGAATTTTTTTAATAAAGCAAACTAGAACAAACAGGGTGTTTTTTTAATTTTTAAAAATAGTATAACTAAACCTTTTTCAAAACAAAAATTATAGAGTTAACAATAATTAGCAAATGTTTATGGTTATTTATCTAGAATTTTTAGAGTATATTTGTGATTAATTAAACGTAATTAACTATAAAATAAAATGTTGGTTCAATGGGGCATGAGTGCAAGTAGTCTTATTTAAAGGGTTGAAAAGATAAAACCTCGATAACTGTATGGGCGAATCCTACAATTTACCCAAAAAAGGGCATGGCGACGCATGCGAGGTGTGCTGGCATAGACCTAGAGGGTATGAATTTATTTTGAAGGGCTAAATAATAACACATAAATAAAAGACTTGTATTACAAAATGATCAATAGTCACATGCTAAGCGCACATGTACATCAAACTAGACCAAGTTGCAAAAATTGAAAAATGGAAGGGAAATAATGCAAATAAACATGAAATAATATAGTGACACTTATCGAAATGGGACTTATATAAAAATCAAACAAAAGAAAGGAGCTGGAGTGCAATGTTATCACTAATACTTGTGGCTCGATGAATGGTTGGATATAATCTTTCTTCAAATCTGATGGCAAAGAAGCAGGCGTCCACAAAAGGCTCGATCTGACCCCGTAGATGCTATCTACGGTTGAAATCGGGCATGCTCGAACAGACTCGATTGGATCTAGATGATGTGTTCTTGTTCATGTGGTCCTGAGGGCACCAGGAAGAACTCGCTTGAATTTTGTGTCCTACGCGGTTCGATTGGCCAGATCCTGGCTAATCTATGCTCGATTTTCCTTCTGATGGTCTCCTCAGATTGCTACAGCAGTACCACATCTTCCAGATTTGGCAATATGGCATGCTGATGCTCAGTTGAGGATATAGAGGTCTATGTGTCCTGCTAATGCAGATGAGCTCCAAATCTTGATCCAAAGGTCCAAAGCACTCCCAGAACCTTTAGATAGGAAGTAAGCTTGGAGACAGTAGCTTCAACCACATTATTAGCTGCTAAAAAAATAAATGACTGTGGAGGGGGACCTTCAACGTTCGTAGTAAAAAAGAAGGCCGATCACTCAAATCCAAGATGATCAAAGGAGGAATAAGTAAGGGAGAAGAAGGAGAATCATGTAGCAAACATGTTTTCAAGTTCAGATTTGATGAATGTTGATCAGAGAGCCTCTAATCGTGATTATCGGAGTTGGAATGCAAATGATTGGATTACTCTAAATACGAGATTAAAACGTGACATGAAAGATGCAAATGAGAGTAAATATACCAAAATTACCTAATGATGCAAGGGAAATGACGATCGCCTAAATCTGCTGCGAGAAGCAGAGAATATGAATGTGGAGGTGGAGCTCCTACCAAGTGCTTGGATTGCACTCTCAGGAAAATTTGGTAATGGAAAACTTATTCGGGGGGCAGTAGAGCTGGAGATGATATCTTATTGGTACGAGGGTCCAGTAGATCTTGAGATGAAAGGCACACACAGATTCAGGCAAATTATTGAAAAGAGAGAATCAGACGAGGTTACAAGTTATTCAAGTAGGAGTATTCATGAAGGAAGCAGGTGGAATGGATGCATGGATCGGTCATAAGAAATGAGGAAAGGATCTCCAATGAGAAAGAATTATTGGGTTGCTAGGCGAAGGAGAGGTTGACCCGGGTCAACGGACCCTGGTCTGGTCGATTGGAAAGCGGCTCAGCTATAGGACAAGGGGGAAAATGACAAAAAATAAATAAAATGTTAAATTAATTAATTTAAAATCGAAAAATGATTTTATAAAAATAAATAACATAAATAAAAATTGTTCATAATTAAATAATCTTATTTTAGATGATTTATAATAAATTAAATAAATTTATTAAACATGATAAAAATATAAAATATATTTTATTCATAAATATATATACTTATATTTTTAATTAATTGATTTATAATTAATTGTTTTTACAAATTAATATTTAATTTCTTTACAACAGATTTTTAACACATTTTTGTTTTATTTTTACAAAATAATTTATTAAGCTAAATAAATAAATGTATTTACAATATACATATTGGTATGTGTAAACTATATACAATAAATTTATTTTGAACCTTTTATTTTTGAAATTTTTATTTTCATTATTGATAAAATACAATTTTACAAATATTTTCAAAATACAATATGCATAAAAATAATTAAATAAATATATTCACACCACATATAGTATATATACAACGTTAAATACACTCCAAAAGTCCAAATATTGCAATTTAACTCTAATTTTAATGAAACCACTGTCATTTTGAAGTTTATTTTATTTAGAGTAGAATGAAAGTGAGTTCAACTTTTGAGTTTTTATAGAGCAGTTGTGAGTTTGAGAAGTTTGGTTTTACAGCTTTTTAAAAGTGTCATTATTTACGTAATATACAATGAATCTTCTTTCAGTTATTTTTAATATTTACAGCATATTTTTATGTACAAGTTCTAAGAAGAAAAGTTGAGATGAATATAGTGTTAAATAAAATAGTAGAAGAATTCTATATAAAATAATGAGATATGTGCAATTATGAATTATGATGAAATTTGATTTTATTTTTATTTTCTACAAATTGCCTTATCTCCCCCTAATTTATTCCTTGTTGATCAGGTAAAGTCTTGACCTAATCTTCGGGTAAGAGTCAGTCTCCATTTAGTGGATATATATAATATTCATTTCTTTATTTTTCCTTTATTTTGGTATATGTTAAAAATAATGATTTTTGTACAATATATATAAAAAAGAATATGAAATTATAAAAATCGTGATTTATTATTGTTTATAGATGTTTAAGAAGGGACTTTAAGCTAAAATAAATGAATAAAGATGATGAAATGTAGATTCATCACTCATCACGCACCGTCAAATGATTGTTAAGATATGATCTCCATCTTAAGAAGTAGATGGCATTCCTTCCCTAAGTTCTGACATCTGACTGACCTCTTGATGTAGATCCTATTCATAGGAATAGAGATTTGGAGGTGTCGGGTAAGTTAGGTCAAAGAGTTGACTTGACGAGATTGAGATTACCGAGACCTATATCGTATATTGTCATGATATAGGCATGCATCATCTTACCGGGGATAGATGTATTGCTATATGTTTGGATTTGTACATTTGTCATGTCATGAAATAGGCATGCATCCTCTTATCGGAGACATATGTATTGCTATATGTTTGAATTTGTACATTTGGCATACAGTGAGGTTGATGATCTAATCAAGGGCTGCAAAGTAGCGAGCTAGTGTGCATATTAGGGAATGAGAGTAATATGATTTCTCAAACGGATTATATAGATTACCCTTTTGAACCAGAAGACATGAGCTTGCTCGTGAGATATTGGGAATGATCAAATTCCATGCATGTTCATCTTGCTTTGGAAGCATGACAATAATTTGTAGGTTTGATATATGTTTTTGGAAAGCATATGACAATACTGACTCTAAATGATCGAATGAGAATCTTCATTTAAAACCCATGAAGAAGACAGTCTAAAAGTAACCTAAAACTTCAGGTTTATTGTAGATATTCTGGTCTACAGGATGTATGGTTATTAGGAATACTCAAGGGTCATTTGATCATAAACAATTGTATTACCATGATGCTTCTATTCTGGTGGATTGATGAATCAAGTTTGGATTTAGTGACTCCTCTAAGTAGATAAATAATCTAATCTTAGTCCAATGCTTAAATATTGATCAGAATATGATTCAGATGCAATGAGAAGAGTAAATTTGCGGCTCTAATTGAATCAAACATCTTTGAGAGGTCACCAAGATCTGATTTCTGATATAATCTCATTGTCCAAGTAACTATACATGGAACGCACAATCACCTTGTCCATTTTTCCAAGTATCCGTAGAGAAAGTGTCTTGTTCTTGAAAGAGTTTGGGAATAATTCCCATGTTGAATAATGTACCCGAGCATTGAGAAACTGATAATTAGATGTTATTTAATAATCATGAATAATAGTAATATGATTCATATTATTTAGACACATGAAATCCTAGATAATTAAATATGATTTAATTATCAAGCATGTGAATAATGTAGATATCACTTTCCATATTAATGATATATATATATATATATTATAAATGTGATTTATAATATATTAAAGAAAACTAAATGAAAATATTATTTACAAATTAAATGTTGATGTGTATTGAATTCACATTGGACGATCAATTGAAAATACAACTTTCATTTTATTTTAGATGTATGAATCTGATTCAGAAATTTCTAACTGCATGATTGAAATTTTCACAAAATAATTTGGAATTATTTTTTGTGAATTAATTTGCAATAAAAGTTGTTTTAATTGAGATATGTAATCACACATAATTGGAAGATGGAAGGCACCTTCCAATAAAGGAGGGTGGATGGCCACCCTTGAGTCCTAATTCAAGGTGGTCATATACTCCTTGATTGTTATGATACTTGCCTCCTTCTTAATCCTTCTATGCATATTGATTTGATTGAATTGAAATATATTGATGATTATTAAATTATTTTATTAAATTTAAATTAATTATTGTTGCAAATTTATGAAACAAGATCATGGCTATTTATTAGAAGAAGAAGCAACCCTAGCACTTCTTTTACACAACAATTTGCAAGATCTCTCTCCCTCTCATTCTCATCACACAACACCCCTCCCTAAAAGAGTAGATGTCCACCTCTTAACCTACAGAGACTCGCAGTCATGCTGCCACTTCGACCACTTTTGGATCTCCACCTTCCTCAGTGCTCCTTGCACATGAAGAAGACTTTCGATTTCATTAGAATAAATCAGGAGATTCGTCATCTTGTATCTTCATTTGCATCGAGAGAAGCACGTGTCTCATCAACATGCTCGCAAACATCTGCTCCGTCGGGTTGGAATCGAGACATGAGGTCTCTTATTTTAGAGACAACGATCGCAACCACACTTCAAGAGTTATTCCTATATCTTGTTTCTGATCGTGGTGAACGATTCTAGAAGCATTCTCGAATCACGTGGTTTCATCTCTTTATTTTATTTAAATTTCATTGCCCCAAGCAACTAATTTGGCTAGTCGCTCCGATTGCATATGATGTAATCTCAATGCTTCCATGATGCTGTAAGGCCTAAAACCTTCCCATCTTGTGGTATCAGATCTAGGTTTAGGTCTTTTATATAATCCTAAACTCGAGGTGAATAAGATTTTGTATATCGGATGCATAGGGACTCATTATTTTGCATGAGATGCAAGTTTTGAATTGTTTTTTCTGCAAAAATAAAACCCCCTATTTATGCTCAATTTGGGCGTATTTTTTGTTACTAAAATGTATTTAGAATTTCTAAATAAGTACCAAAAAGTTCATGAATAAAAATTTGAAGAGTTCCTGCTACGAACTTTTGTTGCATGTATTCATTGACCTATAAGAAAGTAATTTTTGCTTATTGTTTTCCCATCATGAAACATGAAACAAATACTTTAGAGAATCAAACCTTCAAACCGTTTGAATTTGTTTCGCATGATTCTTACTATGTTTGCCATAGAAATACCATATTTAGTGGAGATGGGTTGGATGATGATTGGATCATCAAATCTTCTCACTTAGTGTGTTTATCATTCAATGAAAAACATGAAAAGTATGAATTTTTGTTGATTAAATTGATGCTTAATATTTATGAAATTTATTGATTAAACATCAATGGACATTTAATGAATGTTTCATGAAAACTCTATGTTATACAACAATAGTTGTAGGACAACCTTTACATGCAAAACATGGTTGCTTGATATGCTTAGAAAGGATCTAAAAATTGTTTTAATATACCTAAGATTCTGTGTTAGTACTATATAGTATAATGTTGTTACTTTGAGTTGTTCTCAATTATAATGGTGAATGTGTCTACCACGGTATGCTATATAGGTTTCTAAATTAGCGCCTTGCATGTCAAGGAAATGCTCCCTCAAATCATAACTCGAGTGAATTGGTCAGATCTATTTTTGGCAAAAGAATGATATTAGTATGTTAAGTTGTTCTCTGATTATTGAAATACAAATAATACCTACTTGTGAGGGTGCATACTATTTATAATGATATCAAGCAAACCCTAATAGTTTATTGGTTGATTGAATTGGATTGATAATTACTTTAACATGATTAAATTAATTTGATCCTTTTAAAATAAATACTCTATTATGAATAGAGTTATAATACCCTTAATAGAATTAATTATTTGAATATAATTCATAACAATTAATTGAAATTTGGCTACAATATGGAGGATCATATAAATGACATCCATGGTCTCCCATCAAGGTGGAGGATTCTATCACCATGGATTGTATGTAGGAGTCACTTGTCTAAAGAGACAACTTCTGTATACAAGCACACAAGGATTGGGTTCTTTGCTTCTTGAAAGAGCTAGGTCGTATGCATGGTGACCCTAATTTCGGTTCCTCATATTATTTGAACGATATTGGATTGCACATAGTGAGTTCTAATACTATTGACGGTTGATTCAATAACAACGGGTCAACATTGCTTTAGGGGTGGTGGGCTCGAGTGTTAAAGATTGAATTGGGAAATGCAAGTTGGACATGTAAGGCGGAATGAGGTCCAGCTTCTTTTTATATGAGTTATAGTTTCACATATTATTGGGATGTAACAAGGGTAAAAGGGAGATCCCAAATCTCGCTAGAGATATAACGGTAAGTGTATCTCTTACTTTTAAAATTTAAAAAGGGGAATGGGCTTTCAAAGATGAAAAGGCAAGACTAATTTGATTAAAAATCCATAATCAAATATATAACTTTTGTATATATTTTATATAATCTAATACAATGCATTCTTAATTTTAGACAATGAAATCCATGAACCCACTCAGCAGGCTCTTGAAGGTCAACCAGTGGATTATGCCAAATTACTCGGATTGGGTCTGTAATTTGAATATTGTTCTTTCTTCAATTCACATCTCTTTTGTGTTTTCTAAGAAAAAGGCATAAACCTTCTGTATCGAAAGAAATAAAGTTCAGTGAAAAATATGACGAAGATCATACATTGGATATATGTTATATCATGGTATCATTATCCAATGTGCTTAATAGTAACATGTTGATATAGATTTTTTCCAAGATGTAAACTTAATCTGAAAGACATGTTTGGTGATGTCGGCTGCACTTAGGTTCACAATGTTATGAAAGAGCTTATTTACTACAAGATGCAGGAAGGGACTTCCGTTAGAGAGCACTTAATAAAAATGTTTGATTACCACTCTGAGCTGGAAACTCTCAGGGCTGAGATGGACTTAGATATGCAATCTGACTCCATTTTGTTGTCACTACCCAAGTATTTCAATAACTGTGTGGTATCATACCACATGAACAAGTTAAAATTTTCTAATGCTGGGTTAATAGCTTCAGTAAAGTCTATAGAAGATGTAATGAAGAAAGCAAATCATGCTAATAGTGCAATGATTACACAAGTCAGGGGAAGCACAATCTGAAGCATGGGTCTCGGAAGGGTCCGGTATAGAAGAAATGGAAGAAGAGTCAAGCTTCGGGCTCATCTTCTAATGCTTCAACACCGATAGCATCAAAGAAGACCAATGTATGACATCACTACAAGAAGCTGGGGCACTGGAAGCGTAACTGCATAGAATACCTTAAAATCATAGGGAAAGATAAATCCCCAGCTTGTATAAATTCTACTTTCATCCTCAAAACCAATTTTCTCGTAGGGCAAGAATGTAGTTGGATCATCATATTTGGTGCTTCTCTTCATGCATGCAATTTGTTGCACTTATTTCTGAAAAGAAGGATATTGATGAAGGGGAAATAGTCATCTAGATGGTATCTGATGCAATTGTTGCAGCTGTCGTTGTCTAGACCAGTAGACTATCATTATCTAGTGGAAGAGTCCTAGCACTTAAAGAGTGTTTTTATGTTCCGGATGTTAGAAGAAACCTTATATTTATATCTAAGATTGTTATAAATAGATATTCATTCTTATTCTGTAATAATCTTGCTATGTCATTATGATAAATATATTACGGATGGTATTCTTACTTCTGGTGGACTCGATGAATTTTGCATTGATTAATCTGTCATGAATATTACTACCACTAATAAAACCTTAAATGAACCATAGAGGATGGAAATCATTCAAGCATGATTTAACATCATAGGCTTGGTCATTTATTTGTTGATAAGATTAATAGATTGATAAAGGATGGACCCTTATTTCAACCTGTCCCGACCTGTGAATTATTCTTGACCTAATACATCCAAATTCATGTGGTCCCTTCAATACCACAACCCAAAATGGATGTCAATATTATCGATGTTTAGTGATGACTATTCGCGATACGGGCTTATCTTCATGTTACATCATAAATCTGAAACCTTTGAAAAATTCAAAGAGTTTATGGCTTTGGTTGAGAATGAACCGATAGGAAAATTAGAATGCTTCGATCTGACCGAGGCGGTGATTACGTCTCAGATGAATTTAAGGAATACCTCAAAGAGAGGAATTGTCTCTAATCTCACTCATCTTGGAACACCCCAACTTAATGGTGTTGTTGAAATATACAAAAGGACAATCATGGACATGGTCTGTTTAATGATGAGTAAAACATATTTAACTCTTATTTTCGGGGAATATGCAGTAGAGACTATAATATATACCCTTAACATGATTCCTAGCAAATCAACACCTAGAACTCCTCATGTGATTTTTATGGTACCAAACCCTATGTTAGACACTTGAGGATTTGGGGTTAGTTGGTCCATGTGAAGAACGTGGATGCAAGTAAGCTAGAAATTCGCACTTCAGAGTGCTACTTCATTGGGTATGAAAAGGACAATATTGGATACCAACTTTATCACAACGAGACTCGGAAGGTCTTCGTCTCTAGAGATGTAAAATTTCTGGAGCATGAATTCCTTAAGAGTTAAGACACAAATGAAGCAAAGTAACACATTAAATCCCCTTAGGATAGTGAGCTTCCTGAACTAGAAAATGAAGAAGTAAATGAAGATGAAACACATGTGCCTCTTCGAAGGATTTAAAGGGTGGTTGCACCACCTGAAAGATACGGATTCCATGTATCAAGTGAAATTTGCAATAATCAAGCTTCATTTGATGAATCACTCGCGGATCATGACATGGATAGATAGATTATAGCAATGAAGTCTGAAATAAACTCCCTGCATACGGATCGTGTATGGACCATAGAGGATCCATCTAAAGGGGTAAAGTCATTTGAGTGTAAATGGATCTTCAAGAGAAAAAGGGACCTGATGGGAAGGTAGAGACTTTTAAGGCATGGCTCGTAGCCAAGGGCTAACCATAGCGAAAATGTATGGACTACGGTGATGCATTCTCTCATGTGGCTATGCTTAAATCCATCTAGGCACTGCTAGCTATAACAGCATATCTTGACTACGACATCTGACAGCACATCAAGACGACATCCCTCAATGAATACCTCGAGGAGGATATCTATATGGAGCAACCCCAAGGCTTCATAACTATGGAAGGAAAAGTATGCAAGCTGAAGAAATCCATCTACAGGCTCAAGCAAGTTTCTCGTAGTTGGATCATCAGATTTGACAAAACCATAAAGATTTAGGATTTTGTTCAGAATCCTTATGAACCGTGTGTATACAACAATCATTGTGGGAGCGTCATTTTATTCATTGTGCTATACGTAGTTGAAGTCCTTATAATTGGAAATTATACACAGATGTTGACCATGTGTACATTAAGAAGATATTGGAATGTTTCTATATGGAGAATTATAATAAAGGTTTCCTTCTCTTAAGACATGGTATCCAACTATCTAAAGGGATGACTCCTCAAACTGTTGAGGATAAGAGGACCACGACTGGATGCCCCTACGCATCAGCTTTAGGAAGCCTAATGGACAACACGAAGTGCACAAGGTGGGATATCTGCCATGCAGTGGGAGTGGTATGACATTACCAATCCAGCTATGGAGAACCAATACTAAAATGCAGTGAAGAACATCTTTAAGTATATAAGACAGATGCAAGATTACATCTTGGTCTATGGAGATGTTGATCTCCAAGTCTTATGATGCACAGATTTAGACTTCCATTCTGATATTGATGACCATAAGTCAATATCAGCATTTGTGTTCATGTTGAATGGTGGTGTTGTTAGCTAGAGAAGCAAGAAGGACAATACAACATATTCAACAGTTTATGCTGAATACATTACTGCATCGGATGCTGCAAAGGAGGTGATGCGGTTGCACAAGTTCATCCTAGAACTTGGCATAGTTTCCTATAATACTCCAATCCCACTACTTTGTGATAATAAAGGAGACATAACTCATGCAAAGGAACTCAGATGGCATCAGAAGAGCAAGCATGTGAAAAGGAAATACCACATCATTCGGGAGATTCTAAAGAGTGGTGACTTCAACATTACCAAGGTGGCCTCTATCGACAATGTTGTTGATTCCCTTACCAAACCTAAGACACAGAAGGTTTTCAACCATCATGTAATAAACATGGGTTTAAATATAGTACCTGAATGGTTCGGAGGGCTAGTGGGAGATCGTTAGCCATTTGATCCCGGGGCAAACCATTTCTACAATAAATGTTATTGTAATCTTTGATATATCAATAAAGGTTATTGAATTATTTCAGTCATTTTCTGAAATTAAATGAATGAATGCGCTATAAGATCAGTTAGCATAATTAAGGTTATGTACCTAGCCCATCTTAATGATCATACAAATGTTATTTCAATTGATGAATCATAGAAGCTGGTACTTGGATGATATCCAAAGAGTTAGATTGAGGACTCATCACGAACCATTAAATGATTGTTAAGAGAAGATCTCCAACCTGAGAAGGTAATGACAATCCTTATCTAAAGGTCGATAACTGATTGACCTCCTGAAGCTGGCCCTTCGCATAGGAATAGAGATTCGGAGGTGTCAGATAAATTTGGTTAAATAGATGACTTAACGTGATCGAGATAACCAAGACCTATGTCGTATAGTGCCATGACATGGGTGTGCATCCTCTTACAAAAGATAGGTATTCATATATGTCTGAATATGTACATTTGACAAACCGTTAAGTTGATGATACAATCAAGGTCTATACATCGATGAGCTAGTATTTATAGTTAAGAATATGAGTAGTACGATCTCTCAAAGGGATCAAACAAGTTCATTAATGAACTAGAAGATATGAGCTCCCTCATGAGGTATTGGGACTGATCAAATTCCATGCATGGTCATCTTGCTTTTGAGGCGTTACAAGAATTTATAGGTATGATATATGCTTTTGGGAAGCATATGATCGATACCGACTCCCAATGACTGAATGCGAATCTTAACGATAAAACCTTGAAGAAGATAGTCTAAAAGGGATCTAAAACCGCGGGTTTATTATAGGTCTTCCAATGTGCAATATGTATGTGTATTAGGAATACTCGAGGGTGTTGCAATCATAAACGATTGTATAACCATGACGCTTCCATTTCGAGGAAGTGATGAAACATGTTTGGATTTTAGTGACTCCTCTCATTAGAGACGTAGCCTAATCTTAGTCCAAAGATTTGACATTGATTCGATTCGGATGCAATGAGAATATTGGATTTATGGATTTTATTTAATCAAACATCTTTTCGAGGTCCTTGAGATCTGGATTTGAGATATGATATAAATTTCCAAGTCAATATACATAGAACGTACACTCGCCTTGTCCTTATCTCCCAAGTAACTACAGAGAAAGAACATTATTCTTGAAATAGTTCGAGAATAAATCCAATATCGAATATTGTATGTGAGCATTGGTAAATTGATAATTAAATGTGATTTAATTCTGATGAATAATACGAATATGATTCATATTATTATACACATGAGAATGGAGATCCGTGATATTACATATGATTTAGTTATTGAGGATATAAAAATTGTGGTTATCACTATCCAATTAATCATATATTTATAAATGTGACTTATTATATATAAGAGAGAAATAATTGTAAATGGTATTTACGAATTAAATGTTGATGTGAATTGGATTCACATTGGACAATTAATTGAAAATACAACTTATATTTTATTTTGGATGTGTGAATATGATCATAATTCATTAGTGGCATGATTGAAATTATCACAAAATAATTTCGAATTATTTTTGTGAAGTAATTTTGAATAAAAGTTGTTTCAAATAATGAAGGATTTTGTGAGATATGTAATATCACATAAGTGGAAGATGGAAGCCACCATCCAATAAAGGAGAGTGGATGGCCACCCTTGACTCCTAATTCAAGGTTGTCATCCCCACCTTGATTGGAAGGAGCCTTGCCTCCTTCCTTATCCTTCTATGCTTATTTATTGATTTAATTGAATTATATTGGTTATTAATCAATATACTTAATTTAATTTAAATTAATTATTGTTCCAAATTTATGCAATAACGTCATGGCAATTATTTAAAGGCACAAAACAATGTCCACAATTGTTTTTGTGTAACACATGAATTGTGATCCATGGACATCCAATATATTATAAAAGAAGAGGCAACCCTAGTTCTTCTTTTACATGACAATTTGCAAGCACTATCTCCCTCTCATTCTCATCACATGCCCCACTCTCTCATAAGTGGATGTCAACCTATTGACCTTGAGAGACTCATTGTCATCGTTATGCCGGTGCTTTGACCGCTTGTGGTTCTCCGTTTTCCTCGGTGCTCCTTGCACGTAAAGAAGACTATTGATTTCATGAGACAAAATCAGGAGATTCGTTCCTTTGATCTTCATCTTACATTGCGAGAAGCACACATCTAATCAACACACTCGCAAGCATCTCCTCCGTCAAGTAGGACTTGAGACAAGCAATCTAAATAACCTTTTTGTCGCATTTTGTCATGAACCCTAAATAAATACAAGTAAATATGCATTGTATTCTTTTTTAAAAAAAAATAAATTGATGAATAAAAACTCATTTTTATGCACTAAAAGGACATAAATAGAAATTATAAAAATAAAATAATAGAAATAAAGAAAATAAGGTAAATTGTAAATGTGTATATATTGTACTGTATGCCTTAGAGAATATATATATGTATATAGTCATAAGATATATTTATATAACCTAACCCCCGACACCGAGTCAACATAAATTAGTTGATAAACAATAAAGTAGGGCGAGATAAGGCAAAAAATCTAAAAAATAATCGACCATGTACGCAACTCATTAAATTACATTTATTTATTATATGCAATATTCACATAATTATATCTAATTCATGTGTACACATTTTCCACCAAGCTCTTCATAAATGTGTAGATAAATATATATAAATACAAAAAGGAATAAAAATTCTAAATTGTAAATATGCAAAGAAACAAGAACTTCAAATTATCTATTTCCCAACTTTCAATCCTCAAAACATCACCACACGAACACCAATTTCACTCCACTCACCATTAAAGTTCATGATATTAAATTCTCTTATTAATGAAGGTAGTTTCATCGAAAATAGAGTCTGCTTGAAAATGTCAGTTTTTTGACCTAATGATGAATCTCCATTTTGTCACCTTTATTCTATCATTTTGGCCGTAAAAGCTCTAGAAATGCAATTATATTGCTTTATTTTATACAAATTATCATTGATTACTTATTACATTTATTGTATATAAAAAATAGTTTTTAATGCTAACATTATAGAATAAAGAAAATAAAAGAAAAAGAATAAAAGGCCAAAGGTTTTTATGACACTAAACCCAGAGAGCTAGGCATCTCAATGACTGGTTTGACAATGAATAAAGTAGGGGAAGACAAGGGCCAATAATACAATAAAAACCCTATTTATTGACTCATCAATAAAGCCCTTTTGAGATTCATTTTATTTTCTTTTATTTATATCTAAAATAAATAAATTTTGTACTTGAGAGTTATATTAAAAAATGTATAGAAAAATACAAAATAGATTCTATACAAAAATAATATACATTGTACCTCTCATACTCAAAATAAGAATCCAAAATCTCAACTTCCTAGATCTATATCTCCTAAAAAATGCAAAATGTATCAAAATTAACTTTAATTGTATATGGCTTTTAATAAGTTATTTAGTAAAGATGGTTTCACTTAATTTGGAGTTAAGGTGTGAAAGTTTGGTTTTTTACTCCAATTGTATCGTATACCTAAATAAATAATTCATTTTATTTATTCATTATTATTTATATAAATTTATTTTTATAATTTTGCAAACATTCCTTATCATACATGTACATATTTAGAATGGAATAAAATCGTAAATAAAACACAAAAAAGAATAAGCCAACATAAATACATAGATGAATTACCCATACTTATACCTATATAATTAATAGAAATGGTTATTAAAGTTTACAAATAACATTAGAAAAATAAAACAAAAATATAATTGTGTACGTAAATAAGTTATAAATATGTAAAATATGAGAATAAAATAATAAAATAAAATTACTCAATAAAAGTAAAAGATACAAAACATAGGTAAATATACCTATAAATAAAACCCTAAAAACCAACATGTTATAATTAACTCCTAAAAATAAATAAAAATCACATTAAATTAGTACATAAAATAATAAACATTTGTTTATTTTTAAACCAATAATTAATAAAATCAATTACGATTTTTATTTGCTTTTATTTGTGCATAATGTGGTTATTTTATCCGTATGTGCTCCGATGTGGACCAATCACATCACAAAAATAGTGAACTCGGGTCAACTACCCATGCTTCACTTCCGAAGGTGTCAGAACCTTGAGCCTACCTCCTTCTCTGCCTCCTAATGAACGATTTGAACCTCATTTTACCTTGAGTCCTTCGTGGATTCGATACATATCACACCCATCTCTCACACGTAATCATCACTCTTCAGACACACCTTGAGCCTTGAATAATCACCACTCCAAAACTCGTCAGACCTCTTGTCTATAAATAAATTTCCCAGGTCATCATCCCATTCCTGATTGATCTCTGAGTTGCACTATGCATCCTAGTGTGTGTGCGTGAACCACCAGTGATAAAGGTTATTTCCCCGAGCTTTAAGATCATCCGAGCAAGGAGGAGAGGTGATCCAGGATTGTGCTCCGGCCTGCTCTACTCTCTATCGACACAGCAAGTATAAGAGTTATGCATTTTATTTATTTGGTAGATTTTCGTATCATCTTTTCAATTATGTTGTTAGTTTCACATTTAATATAATAGGTTAGCTGTAGTCCCAATTAGTTCGTTCACCGGGGACCTATCTCGACCACGCCACCCATCATACTCCGTTCCCCATCGCCTACTTCATGACATCCATCCATTTAAACCTCCTGATCCTTGTTAGAACAACAAATCGGGACTCATCTTCTTCCATTCTCAGGAGTCCCTTCATTCACCTCACCTTATGTGCTACAAAGCATCAATCGGGTCAAGGTTTTCTACTTCGAGCCCGGGAATTGTTTCGTGCAAGTTCCGGGCTTAACGGACCCCTCCACATCGATTTAGAACATGCAAAGAACCTCTAGGTGCTCCGAGTTTTTAATACCTCTAGGCCTCTCCCCAGCGAGGCCCAGACCTCCCTATGAGTACCAGTAGCTGCAGACTGAGCCTCGGGTCATGTAGAGCACGAGAGCTTCCAAAATGACCACTGGAGGAACGGGATATCGTCGATCGAAGGATGGGGGAGACGGAGTTCTTCCCTATTCTTCATAAAGAGTAGCAGTCATTCGATCAGATGGAACACCCCACTATTGATCTGAGTTAGTGGATCTTGGGAGAAGCGATGCACATCTCCACCGTAGGATTCGCCTAAGTGATTAGATCCTAGTCACCGATGAGCACACTATGAGGAGTAAATTACCTTGAACCCCTTTTTCATTTTAATTTTAGTACTAAATAACATTTGGAGTGTGAAAAGTTAAGGAAAATTTGTTATACATCCCTTCACGTTCATGGATGTTACGAATGAACCCGTGCCAGCTTAGCTCATATGGGGTCCCCAAGTGAGTTGGGAATTTTGCACATATATCCACCCAATTTTATGTTTTTATATTTAATCCCAATTTTTGTATATTCAATGTTTATTTTTGTGGGAAATTTGTACATAGGACCTGGAATGTTTGTATATTTGCAAAGATGCCCTTCCCATGTGCGTGTACTTTTTTATGTTTTGTGAAATTGTCATGTTGGCCACTATATTTTGTAAGGGCATTAGGGAATGGATGAATGTTTATTATTAAATATAAAATGGTTCCTACTAGTTAATACACAGACTCATCGTGGACTTTTGTTTTGCAAAAATTATGGTGGATGCCCTGAATGATGTATTTAATTATCATAATTTTTAACCAGGATTTCTAGACGTTTAATTATTTATTAAAAATCGAATAGTATTATTTTCAATATTTATATTTGAAAAGCAGAAAAAATATTAAAATACCTTAAAAAATCACAAAAAAAATTTATATTGTTCGTTATGTCCTACATTTACTCTAGGCCAAATATCACATAAAAATATAAAACGAAAAACATAAAAATTTAAAAATACACAGAAACTCATAAAATCAGATTTTTTTAAACCCAAAATGTATAATTTTCTGATATTATTTTATTTATTATGCATTATATATATTAAAAATAAGTTTGGATATTTTGGGACTTATTTAATATTTTAAAAAATAAAAATTATCAGGCTATATTATTTATTCCTTGTTTTGCCTTTTTTCTATTATTTGATAACCCCATAAAAATATGTAAAAATACCCTAAAAATCACAAAAACATTCATAAAATAGAAAAAATACAAAAAATATTTTTCCTATATTGTTTAAGTTATTTATATCTATATTTATGTATGTGATATTATATATAACTTTGTAAACATATATATTATATATTGTATATAAGTTTGTATTATATTTTATACTAATTATTTTTTTTTCAAAAATTACAAAGAAATAGAAAATCTGCGAAACAAAACCCATATATATATGGATATATATACACAATGCATACTTGTTTGTATTTGGCAATTTTTATGTATGCAAACCTATTTATATAACACTATATATTTATATTATATATATATATTAAATTTAATTAATTCAAAATTGATTCAAAAAAATCAAAAATCAAAATTTAGAGCCCACATAAAAAGTATAAAAGACAAATATGTACATAATACATATTAGTTATAAATAATCATAGGTTACCTAGTTTGCTCCGTGAATTCAATCTCTACATTCTTACTTGTTATACCTTTTTGGTTGTGGACTATAATAAATTTTAACTCCTCTTTTTTGCTATTTATTGATTAATTAATATCGTGGGTTATTTGTTTATTAACATGGGTTTCTTGAGTAGTCATTACATCGACTACGGTCTCGCCTTGTAAGACCATTCAACTTGAAAAACTACGGTTATAAAATGGTGTCTTTGTTGGGGAGTAACAAATGTAGCATGTTTTCTATATATTTTGGTCTTTTATTTGTTGATTCATTTATTCATTAAGCTCCTTGTACATATTTCTTGATTCATTTATTTTGCATATACCTCACTTCTCAAATAGTTTAGACTTATTATTTGATTATCTATGATAATACACCTCTCTTGTTGTATTTGTTATGAGGGCCCGCTATGTGAGGACGGCTTCTCAGGAGGCTGATGCAGCCGTGCTTGGCGGATGCTGATCTTCATGCTTCGAGTAGTTGGAGAGGTAGCAAGTGTCACAAGGAGACTACCTAGAAAATATTTAGCTTAGATTTATTCATTGGAGAGAGAAAAAGAGAGAGATTAATTTATTCATTCATTTATTATTTGTAATAATTATGGACTTGGACACTATTCTACTCTACGAGATCTGTTATCCGGTTGTTTGTACACAAGGGGGCCTCATAGTTGTTTCCTCACATTTTTACCGCATTCTTTTATTTTGTTTCTCGATTATTTGAGTTTTCCATCTTTACTTTTTATTTGTTTTATGTGCAAGGATCCCCTAGAGTTTATGTTGCTTGAATCGGTAATTAGGTCCAAATCCTAATAAGAATTATGTGCCTATATTCTCTTACATTTGGGTCTAGTCAAATTAATAATTCTTAATTATTTGGACTTGAGATGTGTGCCGAGAAGGTCACATACTACGTTGGTAGGACCCGTTGTGGTGGGCAATGAGTGGCATTAAAGATCAGACTTTTGGTCTCATTTTTGAATAACTAACATACAGTTCTTCACAACGAATAGCAGCTTCTGTTTAGGATGATTTTGTCAATTGTACACCACCATGTAGATATGTTTAAAAGTTTTGTTTTCTATACCACATGGAGAGAGCTAGGAAGCACTGCAAGTCCTCTAACTTTTTATGCATCATTAGGTTCAATGTTGAGATTTCCATCATCGAATCGACTTGCAAGACTTTTTTGCTATATCCCTATGATTTTGAGCATCTAGGACATAAATGAGTATCTAGAAAACTATTACGTGCTTGTATGCAAAATATCCCAAAGAGTGAAAAGTCGAAAAACTAAAACAAGTGGACTGCTAAAAGAACTTCGACCTCAATTAAAATATGTAATGGACTTTATTGCCTTTGGTTCATAAAGCCCTCATTGTTTTTAGGTACCTTAGAAGGGGACCAAAACCCCTCCATTGAATGAGTAACGACTCGCTAAGGATTAGAGCCAAAAACTCGGTCTATAACTGCCTTATGTATCATCTAGATTTCTGAAACAATGGTGCTTCTATCCTACATGATCGAGTAGGGCCTTATCATCGATGGTGTTCCCTCCTTGTGTGGAGCATCAACTTGGTCCAAATTACTAAGCTTAGCCCATGCCCTCGCGGATGTGTCTGTCTCATCGGTTTGTGTCAGAGTAGGTCCTTGCACGCTCACGGTTTATTCTACTACAAAATAGGCCCGAAGTAGTGGTTTCACCTATCGGCTTCCTCGCCATATTTCTTTGGCAGAGTAGGAATCCTGGAAGGATTATAATGACCTCAAAAAGTGCAGACTACATGTTACAAAGGAGGAGGACAAGTATGAGATACTTTTCTGGATGTGCTCTCTCTCCTATATGGTGTAGTGTGCTAAGGACTTGTTGTAAGATATTCCTGAAATGACAACTCTGAAAATGAAAAAAAATAAAAGTAGCCGATCTTTTACGACTTCGCATGATGTTAAGTTGGTGAACACAATTTTGTATTGTGTTCGTATGGATCTAGATTAATGTTCAAAGATAAAGTCCTACACACTTGCCTAAATTTTGCCACATGTGTCTCCACTTTGACCCCCTGCTTGTTTCAACCCTTTCTAATATTTTACACTCCTTTTTATTCCTCTTTAACCACCATGTTATTCTTCCTACATCTATCTTCTCTCTCTCTATGAAGTCGATCTATAGATGGTTTAGTTGGGACTCCAATGACACCTACATCGATTGCATGGACTCGACATCATCAATAACTCGAGGTGATTCCCGAGAACCTGGTTCGGATCTTGCAAACCGATCTCCAAACTCCTCATCTTTTTTCCATCTTCCTTTATTATCGACTAAACCAGGACCACTCTTATCCCCCTCTGGCTATTGTGAATGAAGGTCGATTGTAGTCTACATCTCTTACTCCATTCACAACCACTTGGGATTGACAGTAATCTCAGTTTCATGATGACAATTGTAATTTAATTTCAAATGGTCTGATTGGGCTCAAATTGCAGATAGAAGTCCATCCTAAATCTCAATCCAAAACTCATTTCCTCAAACTCTGACCGAGAGATGGCTCCCTAAGGAAAATGCAAGGGTCAATAGCAACACTAACCACAGCAAGGGCAGAAGCTAGATCAGGATCAGGTGAATGCTTTGTTGATGGCTTCCATCCAAGAAATCCAAAAACAATTGACTAAGCAAGCATGAGCATAAATTACATTTCATGGTATGCTGAATTATCTACAAATAGACCACCAGGAGGAGGAGGTGGAGCAGGACCCATGAGTATCCAGATCAGGAATAAGAACTACATAATGGAACCCAAAACCGATGCTAAAAGAGACATAATTTGGGATAAAACCAGACGACCAAGTGGATTCACATCTACCCGGCCCATGCTCACTTCGAGCTCAATCCCCAGTTCCTTTCGCTGCTTCCCTCATTTCACGAGAACACCAATGAGGAGCCCTATATTCACCTATAGATGTTCTCTCGCATTTGCAGAACAACCCACTACCCTAAAATCCCATTATGTATAGTGAAGATAATCGTGTTCTCTTCAGCTTGCAAGACAGGGTCTTGTACTAGGTTAATCATTTGGGAAAGGTCGTACGACCTGGGAGGAACTGAAATATACATTCCTTCACAAGTTTTACTCTCTCGGTCTGCTCAACCAGATCTGAGATAGGATCAACAACTTCTTCTAGCCCACCCACAAGTCCATACAAGAAGCATGAGAAAGATTGACAAACCAGCAGGAAAAGTGCGCACACCACGATATACCAAGGACCAGAGTGGTCCATGTTGGACACGCGAGCCCACGACGAGACATTATGCAATAAATGTTATTGCAAATATCATTCCCTGATCTGAAATGAATAATAACTAATTTGCATAATAGGTCCCTTAGTACAATTAGGGTTATGTACCATGGCCATCTTGATGATCATACAGTTGTTGATTCAATTATTGAATCATAGAGTTTGGTTCTTGGATGAATATCTAAAGAGTTGAATTCAAGACTCATCAAGCACCGTCAAATGATTATTAATGGAGGATCTCCCGCTTGAGAAGGAGATGACAATCCTTTCTCTAAGAGGTTGATATATGAACCGACCTCTTGATGCGGGTCACCTGCATAGGAATAGAGATTCAGAGGTATTAGAGACGAAAGGTCAAAGAGTTGACCTAATGACATCAAAATAACCAAAGATATATGCCATTTGCTGTCACGATATAGGCACACATCCTATGACCAGAGACAGATGTGTTACTATATGTCTGAGTATGTACATTTAGCAGACTAATAGGATGATGGCCAAACCAAGGTCTATACACCGACGCACTGGTGTGCATGCAAGGGCCTATGAGTAATACGATCTCTCAAAGGGATCATACAAGTTCATTACTGAACGGAAGACATGAACATGAGCTCACTCATGAGATATTGGGAAGAATCAAATTCTGTGCATAGTCATCTCTCTTTGGAATCTTCACCAAATTTGTAGGTGTGATATATGCTTTTGGAAAGGACTTGATCAACACATGGGTATGATACATGCTTTTGGAAATTATATGACAGATACAAACTTCCAATTGTCAAATAAAAAACATAATGATAAAACCCTAAAGGAGACGGTCTAAAAGAGATCTAAAACTTCAGGTTCATTCCGGGTCTTCTAGTATGTAGGATGTACAAGTATTAGAAATACCCGAGGGTGATGTGATCATAAACGATTGCATAACCATGATGATTCCATTACGAGGGAGTAATGAAATAGGTCTGGATTTTAGTGACACCTCTCAATAGAGAAGTGATCTAATCTTGGTCCAAGTGTTGGACCTTGATCTGAATGTGATTAAGATGCAATGAGAAGATTAGATCAACAGCCTTGATTTATTCGAGCAACTTTGGGACGTCCACAAGATCTTGGTTTGAGATTTGATCTCAATATCCAAGTCACTATACGTGGAACAATACAATTGTCCTAACCTTATCCCCAAGTATCCGCAGAGAAAGCACATTATCTTTGAAAGAGTTCAGGTTAATTTCATTATTGATATATGTATCTGAGCATTAAAAAAATTGATGATTAAATGTAATTTAATTATCATTAATAATATGAGTTTGATTCATATAAGTAGAGTTATCTGAGATAATTAACCATGATTTAATTATTCAAAGATGTGAATGATATGAATGTGTTTCAAAATATTTGGGCTCAATAGAATGGCGATCCAAGATGATTAAATGTAATTTAATTATCATGTATATGAATAATGTGGATAGCACTATCCGTTTTATTTAGATATATTATAAATGTGATCTATAATATATTAAAGAGAGTCTATTGTGATTTATATTTGTTGATTAATTGTTGACGTGAATTGGATTCACATTGGATAATTAATTGAAAATATAATTTACATTTTATTTTTGGATGTGAATGTGATTCATATTTTTCTAATGGCATGATTGTAATAGTCACAAGATAATTATGAATTTTTTTTTGTGAAATAATTTACAACAATTGTTGTTGTAAATCTTTGAGATCTCATGAGATAACGAGAACTCATGAGATTGTTGACCCATTCCACCTTAAGAGGGTGGACGACCACCAACATCCATTGGGATTGAGTGGTCGTCCCCCCCTTTTAGGGGATATGGTTCAATAATCTCATTATCTACAAGAACGATAAATTGATTTGATTTGAAATTAATTTATCGATATATATTTATTTAAATTAAATTAATAGTTGCTATGTTTTTACAACAAGATCATGGCCATTGAAAGAAACTCAAATCAATCTCATCCATGGGATTTGTGTGCAGATGGATTGATATCCATGGATCACAAAATACTATATAAGAAAAGTCACCTCTTGCTATTCAAGTTACATCAACAACATATGCTCTCTCATTCTCTTTCTCTACACAGTAAGTCTCTCTCCCTCTCTGTCATTGTGGTTGTCCACCATGGAGCCCTAGAGAGAGTCGCCAGCACCGCAGCATCGTCGTTATACTGCCGGATTGTTTGCTCGTGGATCTCGGTCTCCTTGGTGTGCCTCACACATGAAGAAGACATGGGATCTCGTGTGACGAGATCAGGAGATTTATTGCACAGATCATCAACAATGATTGTGAGGAGCACACATAACATCGACCAGCATGCAAGTGTCTCCTCTGTCGTATTGTATTTGAGACAAGTGGTTTCTTCATTTAGAGACTCGATCGCATCCACGCTTCAAGAGGTAACCTTAATACCTATTTGTGGTTTAGATGAAATGATCCAAGAAGTGTTCTTGGATCAAGTAATCCAACGAAACTAGTACGACTAGTCGCTCCCGATTGCATACGATGTGATTCTCATGCTTCCATGATGCAATTAAGGATCTTACAATATCGTTAAAGTGGTATCAGAGCCTTACGTCGATGTTTTTAGATACGATCCATAATCTTAGGAAGAGTTGAGTTCACTAGGGCTTGTGAAAAATTTCTCGCATTTCATTCTCGCAGCCCTATTTTTTGAATATTTTCGTCCCTGTTTAAATTGCTCAAACACAAAATTATCACTTGGATAATGTTTCCCATTAATTAAGGAAATTTTGGGGTTTGAGTTTGTGTGATTTGGAATCCGATTACTCAAGATATGATCATTTTAATGAACATATATCCACTGTTTCTGGGATGGCGAATCTAGGCGTAATTAAAGAGTTAGTTAATGAGTTGAAATGCCTGAAAATGTGTGATAATCATTTATGTTCAGTTATAAATCAAATTAGAATACTTTGGAAACTTATTTTGCTGGATTTGTTATTAAATTGGTTGAGATATGCTAATTTTAGTAAGTAAGGGTCACTGTTGGAAATTACATATTTGATCATGAACTTTGTGATTGTCATTCAATTAAAATAAATGGAAATTACTGGTTAATTTCCTGAGATAATTATTGATAAATAATTTGTGAAATATTTAAAGATGATAATTATTTACTTGAGTCACATAGACCATAATCAAATTTGATTAGATATGATCTACATCACAATTGGTTACTTGAATCTTCCAACAAACATTGATGCTTGAATATGATTGGGAATTTGTTTAGCAAATTTCCTTATAATGAAAATCAAAATGGTTTCGGTTATTTTTATATGGTATAACTTTGGTTGAAAAACCGATTATTATCTCAAGTACAAATAGATTAATTTGACATTATCCTTTCCTGAGGCAGATATGGTGTTTAGTCGGGGAGGGTTAGGTTCTAGGTTGCTCCGTGAGCAGTCTGTCCCACTCCCATCTGTATTGTCCATGACAGGTGTTAGGGAAAGGATAATGCTCGAGAGATCTTGATGTATTTTCTAATTATTAAATTCGAAATAATACGTATTTTTTAGATTATACCATCATTTCAAGTAACAACCAAGTTTGTTGGTTGATTGAATTGGATTAATAATTTATTTAATGTGATTAAATGAATTATATCTAAAATTAAAACACTCTATTATGAATAGATGTGTATTTCCCTTGGAAAAATTAACTATGTGAATATGATTCATAATAATTAATTAGAATTTGAACATGAGGTGGAGGATCACATAAGTGACATCTATGGTCTCCCATCAAGGCAAGGGGTTCGGTCACCAAAGATTGTCTGTAGGATATGTCTGTCTGAAGTGACAACTCATGCATACAAGCGCATCTGGATCGGGCTCTTTAATTCTCGAAAGAGTAAGGACGCATGCGTAGTGACCCCAATTTGGAGTCCTCATATTATTGGGATCATATTGGATTGTGCATGAAGAGTTGTATTCCAATTGACAGTTGGTTCAATTAATGACGGGTTAACACCTTTCGGGTGGTGGACTCAGGTGTTAAAGACCGAATTAGGAATACAAGTTGGACATGCAAGGTAGAATGAGTTCCTTCTTCTTTTTATCTGAGTTGCAAGTTCTTATATTATTGGGATGTAACAAAGATAATGGAGATCCCAGATCTTCCTTGAGATATAATGGTAAATATATCTCTTACATTGAAAGTAATTAAGGGAATGAACTTTCAGTATTGACAAGGCAAGACAATTCATAAATCAAAGTAAAATATGTACTCATATATATTTATGCAAATTTCTTATTTCATACAATCCTCTATAATACCAATCAATTCTATACTCAATAATGACGAGTAAGATTTCATGGAATGGATCCATAATCAATATTTTTACTTGCTGTTGGACACATAATGTATGTGGTTGAAATGTACAAGTTCTCCTCAATAAAATGTGGAATGATAATTAAATTGACAGCAGGACTACAACCCTAAGGTTTGTATGTCTCTATAGTTTTGATTTCTCATCGAATGTACTTTGGAAATGACATGTCAATGTTGATTGTAATTGTCAATTAATCCATGTAAAAATCTAAGAAGATGTTCTGGCATGCATATGTGCTCTCGGTATTTAATCATGAATGACATGGTTCACTGCATCATGCAGAATGGTGGCTCTATAAGAGATTATGTATTCAAGATGTTTGAGTACCTACCTGAACCAAAGTCTTTAAGAGTTAAGATGTATGTAGATATGATGAGTGTCATCATTCTACTATCTATACTCAAGTCATTCACGAAGCTTCATAATATTCATATTGTATGAATTGAATGAAGCATGCATAAATTTTGAAATACTCTTATATTTAAATCTTTTGAGTTCAACCTAAGAGATATTATGCCTTAAGCAATGGTTGTTATAGATGAAAGGAGCGCAGTGGAAGCATGGGTCGAATCCAAGTTAGAAGGAAAGTTAGTGAGTTGACTGTACTTCAATGGCTTCCATACATACGATATCCAAAGAGATACATGAATACCAATACTGCAATAATCTGATGTACGATAGTGTGACTATCTAGACTATCTTGGATCCTTCGAGAAGGATTCATATAATGAATCGAAATAATATACATCTAATCATTGAAATTGACTTTCGTATTTGATAAGATCAAAGTCTAATAATTATATCACATTCTTCTAATGACACTTGCAAATGGTTGCATAAGTTTAAAAGACTGGAAAATTTGAACTTAAAGTTTAATAGTCCTCCACATGGATATTGATGCAATTGTTGCAACAATCTCTATTGGATAGATGGACTTCTTATTTTCAGTGGGAGAGCCCTTAGTCACTGAGTGGATAAAGAGTTTCTATGCTTTTTGGTTGGGTACATCGTCTACAACTAAGTGGCGATTGTCCTTGAGGACCAAGAGAAGACTACTTTCACTTTCTAGTTCGGCACCTATTCTTTCAAGTGATTGCCATTTGTCTGTTCAATGCACCTGCTACATTCTAAAGATGCATGCTTGCAGACTTTGCTGAGATAATAGCTAGTTTTCTCAAGGTGTTTATGGACGACATCTCTGCATGTGGTGATAATTTCGATGCTTGTCTTCAAAACCTAGAATGAGTACTTCAGAAGTTTCGTGAAGACAATCTTTTGCTCTCATGGGAAAAGAGCCAATTCATGGTTGGTGAAGGCATTGTGTCGGGCCAAGTCATTTCCAAGTGTGGCATGGATGTCGACCCAACAAAGGTGGTTATAACCAACAATCTTCTGCCACCTCTGAATATCAGACAAGTGAGGTCATTCCTAGGGCTTGTGTGATTTTATAAATGTTGAATCATGGATTTAAGTTGCATTGCCCGACCACTTAAACAATTACTTTCCAAGATGTTAAACAACATGTCCTCGTTTCGTTCAACCAGTTGAAGGTGCAAGTTACTCAAGTTCTAGACCTACAACTGCCCGACTGGACACTATTGATTGAGATTATGATCGATGCGCCAGATTTTGTAGTTGGAGCAGTACAAGGATAGAGGAAAGAGAAGGTGCTCTTTGTCATTCATTACACCAACAAGACTTTAGATGAAGCTCAAAGAAATTACACTATTATAGATAAAGAGATGTATGCTTCTTGTCTTACAGAAGTTCAAATCCTATCTACTTGGATCAAAAGTCATAATTTTTATGGACCACTATGCTATCTGATACTTGCAGTATAAGAAGGATGCGAAGCCAATATTGGTAAGAATGATCTATCTCCTTGAGGAATTTTATTTGGAAATCAAGGATAAACCTGGAGTTCATAATGTGATAGCAAATCATCTCTCTAGTCTTGAAAGTCAAGAGCCACCTATGGGCAGTACATCCATCAAAGACACTTCTCTTAATTAACGATAAACTTGACATTCAGAATGTGGTAGGAGATGACCTCTATAGAATTGAGTAGCAAGAGCCTCCACTAAGAAGAGCACCCATCACAGACACCTTTCTTGATGAGTCGATTCTAGTTGTCGAGTCACTCCCTTGGTATGTTGATATTGTGAACTATCTTGTCTCTTGTGTACTTCCACAATATTGGATGGAAATTAAGAACAATTTCTTGTCCACTATCCATTTCAACTAATGGAAAGATCCACTCTTATTCAGGGAAGGAATATATCGCATTTGGTGTCGGTGTATCCCTAAGGAGGAGCACCATAGTGTCCTCTAGCATTGTAATTTGCTCGAATCTGGTGGACACCACTCTAGAAACAGAACAACAACGAAAGTATTGCAGTGTGGCCTCTAGTGGTTGACACTATTTAAGGATGTTGCAGCATTTGTGAAGCACTATACTAACTGTCAGAGATAGGGAGGCACCCTTACAAGTAATGATTCCATGCCCATAAGGTTCATTCAGATCTCAGATGTATTTGATGCTTGTGGCATCGATTTCATACGACCCTTCCCCAACATTCATGGATACGAGTAGATCCTTCTTGTTATTGATTACGTGAGTCATTGAGTTGAAGCTATCCCTGCTCGAGCTGTAGAGAACCGTATAGTTTGTCGATTTCCATGAGAACATCATATCACCGTTCGGGATTCTGAATATTTTGATATTATATGGGGGTAGACAATTCATTAACAAAGAGGTCAAGAAATTAACGAAGGAGTACAACATCGAGCATTGAGTCGCGTCTCCTTATCATCCCCATACCAATGGCATGGTTGAATTATCAAATAGAGAAATCAAGATGATCCTGTAGAAGCTTGTGAAGATGGATACAAAAGTTTGGTCCCAACTCTTGGAATCAGTCCTTGGGGCATATAAAACTGCCTAGAATTCTCTGTTGGGCATGTCTCCCAACCGTCTTGTGTATGGAAAATGATTTCCGTCATTAAGGGAAATCAATATCAGCAATTTGGACTCATGTTGACGTGGTTTGAAAAAAGAGAGGATCTGAACAAGCTCTTGGAATTCCAAGACTATGCTTATGATAACACATTGATGTAGAAGGAGAAGGTTAAGTGCTGGCATGACCGGCAAATTAGATGAAAAACATTAGAGACTGGACACAAAGTGTGGCACTTTGATGCAGAGTTGAAGATATTATTCGGAAATTTGAAATGTAAATAGACAGGGCCATTCGGAATGAAAGAATTTGTGACAACGAAAACATTGTAATATCAGATTTATTGCCTGATGCACAACCATTTGACGTCAACGGTCAGCTACTGAAGTCCTACCTATAGCGTGATACATTCTTGGTTATTTTCAATTCAATCCATGTGATATGCGATGAAGAAGCACCCACAACCTCAGCAACATCAAAAGATTTAGATAATGATACTAAAAAACTCTTCCTTTATCTTTCTTCTATTCTTCTTCTTTTCTTTTTTTTCTAATAATGTATTTTCTATCTTCAACTCATTATTTCTCATTCATTACTTCTATACTTAGGATATGCTTCATCCTAAGTATAGGGGGGATGAGTGACGTAACTTGTTTATTTCATGTCTCACCACCTATCTACTCTCTTGTTGATATTACAGGATATACATAGGGAACCGTTACCCTAAGTATAGAGGGAGGCATGGTGAACCGTGAGTTGTTCATTCCCACCCTCGACCCTCCCTGCATGTATCTACAGTCTACAATACTTAGAATTATTTGATCCTATGTATAGGGGGGACGGTTGACTTCTCGTTCTTCATTCATTACTCTTTAGTTGTTGTAATATAGGCTTTTCTATACTCAATACGCGTTATATCTTCTCTTTGTCTCTCTGATCTATGCAGACAAAGCTCAAGCTAAGTATAAGGGGTCATATAAACTCTGTATATATTTTAGTCATAACTCGTACTTTCATATTTTCAAGATAAAAATGGCTAGATTACTATATTTATACATACAATTCACTAAGGCAACTAATAAAAAGATGTCTATTATTCCACAATTTTTTTATATATATTGATTAATAAATCAGAAAAAAGTTTTGTAAAATATTCAAGAAATTATTTAAAAATCTATTTGAAAATTTTTTTCGAAACTGTTTGGAAAATATTCTATAAAATATTTTCAACCTTTGTAAAATTATTTGGTCTGTAAAATTTCTTTTCTTTGTGTGAAATAAAATGTTATAAAAACCTATTTGAAAATGGTTGCAAAAATATTGTTTGAAAAATACATATTGTTTGAAAAATCTTTGGAAAGTGGTTTTCAAATGTTTGTAAATGTTTGTAAAAATTATTTACAAAATTATTTCAAATAATAATTTTCAAAATAGTTTGTAAAATAAATTTTAAATAAGTTTTAGGGATATATACATCATTCAAATAAAATCTCTACAAAATTGTATATACATACCTGTAAAAATAACTAACACTCAATCTATAAAACCTCCAACCTCAAGTCTTCTAAATAAAAAATGGCATGCCCGTGTAAATGTAAGCACATACTTCCTTTTTGCGCAAAAATCTTTTGCTTTCAAAAAATCCAAAAATATTTGCAAAATCTTTTGAAAAAAAATCATAAAAATTTGCAAAACCTTTATCAAAAAATAGAAGAAGAAAAAATCCATAAAAAGTTCGAAATCAGAGAACTACACATTTTCTTGCATTGTACAAAGCATTTGTATTTTTCGAAATAACTTAGATTATTGAACAAGTCCAAATAAAGTCTGAAGATTGGAGCTTAGAATATACCTTAATACACTTAATTTCAAAGGAACCCATTGAGGACATGAAGTGGAGATATTTCAGGTCACCTTGACTTAATTCTTTAGGTACCATAAGACTATGTTCATGAGTCAATTTAATGTTCTTAAGTAGGACCCCTCATATCATCTGTAAGACTCATGAGACAATTACTTGAATAGAAACCACACACTTAGTACTTAGCTCAATCTATATAGTTTGTTGATAAATCTTCACGTCTAAGTCGGGACGATGCAAGACAACTTCGTTAAGGGAGGATCAAGAATCATTCTTGGGGATTGTTAACACCGATACTCTAATCCACATCTTTCAGTAAAAATGATATCTAAAGATTAGAGATGGATTGAAATAATGCTTAGGATGAGGAATGGTCTACTGACGCAACTTTTCAAACACCCCAAAATAGTGGGTGGAACAAAAGATGCTATATCAATCATGGTACAAATAAGAATGCAAAAGCTATACATTGTCAAAGAAAATATCCAAAGAAGCCTATAAAAAAATTTCACAAAAAATTGAGCTTCATAAAATCCTGCTTCTGTAAAGAGTAGGTTTCACTTATCGACTTCACAATGGAATGAAGACTACACTAGTTAATTCACACTTCTTTTCCCATTCTTCTAACTTCTTCCCCATTCGGTTGTAAAGATCGGGATCACCTAACCTTAAAAGGGAATATTTGTTTCCATGAGGACGAGTTACCAAAAGAGCAAATGCCTTGATGGTTCAATGGCTTTGTCTTGGAAGAGTTGACAAATTCATAGACATGGTTCTACAATTTAAAGGTAGAAAGAGAATGCGACTGAGAGGATGGTTTTGACCATGTCATGAATAGGACTGAATGATAGGAGTATAGAATATGAGGGTTGTTATGTCACACCACCTAGCTTCAATGTGGTTCCGAACACACCATTAATCCAAAGACCTTCTCTAATATCTAAACTTTAACTTTATTAGAGAACAGTTTAAAAGTTGACAATTATCCCAAGTTATTTCTCTTTTCTTTTCTTCATTTATTTTGCACTCATCAAATAAGTGTTTGCTAGGGACTACCAAAATCAATTATAGGGGGTGATGAATCTCCATTTCATCACCTTTGTTCTATCATTTTGGCTTAAGACCTCTAGCAAATGCATGTATATAACATTATTTTCTATAAATTAACATTCATCATTTATTCTAGTTATTTTATATAAAATACAGTTCTTAATATCAAAATTACATAATAAAGAAAAGAAAAGAAAAAAATAAAATAAAATAAAATGCCAAAGGTATTTTCTGACCCTAACCCCTGAGACGTAGGCATCTCGATGAATGGATGACAAGGAATAATGTAGGGGGAGATAAAGGCAAATAATCTAATAAAAAACATATTTATTCATTCATTAATGAAGCATTTTTAGGACCTATTTTATTTTCTATTATTTATACCTCAAATAAAGAAACTTTGTAAATGAAATTTGTAGAGATATAGAGAAAAATACAAAATTGAGTTTATACAAAAATAATATATAGTATACATTTTATAATAAAAATAAGAATCCAAAATCTCAATTACCAAAGCTATATCTCCTTGATAAAAACTCAAAATGTATAAAAATAAACTTAAATTGTATATAACTTTTAATAAGCTATTTAATGAAGGTGTTCCTCTTAATTTGGAGTTAAGGTGTGAAAGTTAGGTTTTTGACTGCTATTGTATCATATACCTGAATAAATCACTCATTTCATGTATTTATTATTAATTTTATAAATTTATATTGTCATAATTTTTAAATATTATTTATAATACATGTACATATTTAGAATGGAATAAAACCATAAAGAAAACACAAAATAAAATAAGCCTAATTAAATACATAAATGAAATACATGTACTTACACGTATATAATTAATACCTTTATTTATTTAAGTATACAAATCACATAAGAAAAATACAATAAAAATATAATTTTTTACAAAGAAATAAGTTATAATTATTAAAATATGAGAATAAAATAATAAAATACAAAAATACAAATTAACAATAAAAGATACAAAACATAGATATATATACCTATGAATAAAACCCAAAAACCAACTTGTAATCAATTATAAAAATATATAAAAAATATTTTAAAATACTGCATATTAAACATTTTTAACCAAAAATTAATAAAATCAATTACTATTTTTAGTTGATTTATTTGTGAATAATGTGGATATTTTATCCTATTGTGGTCTAATCTGTACAAATCTAGTCATCCGAATAGTTGACCTTGGGTTAGCTACCCATGCTTCACTTCTAACATTGCCAAAACCTCAAACCTGCAACCTTCTCGGCCTCCAACCGATCAATCCGAACCTCATATTAGCTTGAGTCCTTTTTGGATTTAATCCACATCACTCCCATCTCTCACGCATAATCATCAGATTCTCGAGCAATGAATAATCACCAGTCCAAAACTCGTCGGACCTATTGTCTATTAATAATCGCCCCATGTCTTCGTCCAATTCTTGATCCCTATTTGAGCTCCATTGTGCATCCTAGCATGTGTACGTGAACCATCGGTGACAGAGGTTGTTTCCCCCAAGCTTGTAGAGCATCGAAGCAAGGAGAGGCGGTACATGGCGGTGCTCTAGCCTACCCTACTCCCATCCAACACAATAGCTATACGAGCTCTACATTTTACTTCATAGGTAGATTTCCATATCATCTTTTCAATTCCGTAGTTAATTTCACATTTAATCAAGTAGGTTAGTTGTAGTCCCAATTAGTTCTGTTCATCAGATCCACTAGGGCTCCGATCGGTTCACTGTAATTTGGACCTGTTGCGACGATGCTAACCATCTCACTTCGTTCCCCATCGCCTCCTTCATCGCATCCATCTGTTTAGACCTCCTTATCCTCATTGGATCAGTGAATCCAGACTCAGCTTATGCTATTCACTGGAGTCCCGCTTTTCGCCTCACCTTCTTTGCTATGGAGCTTCAAATTATGTTGAGGCTTTCTGCTTCGAGCCGAGGAATTGCTTCATGCTTGTTATTGGCTTAACGGAAACCTCATGGGTCAATTTCGAACCTGCAAAGAACCTCCAAGTGCTCCGAGATTTGAAGACCTCCAAGCCTCTCCCCAGTGAGGCACAGATCTCCATGCCAGCACCAGCAGCTGTGGACTGAGACCCCAGGCATGTAGAGCATGAGAGCTTCTAAAACAACCAGCGTAGGGGTGGGATATCGTCGATCGAAGGATGGGGAGACGGAGAGCTTCCCTATTCTTCGTGAAGAGTAGTTGATTGATTAGATGGAATGCCCCAGTTTTAATTTGAGTCATTGGATCCTGGAGAAACGATGTGCGTCTCAGCAGTAGGATGCAGTTAAGTTATTACATCTTGGTCGTCGGCTAGCGCACTATTAGGAGTAAATTACCCTGAACCCCGTTGGTTTTTTGCATTTTAATTTTAGTACATTAAATAATGTCTAGAGTGTATAAAGTTTCGGAAAATTTGCAATAAAGCCCTTCATGTTCATTGATATTGCACACAAATCCGTGTCAGCTCACCTCACATGGGGTCCCTATGTGAATTGGGCATTATGCATGCATATCCTCCCAATTTTCGATATCTATTTCTAGTCCATTTTTTTCTAAATTTATGTAGGTTTTTGTGGGAAATTTGTACATAGGACCTAGAATGTTTGTATATTTACAAAAATGCCCTTCCTGGGCCTGTGCACTTTTGTATGTTTTGTGAAAAATGTCATGTAGGCCTCTGGCTTTTATAAGGTAGTTATGAAATGCATGAATATTTGTTTTTAATTGAAAAATGGTCTTCTCTAATTAATACATTGATTCATCTTGGAACTTTTGTGAAAAATAGCCCCGATTCGATTTTTATTTTGCAAAAAATTAGTGAAGTCTCCAAATGATGTATTCATTTATCATATTTGATTTATAGCTATTTAATTATTTATTAAAAATCAAATAGTGCCTTTACTTTCCCTACTTATATATGAAAAGCAGAAAAGAATATTAAAATGCCTTGAAAAATTTTAAAAAAAGATATATGTTGTCTAGTTTGCCCAATATTAACTCCAGGCTGAAAAACATATAAAATGAAAAATACCCAAAAATTGAAAAAAATCAGAAAAATAACTTTAAAAACCCTAAAATATATAATTTTCATCTATTATTTTCTCTATTAAGCACAATATTTATTAAAAATGTGTTTGGATATTTTGGGACTTATTTAATATTTTCAAATCAAAAAATTATTCAGCTATATTAGTTATTCCATATTTTTACTTTTTTTGTTATTTGAAACCTCATAAAATATGTAAAAATACATGAAAATTCACAAAACATTTGCAAAATATAAAAAAGACAAAAAAATTCCTATAATTTTTAAGCTATTTATAACTACATTTATGTATCAGATACTATATATAGCTATGCATACATATATATATACTATATAAATTATATTATTATGTACTATATTATATATTAACTATTTATTTTCACAAATTAAAAAGAAACTAAAAATTTTGCAAAACAAAATCCCATGTATGTATATATATATGTGTCCATATATACATAATGCGTACTTGTTTACATTTAACTATCTTTATGTATGTACATCTATTTATATAACACTATAAATTTATTCTATTACTATTAGTTATATAATATATTCGATTAATTAAAAATTAATGCAAAAAATTAAAAAAATAAAATTGATTACCAATGTAAAAAGGATAAAAGACAAATATGTACATAATACATATTTGGTACAAATAATCATGGGTTACCAGGTTTGCTTCTTGAGTTCGATCTCTACATGCTTACTTACTATACATTTTTAGATGTAGAGCATAATAAATTTGGGATATTTACACCCATATCCCTATGTAATTTAATAATTACCCCAAAAACCCTGTATAATCATGAATTACACCCACGACCCTGAATAAATGCTCCATTTTATACATATAAACTTTTGTTAGTTTAGTTAAATAACTCAAACATGTTACTGAGTTAATCTAACTAATGTATGATCTAACGACTAGGTGGGGGGGGGTTCTTCGACTGCTGGAGGGGTGCTATAGGATGGAGGGCTTCGACTACTACCAGGGGGCTTCTATTGAGGGGGGCTTGTAGGAGGTCAACGCGGTGGCAGAGGGCTTTGTAAGAGGTCAGCACCGAGGGGGCTTTGAAGAAGGTTAGCGTAGGGGCGGGGGGATTTGTAGGTCCGTGCACAGAGGGGGATGGCGGGAGGGGTGGCTTCGACTTGGGTGGGGAGAGGGGTCTTCGGGGGCTTCGAATGCTAGATGGCGGACGAGTTGGGGGGAGGCTGGTGAGGCTGTGTAGTAGGTCAACGTGATAAGGGTGAGCTTTGCAGGTGGCATAGAGAGGGCTTTAAAGGTCGGTGCGGGTGGGCCGGGGGGGAAGCTGTCGGTGCTTTGACTGCTGGCGGTTGGGCATGGTGGGGGGAGGCTGGCGGGGCCGTGCAGCTGGTCAGCGCAGTAGGGGGGAAGGGGGATTTATAGGTGGCGTCGGGTGGGATAAAGATCGACGGGTGCAACCAAGGGGGGGGGGTTCCATGCGATGGGGGAGGGGGGAGGGGTTGTTTCCAGGTGATAGTGAGGGCAGGGGAGGGGTCAGACATCGGGTTGTAGGGCAGCGGGGTTGGGCCTTGTAGAAGGGGGATGGAGGGGACTTGCTTGGAGGGGCTTGCAGGCGTACTATTGGTGGAGACTGGCGGGGGTCCACTTGCAGGGAAGGGCTTGACCGGAGGGGGTACTTTGATGGTGGACGCGAGCTCAGATTGGGGGTCTTTAACGGCGACTGCTGAGGTAGGGTTCAGGATTCGAGCTACTAGCAACGACGCCGGGAGTTTGGCATTGTTGGAGGAAGAGGGGGGACGTGATAGGTGGGGCTTGCAGGTGTATTGTTGGTGTAGGCTTGTAGGGGGCCACTTGTAGGGCAGGGCTTGGCGTGGAAGGGGGGGCTTCGATGGTAGGGGTTGGCTCAGGCGGGGGGCTTCGATGATGCTGAAGGTTGGGCTTCCGGCTGGAGGACGTCAACGAGGGAGGGGTTACCCGGTGAGGGTCAAGTATGCAACGTGACGACGTTGGGGAGGGGAGGGGGTTGCCTGGTGGAGGAGGTCGGGGAAGGGGAGGGGTCATTCATAAATAAGGGGAGCTTCAAGTTTATAAAATGTAAAATACTTGATAGATATTGTCATAGTTGACAGAAAATTAGGTGTAAATTAACACGGGGTTATGTGTGTAAGAGTTAAGCATTATTCAAGGTCCTGTGTGTAATTCGTAATTATAGAGGGTTTTTGGGGTAATTAAAAATCACTCAGTGTTAGGGTGTAAATATCCCAATAAATTTTAACTCCACTTTTTGTTATTCATTTATTAATTGATATCATGGGTTAATTATTGATTAACTTGTGTTTCTTGAGCGGTCATTGCATTGACTGCGGTCTCACCTTGGGAGACCATATGACTCTTGAAAAACCACGGTTATCACATAATGACAATGGGGTTTCTGAGTTATTTAATTTATGGTGTACATATTATTTGTAGTATAACCAATTTATTAATTTTAAAATGTTTTCTTTATATTGTAGTTTATTAGTAAAATAAAATCCAAAAATTAAAGTTATTCTTTTAAATTTTAATTTAATAAAAAACACCTAAATATGGTCGAATTGAACTACACTATATAAATATATAATTATTAATTAATTCAAAAGGAATTAATAATATCTATAATAAAATCATAAATTCTTTTTTAGTTATTAGATAAATTAATAAAATATAAGAAATAGTACATTTTTATTAAACTATTCTATTAAAAATACAAATAATATTAATAAACATATTATATGTATATTTAATATATTTTGTTAATATATGATAAAATACTTATTATTTACATATGTATAATATACCATAAATTAAATAATTTAATTGTCCACATTTTCATTTTTATAGTTTTCCAAAAATAACCTTATTTACACTTAAATATATAATTTTTAAAGCACTTTGGTTTTTGGAATTTTGTGGTGCAGACACGTGTCAGCACCACATTCTTCTTCCCTAAGAAGCCTTTCTGTTTTCACTATTTCAGCGACCAATCTTCAGTAATATTTCTAACCATCAATTTTCTCACAACTTCCATTCTAATCCATAGATCTTTTAGACTAATCAATCTTAATCTACACCTCATCTTTAGATCTATCTAACTTTCTTTCATTTTTCTATTTAAACCACTCATGTTGGTGAAACATAACTATCTCTTTCCACCTTCAGTTCTAACATATCAACATCCGAACTCCCAAAGCCTAGAACTTTCTCCTCAGTTGACAAACAAGGGTGATTGACCATCTGCGAGGAAGAGGGGTCATCAGAGAAGAATTCCAAGGCATCACCGTCGTGTAGAACTCCGAGAAATCACCGACTTGTCAATCGAAGACTGAAGATCTGACACCTTCACATCCCATGTGAAAATCATTCATCCAATTGATCCGGTTAATTAGTTTTTAGGTTGATTAAGTAGCATGTTACATACCTAATCACTTCATATTCCTATTGATTCAAAAAAACCCCATTCCATTTAGCTTAATTTCATTATAATTTTGAGTTGAAATCAGAAGTTTTGAGGTAGACTTCTTGTGTAGTACAACTCGTATGCTTATGTAGGTCGATTCGGGATTCGATCCCAATAAAACCCAATTTCTTCCATGCAGGTAATACAATCGTTTGAGCAGATTTCAAAGTGAATATGAAGCAAGTTCTTTGCATCATTTGGTGGATGAATTTGAGTTGAACATGTGCAACAATGGGTGCTCTATTTCAGTTACTGAAGCCTTAGAAAGCATCTCTTCCTACATCCTCAATCTCATCTCGTAGCAGGTGATCTCGAAGGGGGAAGGAAACCCCCTTCTGGTCCCTCTTTGTCGAGCCAGCCACACTGTTAACCATGTGAGATCGGGCGAACCATTCCTACAATAAATGTTATTGTAATATTTGATATGTCAATAAAAGTTATTGATTTATTTCACTCCTATCTGAGATTAAATGAGTGAATTCACTATAAGGTCCCTTTGTATAATTATGGTCATGTAACATGGCCATCTTAAAGATTACATAATTGTTGATTAAATGGTTGAATCATAGAGGTAGGTGCTTGTATGATATCCAAGGACTTAGATTAAGGACTCATTAAGGACTATAAATGATTGTTAAGAGATGATCTCTGGCTTGAGAAGGAGATCCCAGTCATTCTCTAAAGGATGATATCTAATTAACCTCCTGATATAGGCCATGTGCATGGGAATGGAGATTCGAAGGTGTCATTCAAGTTATAGCAAAGAGTTGACTTAAAAAGATCGAGATAACCAAGACATATGTCATATACTTTCATGATGTAGGCATGCATCCTCTGATCGGAGATAGAAGTATTCTTATATGTCTAAGTATGTTCGCTTGGCACATTAATAGGCTGATGACCTAATCAAGTTCTAAACACCGACAAGTGATAACCAACGTTTGTTCAATAGTTAAGTTGTGTCAGTTGTAGAGACACCTAAGTGAAACATTGAATAATCAAACGAAAGAACACCAGATATAGGAGAGAGAGAGAAGATGAATAAAAGCAGCTTCTCTCTTAAATTCGTTGTTTCACAAAAAATTTAACTAGGCAAGTGCTTCTTGGTCGAATTGAAGGAGCTAGAAAATCGTGCTCGAATTTTTGAGAGAGAATATTTCTGTGATTTTTTTCTATTTTCTTTTCTACCTTTAGAAATGTTTTTGGTTGGTTTAAGTTTCTATTATTTTTATTGGATTTTAAATTGTATTTTATTTTTTAAAGGTATACTTTTCAACAATTTATCCATAGCATAATATAATAAGTGATAGAAAATATAGTGGTACTATATAGTAGATGAATCGAAGAATCACTCGAGCAACGAGTTGGAAGCACACAAAATGAAATCGAATCGTAATTGAAAATCGAAGAAGAAAATCTCGATAATTTTTTTTATCAAAATCTAATAATTTGACTAGAAAATAAAATATACAAAAAGAATACGATAAAAATAGTGTTCAAAATGGTCCACAAATGTTCAAAGGTCCAAGTGGTAATGTGTAAAAAAATAAAAAATAATAAAGTGTTCCATGCAATTAGTGGTTAGGGACTTAATTGCAATAGAAAAGTCTTGGACTTTGCACTTAGGTCCCTACGCAGGGATTTAAATGCAATTTAGAAAACTTCTTGTGGTACGCAACAATTTCTGGAGGTTGGAAGGATGTGCTTGATATGTTTACACTACTTGGTTGATCAACGACTGCGATTAAAATAGAAGCGTTGAATCTGGACCGTCCAATGTAGACACATGGCACAGGGCAGTGTCGTGTATTCTTTATCACTATTCTTCCCCCATTTATGTGAACAACGACAAATCCACTATTTTCTTGTTCTCAAATAGTGCTTGAGCAATGGCAGACGGTGGGAAAACTTCTGTTGGGCCAGGAGGGGGCTCCTCCTCCTTCAAACTCGCCAACGACATGGATGGTCGAAGAAGATTGTGGCGAAGTCAAAGGAAGAACGAATGCTAGTGTTTGGGAGTTCCAGGTCAAGAACTGATGCACTGATCGAATGCTCGACTATGAATATGATGCTTCAGATGGTGTCATTGTAGGTGGGTGAGTTCCAGAAGCTTGTGAATACCTGCAATTAGAATTTAGATTCTCGATTTTACATTAAATCGACTAAAGGTAAGATGAATTCACAGCTATATAATGGGTTCTAGGAAGACAAAATTTATAAGGAAATTAGATGAATTTGGATCGATTTGAAATTTTATTTGCGTGTGAATCATAGATGATTATTAAGAGTATATCTAAGATGTGACTAGAGGGGCCAATGCTACACGAGAAACGAGAAATGGAATGGATGAAATGGAGGTACCTTGGGAGTGAGTGTTTCAGACCTCAATGCTCGTTAGGCTGGGTAGCTACATCGACCTGAACGCGGCTTGAAGCGGAAATGCAAGGCCAATTTTTGCCCTAGGATCCTTCCTCTATCAATCGATCTTCCATATGGAGTAGACCTCAAGCCCTGTCATGGTCGGAATGAGGCAGAGTACGGTGGTGAAATTAGGTTGTCGACCACTAAGCTGGTAGTGGTGGAAAAGATTGTTATGATTGATGGCATTTGTTGGATTAAATAGAAGAATCGATGGAGGTCGGAAGCTGATCTAAGGACCTTTGTCGATCCTTGTAGTTAGGAGAAGAAGATGTACAAGTCATATGTGGATTTGGATTAAAGTTCAACTGGACGAAATGGTTGAATATCATGTGTTAGAACAGAAGCACTAACGGTTTCTTGGAAAGAAGATGGTTGTAGTGTTTACACATGTCAGCACCATAGTGGTCCAAAGTTAATTAGATTAATAAAAGATAATAAATATTAAATAACATTATTTTAGATAGGTAGAAAATGAAAAGTGTAAATAATTAATTTCATTAAGGTATAATTTTTTTATAAATAATATATTATGATTTATATATTAATACATATATATAATATACTTAATAAATATGTTTTATATTTTTAACTCAATAATTTAATAAAGAACATATTATTTTACATTTTATAAATAATATAATTTTAAATATAAGTAGTATGAAATTTTAGGGATTTCAATAAATTAATTTATAAGTATTAATAAATACAGATATGTGTTCCACAGTTCAAATTCATCTATAATTTAAGGTTTTTGAAATATTTAAAATAATAAATGAAGGTTTTAAAATATGAAATCATGTATAGATAAAGTACACGATAAAGAAATTATTTAAAAATTTTAAAATAAATGATACTAGGGCTTTTTACACCCATAATCCTGAGTAATTTTGCAATAACATTCATAACCCTGTATAATAGAAAATTACATGGGAACCTTGAGTAGTCACTCCATCTCACACTCATGACCCTTCGTTACTTTTCTCCTTAACCCAACCATACTATTGGGTTAATCCAACCTTTTATCCTATCCACCGGCTACTAAATATTCAAAAAAATAAAAAAAACCTTCTTCCCTGATCTCGTCCCCTTCTTCCTCCTCCATCACTCTCCAGCAACCACCCACTCTGCCCCTCCGCCGCCCGCAGCCACAACCTCCTCCCCTCCTCTCCGCCTGTAGGCATCCCCACCCACCCCCGGAGCATTGCCCTCCCCGCTCACCCTACGCGTGCCTGAAGCCCCCACCTCCAAAGCCCCGACCCCCCCGCCCCTGGAGCCCCCTGCGCGCGCCAAAGGTGCAGAGGTTGTAGAGGGTGGGTGGGTGCATGGAGGAGGTGGCAACGAGGGGCGATGGGGTGGGCCCGACGACTGGGAGGTGCACTTGCGCAGAAGGTGGCGACCATGGGGTGCACTTGCGTAGGAGGTGGTGATCGGGGGTTGCAGAGGTTGGATCGGTGAGGTGTGGGGGCGACGGGGTGGACCTGGTGACCGGGGTGGGGGGAGGGGGGCTGTGCAGGAGGTGGCGACGGGATTGTAGAGGAGATGGCACGGGGCCGGTTACGATGAGGTGGCAACGGGGAGGGCCTGTGCAGGAAGTGGCGACTGGGGATTTCATAGGAGATGGTGCAAGGCTTGCAGAGGTGGTTGCGATGACGGGGAGGGCTTGCAGAGGTCGACGACAACGGTGGAGGGAGGCCGTGGAGCTTGCAGGCAGGTCCCGTGACCTTGCAGGAGGTAGAACACGGATGGCACGATTTGTAAATAAGAGTGACTGTTAAGGATAATTTTGTCTTTAAAATTTTTTTAATAGAAACCGTCAAATATAACGGGAATATCAAATGGACTATAACACAGGGTCATGTCATGTAAGAGTTAAGCAATAGTCAAGGTTTCCTGTGTAATTCGCTATTACATAGGGTTATGAATGTTATTGCGAAATTACCCAGGGTTATGGGTGTAAAAATCCCATGATACTATAAACACTACGTTTAGAATAAAATGAATAGCTTAGAAACCCAGTTGTCATTAGGTACCAAAATTGACTTTTTGCAAACAAAGATTGATTTTAGTGAAATCACCTTCATTATTTAGAGAATATTATTTTATGAACTTTAAAGGTGAGAAGAGTGAACTTGGAATTTGTATGAAGAATTTATGAGGTTCGGAGTTTTAGAAATTGACAATCTAAAAGATAGATTTCTTAACATATATATATATATAAAGGTTGGGATTTTTTATGATTTTTTATTTTTTATATATATTTATATGAATACATAGGAGTAGTTTGGTGAAAAAATATATAAATTAAATAATTAAAAAGCATTAAAATTTTGGTAAATAATGAATAAATAACGAATAATCTATGATGTACATAAATAATTCTTTATAATATTTTCTTACTTATCTATCCCTGCTTTATTATTTATCGACCAATCCATGCTGACTTGTTCTCAGGGGTTAGGTTACATAAATATATCTTTTAATTATATTTATATTTATTCACTCATATTTTAGAATATATACATATTTATAGTCCGCCTCTTTTTATTTTCTATTTTTATTATTTTATTATTTATAATTTTTTATAAATAAAAGTTCATTTTTATTCATGAATGTTGTTTTTATAATATGTGGAAATTAACTGATATTTACATAAATTTGTTAAGAGTTTTAAGACAAAATGCGTAAGGAAAGTTAATGAATCATGTATTTGTCAACCCCTCACTTAAACTTTGCTAGTCCCTTAGCAAACGCTTATTTGAAAAATAAGGAAAAAGAAAGAAAGTTAGAATGAATTTATTTTTCTAAAACAATTCATGAGAATAGACAATGGACAAAGCTTAGACATGCCTTAAGCAATCATTTGGTTGGAGCGTTAACTAGGATTTGGATTTTAATCTCAACAGTCCATAGGTTCAACAAATCCTTATTCAGGTCACCTCAACAATCAACTCAAATCTTCTTATTGATATTGTTAACTCTATCAACCATGAATTCAATTTGTATAGTGTGTGATTTATTATTATCTCTTCATTCTTAAAGAGGTGAAGAAACTACCCATCCCAATAATACACTTCTATTGATTCCTCATCCAGCTACTCTTTCCTCGAGAAGGGGTATTTCCTTCTAAGGTCATGTGATGTTGTGTCCACAGTCAAATAGAGACAAAATATAGAAGAATGAGAAAAGAACTGGAGTGCGACAAATGTAGTCACTTCTCCTTGTGAAGACCAACTGGCGTAACTTAGTCTACACTAAGACGTGCATGCTTTTTGGATGTTTGGACCATTGTAGTCAAATTTGTATTTGGTGATTGGCTTCTTTTCGGTAGAATTTGTAATGTTGCATGCATTTCATCAATCTTTTATGCCCTAACGGATTAGCATATTTTCTTCCATCCATTTTTAGGTGTCTTGGAAATATTATGTCACCAGATCCTCCCCTCATCCAAAGCATCATTTCAACACCACAACTCCCGTCTTTACACGTCCATGCCACTAGACAAGGATGAAAATGCACCATTAAAATGAACGGCCCTTCACAACCCCATACAAGTATAGCTAAGTGCTAAGTGCATGTGTCTAAAATTGGTTCACTATTTGAGAGTTAAATGGATGACGCTAAGTGTTCTACTTAGGCAAGTATAAGTTTATGTCCGAATATGGTCTCATGAAACCCAAATCTTTAATACATAGACCTGAAGAGTCTAAATTTCAGTTTCTAACTAGGCTCCTTACAATGAAAGTCAAAGGGCATAATCAAGCTCCGTCCTTTAGAATATTCACAATCTTTACTTTGAGAAATCAAATTTATTTTGAAAAATGTTAATGCAATAGCAACCATATTTTTATGAAGTACATTTTTACGAATTGTACACATTTTTATGGACTTTAAAGATTTTGCCATTTTTATGAATTTTAGGACTTTGTATTTTTTTCGGAATTTTCAATTTCTATAAACAAACATATTTACAATAATTTTACAAATAAATTACCAATTTTTTATTTGGATTTAATAACTAATGCATTTTACAAGTTTTATATACAAAGATTTTTAATTTTAAGTTATTTACACATATTCTAACTATTAGTAATTTGAATAAACATTATACATAATTAAATAAAAATTTAAGTATAAAATTTAAATAATGAATTTTAAATAAGACTTTTGCATATATTTACTTATTTATAGGGATTTTATAAATATTTATTAAATATATTTTTTTGATAAAATTAAACCTTTCAACCTTTTTTATGGATTTTATAGATATTGAAAATACATAAATGTACGACTTTTGTTATGTCCGCATAGCATCAAAAAGAAAAAAAGGACATAACTCATGTTAAGTAAAAGTGGATATAAATGATGAAAGAACATGGCACAAACTAAATATTTTTCGATTTTTAAAAATAATAAATGAACACAAAATGGATGAAATATATCTAATATAAATATATTCTTATATTTTCCATAGACAATTATATATTTTTTTTTTGGATTTTTAATTGAATTTATATGAATTTTTAATGTTTTTTTATTGTTTTGCAACTTTTATGGTTTTTATATATGATAAATATGCAAAAAAGATATCTAATTTGAATCAATCCAAATAAGGATACATTATTTTTTAAATGTTTTTGGAAGAGTTTTTTATATATTTTTATGATTTTTAAATGAAAAAATAACATATTTATGGAGTTCTTGAACTTTAATAAGTAATAACAATTATGAAAATGCAATAAGGAAATTACGGACACATTGTAAATGAAACAGGAGCAAACATAATTTTTTCACAAATTTTACATGCATTTTGCTAATTTTCTTTAATTTAAAAGATGCAAAAAATATGTAGACTCAAAGGGACTAATATGCAAAGAAATAATATTTACGAATAAAATAATAACAAATTAGAAAACTGAAGGATATGGTAAGATACCTAAGTGCATCACGAAAGCGTGAGGATCGCACCATATGCGATCGGGAGCAACTAATCGCACTAGTTTCACGAGGAAACGAAATTTAAAACTTTTTTCATGCTATGAAACCACATTATCCAAGAACACTTCTCAGATCGTTTCATCTAAAACACAAAGAAGTATTAGGGTTACCTCTTGAAGCATGGTTGCGATCGAGTCTCTAAACGAAAAGACCTCTTGTCTAAAGTCCGAGTCAACGGAGGAGACGCTTACGAGTTCGTTGATGAAACACATGCTCCTCGCAATCCATGTTGATGATCCAAGCGATGAATCTCCTGATCTCATCACATGAGATACAATGTCTTTTTCATGAGAGAGGCGCACCGAAGGAGATGGAGATCAACGAGCAAACAATCCAGCAGCATAACGATGACGCTGCGATGATGGAGACTCTCTCTAGGGCTCCATGGTCGACGTCCACAATGAGAGAGAAAGAGGTTGTGTAGAGAAGGAGATAGAGAAAGAGAGAGTTGTTCTCTTGTTGTGTAACCAGAAGAGCAAGGGGTGCCCTTCTATTTATAATATTTCCGGAGTCCATGGATCACAATCCATAGACTACACAAAATCAATGGATAAGATTGATTTTTGTTTCTTTCAATGGCCATGATTTCGTTGAAAAAAACCAACAATGATCATTTTAATTTAGATTATATATATATCAATAAATCAAGATAATTTAATCCTTAAATTAAATCAATCAAGCTTGGAGATAATGGAAAGGAGATTGCCTCCTTCCATAATGGAGGAGTGGACGACTACCTTTTACTAATAGGAGTTGGTGGCCGTCCCCCTCTCCTATTAGGTTAGGGACAATTCTCATGTAATCTCTTTAGTTTACATTGTTCCATGTATCTCCATTATTTATAAAAACAATTGTTGTAAATTATTCTACAAAAATAATTCATTATTATTTTGTAAATATTGCATTCTTACCATTGAAAAATTGTGAATCACATTTAGAACCCAAAATTAAATGTAAAATACATTTTCAATTATTTATTCAATGTGAATCCAATTCACATAAATATTTGATTAAGAAATGTAAGTTACAAATAGCTCTCTCTTAAATATTTTAAATCACATTAATAATATATATGACTAGTATGGACAATACTATCCACATCATTCAATATCCATGATAATTAAATCACGTTTAATCATCTTGGATCTATATTCTCATGTGCTCAAATAATATGAATAACAATCACATTATTTACATCTTTGATAATCAAATCACATTTATTTATCATAGATAACTCTCCATATAATATTAATCAAATTCGTATCATTCATGATAATTAAATCACATTTAATTATCTATTCTCTCAGTGCACGGATATATATGTATCAATAATGAAATTATCCATGAACACTTTCAAGGACAATGTGCTTTCTCTGTGGATACTTGGAGATAAGGACATGGTGATTGTATTGTTCCACGTATAATGCCTTGGATATTTAGATCACTTCTCAAATCAAGATCTTGAAGATGTGGACCTCCCATAGATGCTTGATTAAATCAAGACCACAAACCTAATCTTCTTATTGCATCTGAATCACATTTAGATCAATGCCCATCATTTGGACCAAGATCAGATTACTTCTCTACTAAGAGGAGTCACTTAAATCCAGACCCATTCCACTACTCCCTATGAATGGAAGCGTCATGGTTATACAATCGTTTGTGATGACATCACTCTTAGGTATTCCTAATACCTGTACATCTTTCATACTAGAAGAACCAAAATAAACCTGAAGTATTAGAACAATTTTACACTATCTACTTCAGGGTTTTATAATAAAGTTTGTCATTTGATTATTGGGAGTTGGTATCGACCATATAATTTCCAAAAGCATATATCATACCCAGGTGTTGATCATATACTTTCCAAAAGTATATGTCAAACCTACAAATTCAGTCTAGCTTCCAAAGTGAGACGACCGTGCACCGAATTTGATTCTTCCCAATAAATTATGAGTGACCTCTTGTCTTCCTTTTTAGTAAATGAAACTTTATAATCCCTTTGAGAGATCGCATTACTTATATTCCATAACATGCACACCAGTATGCCAGTATATAGACCTTGATTAGGTCATCAACCTCTTGGTCTGCCAAATGTACATACTCAGGCATATAGTGACACATCTGTCTCCAACCAGAGTATGTGTGCCTATATCGTGACAACATATGACACTGGACTTTGGTTATGTCAATCTCATTAAGTCAACTCTTTGACCTAACTTATTCAACACCTCTGAATCTCTATTCCTATTTAGAGGACCTGCACCGAAAGATCAGTTAGATATTAGCCTTCAGAGAAAGGATTGTCATCTCTTTCTCAGGATGGAGATCATCTCTTAATAATCACATGACGGTACTTGATGAGTCCTCGATCTAACTCTTTAGATAATTATCCAAGCACCATCCTATATGATTCAATAATTGAATCAATAGCAGTATGATCATTAATATGGCCATGGGACATTACCCTAATTGTACGAAGGGACCTCCTATGCAAATTAGTTATTCTTCATTTTAGATCAGGGAATGATATTTGCAATAACATTTATTGCATAATGCCTTGTCGTGGGCTCGCATTTCAAACAATCTCCCACTAGCCCATAGAGCCATTAATGGGCAAATCTTTAAACCCACACTCATGTGACAATCGTAGGCTATTTAAAAAAATCTAGGTACGATGATCAGTCACTCTGTTCTCGAGAAACTACACCAAGTCCTTTTATCAAACTTGTGTATCTCCTAGTAACAGTGCTCGCATCCAATGCGAATGTTGCATCTTATGCAACCGATACTCACTCTTGTTAGTTATAGTGTCCTTGACACTACAACACAATAATAATAATTATTATAACCAGTATGTACTTTTCAATTATCCTTATTAGAATACCCTTATTCTTGGAAATATCTATGTCCTAAGGTATATGCAGTTAAGACTTTTTCGATCTCCATATATAAAGTCTTAATTTCATGATGATAAGACTTAGAGATCACCAGTTCTAAAGTCTTGTCATCTTTGAATATTTAGTTATTACTGCAACCAAGTGTTGTATCTCGATAGTTAGATTAGTAAAAGTTTACTACTCCTACTACATGCCAGACATCTGTCATTTCTACACATTCAGCATACACATGGCTTTTCATAATTGATGCACAAGGGCAAGCACTTTTAGCATTCACTTACTCATCTTCTTGAGGTGATATATAGGTTAGTACCATATCTTGAGGGAAAGAAGCCTTTCTTGGAATTTTCCAGAAAATGGAATATGTCCATAGTGTACTACTAATGTGACGCTCCTAATACCCTCTTCTCTTTGCTTCTGAACAACTTCAGCACTAAGATCTAAGAGGTGTCCTTGTGATCATATCTCAAGGTATAGAATAGCCAATCAATAGAACACTTATTATCATCTTAATATCAATCCAAATGATTAGGATATCATCTACATTTAGCATAATGAACGCAATGACACTCCCACTAAGCTTCACTTGGCTCATCAAGATCCTATCTGAAATCATAATGTTTATAATTTCATCAAATTTGGTGTTCTAGCTACAAGAAGCTTATTTGTGTCCATAGATGGAGTTGTTTAGATTGCAACCTTGCTTTCCTCAACTATGAAGCCTTGTGGCTACATCCTGTGAATATCCTCATAGAGGCATTAATGCAATATTGACTTCCATATTGAAGATGTCAAAGTCAAGTTGTGTAGCTATAGTAAGCAATATTATGATGGATTAAGCATGGTCACTGGAGAGAAAGTCTCATTGCAAGCGATATCTTCTCTTCGATGTGTATATCAAGGATACGAACCATGCTTTGAAGGTATCTACCTTCTCATCAGATTCCCTCTTTCTCTTGAAGATATATTTAAATCTTAACGGGTCTTACCTATATAGGTGGATCCTTGAGGATCCATATACAATAATTGTATATGAAGTGTACTTTTGACTTTATTTTTAACATCCATCTTTACATGTCATGACCTTCAGAAGATTCATCATATGAAGTAAGATCATTGTCAGACTTAACTGACACATGGAATCCATCCTCAAACTCATTTGAAGAGATATTAGTGTTTCATCTTTAATAGTCCCTTTAGTTTCCAATTTATGGAGCCTCATTATCTTCTCAAGAGTAAATGAGTTCCTTCACTTCATTTTATCTTGATTCTCAAGAGAGTCATCCTCTAAGAATCATATCCTTAGAGATGAGATCTTTTAAGAATCTCAAGGTCATAAAGTAGGTATCCAATACCATCCTTTATCTCCCTAATGAAGTAGCATTCTCTGGTGCTAGATTCCAACTTACATGCATGGAACCTAATTAAGGATATATATTGTAGTCTCTACTACATACATACTTGGAAACTAAGAGGTAATTATGCTAAGATTCATCATTGATTAAATCATGTCACACATGATCAATTATATCTCCCTAGAACTCTATTGAGTTAAGGTACATTAGGAGGATTGAGATGGGAATGGCATTCCTTTCTCCATAAGGTATTCCATGAATTAATCTAGTATGTACTAACTACCTAGATTAGATGAAATTCATTTTCATCTTCCTGCAAAATTTGGTTCTAAACCAAAAAGGTGAAATCATTGAACATTTCAAAGGTTTCTAGGGTGAAGGGAAGAAATCTCATATCACAAATAATCATCAATAGATATCACATATCATTAATGTTTATTATGATAGATGATCCACATACATCAATATGTATGAGATGTTGAATGCCTTGACATCTTACACCATTCCTAGAGAAGAGTGCTTTGGACATTTTCTACTTTGAATACAACATTCACAAGTATTCAAGATTTGAAATTTCGGACATTCTGAAGATTCATCTCTCAATAGTCTATCGATCACATCAATAAATATATGTCCAAGGCTTGATGCTAGATCATTTGACAAATGATCTTCATCCTCCTATTGATCTTGTTAAGGTTTAATTTTCAGTATTAGAAATGTTAATGAACCATTGATTAATCTTCTAGTAGTGTCCTCCAAATGTCAGAGTACTATCTGAAATATATACATCATAACTCTTTATGATAGTTCTATTTTAGAATTTGTGCTTATCCCAACATTTAGAAATAAACAATGAGTGTATTCTAATATCTAGTTCATAGAGACATTTTCTAAGACTAAGGTCTCTCCCACTAAAAATATGAAGTCTATCTATCCAATAAAGATCGTTGCAACAATTGCATTAACATCCATGTGGGTAACTATTAAACCTTAAGATCAAATTTTCTAATCTTCTAATACATATGAAACCTATTGAAAGTGTTATTAGAAGAATGAGATACAATTATTAGACTTTGATCTTATCAAGTAAGAAGTCAATTTCAATGATTAAATGTAGACATAGATTATCCCGATGCACTATCTGGGTCCTTCTCTGAGGATCCTCGATAGACTTGATAGTTATACTATAAATACATTTGCTTGTTGCAGTATTCGCATTCATCCAACTCTTTGGATGTCATATACAAGTCACAAAAGTATAATCAACTCTTTGACTTTCCCTCTTACTTGGGTTCGACCCATGCTTCCACTGTGCTCCCTTCATCTATAAACAACCATTGCTTAAGAAGAAGGATCTCTTATGTTGAATTCAAATGATTTCAATAGAAGATTATTTCAACATTTATATGTGCTTTGTTCAATTCATACAATATGTTCTGAAGCTTCATGAATGGCAAGAGTATAGATAGTAGAATGATGACACTCATTGTATCTATATACATCTAAACTCTTAAATACTTTTGCTAAGGTAGGTACTCAAACATTTTGAATACATCATCTCTCATAGAGCCACCATCCTACATGATACATTAAACCATGTCATTCATGATTTAATGTCAATAGCACATATATATGCCAGAACATCCTCATAGATTTTATAAAAATTGTTTGACAATTACGAATATCATCGACATTATCACTTCCAAAGTACATTCAATGAGAGATCAAGACTATAGACACATACAAACCATACGGTTGTAGACCTATTGTCTATTTAATTGTCATTCCTCATTATATGAGGAACCTTGCACATTGCAACCACATATAGTATGTGTCCAACTACAAGTACACTATCTTGATCATGAATCCAATTCATGATAATTTACTAGTTATTATTGAGGATTACATTAAGAGGGTTTAATGAAGGATTATATGAATTAAGAAATTTGCATAAATAAATATAAATATATATTACTTTGATTTAGGAATTTTCTATATCAAAGTTGTCTTTCATTATCAACATTGAATCAGTAAGAGATATACTTACCATTATATTCAAGCAAGATCTGGGATCTCCTTCCTTATCTTTGTCACCTCCCAATAATATGAGAAACTATAACTAGGATAAAAAGAAGCGGGAACACATTCCTCCTTGCAAGTCCAACTTGCATTCCCAATTCGGTCTTTAACACCCAGTCCCACCACCCCTAAAGCGATGTTGACCTGTCATTAACTGAACCAACCGTCAACAGTATTAGAACTCACTATGCGCAATCCAACATTGCCCCAATAATATGAGAACCCGGTATTGGGGTCACTACGCATATGGCCTTACTCTTTCGAGAAGGAAAGAGCCAGATCCATATGCGATTGTATGTATGAGTTGTCACTTCAGACAAGCATCTCCTACATTCAATCCATAGTGACGGAACGCTTCGCCTTGACGGGAGACCATGGATTTCACTTATGTGATCCTCCATATCATGTTCATATTCTAATTAATCATTATGAATCTTATTCATTACGATTAATTCTTCCAAGGGAATTACAACTCTATTCATAATAGAGTGTTTTAATTTTAATTGGATTCCAATTAATCTAATCACATTAAATCAATGATCCAATTAATATCCAACAAACATTGTCTCTTGTTACTTGAAATATGGTATTATCTCAAAAAACGTATTTTTTCGAATTTTGATAATTAGAAAATACATCATAATCTCTCCAGCATTATCCCTTCCCTACCAGTTGTCATGGCCAGTACCGACGGGAGTGGGATAGACCGCACACGGTGCAACCTACGACCCCAACTCTCCCCGACTAGACACCATATCCGCATCGTGTTAGGATAACACCAAATTGATCATTATGTACTTTAGATGATAATTGGTTTTTCAACCGAAGTTATGCCATATAGTAATAATCAAAATCATTTTGATTATAAAAAAAAATTCTAAACTAATTCCCAATCCTATTCAAGCAAGTTTGTTTGTTGGAAAGAACATTATGTAACCAATTGTGATCTTGATCATATCTAATCAATTATTGGTAAAGGAAATGTCATTTATGGAAATAATTATCAATAAAATATTTCTCAAATATTTATCCAAAATTATTTCAGAAATTAACCATTAATTTCACTAACTGCTTAAATGACAATAACAAGGTTCTTCTTTAAGAATGTAATTTTCAACAGTGACCCCCACTTACTAAAATTAGCATATATCAATCAATTTAAATCCAAATCAAGCAAAATAAGTTTACATAGTTGTATAATTTGATTTACAACAGAACATAAATGATTTGCACGCATTTCTAGGCGTTTAAAAATAGTAATTAACTCCTTAATTACGTCAAGATTAGAAATCTCCGAAACAGTGGATACATGTTCACTAAAATGAACATAACTTGAGGAAATGGATTCCAAATCAAGCAAACTAAAATCCCACAGTTTCCTTATTTAATGTGGAAATAAATATAAGGGATAATTTCGTGTTTAAACATTTTAAATAGAGCCAAAAATATTCACAAAACAGGGCTGCATGAATGAAATGCGATAAAAAATTTGCAAACCCTAATGAGCCCAAGTCGTCCTAGGTTTATATATCGTATCCGAAACCTCCGACCTATGTCTCTGATATCACTTTTAAGATATGGCACCTTAAGAGCATATTGGAAGCGTGAGGATCGTATCATATGCGATCGGGAGCGACTAGTCGCACAAGTCGCTCGTGGCAGCAGAATTTAAATATTTTTTCATGAGATGAAACCACTTGATCCAAGAACACTTCTTGGATCATTTCATCTAAATCACAAACAAGTATTAGGGTTATCTCTTGAAATGTGGTTGCGATCAAGTCTCTAAATGAAGATACCTCCTCTCTAAAGTCTGATCCGACGGAGGAGACACGTGCGAGTGTGTTGATGAAACGCGTGCTCCTCGCAATCCATGCTGATGATACAAGCGACGAATCTCCTGTTCTTGTATAACGAGATACGACATCTTCTTCATGAGCGAGGCGCACCGTAGGAGATGGAGATCCACGAGCATACAATCCGACAACATAACAATGATGCTGCAGCGATGGAGACTCTCCCTAGGGCTCCATGGCGGACGACCACAATGAGAGAGAGAGAGAGAGAAAGGGTGTGTAGAGAATTAGAGAAAGAGAATTGTTGTTCTTTTGTTGTGTAACATGAAGCAATCGGTGCCCTTCTATTTATAATATTTTGGGAGTCCATGTATCAAAATCCGTGGACTACACAAAATCAATGGATGAGATTGATATATGTTTCTTTCAATTGCCATGATTTTATTGTAAAAAATCAACAACAATCAATTTAATTTAGATTAAATATATATTGATAAATCAATATAATTTAATCCTTAAATTAAATCAGTCAAGCTTGGAGACAATGGAGAGGAGATTGTCTCCTTTCATAATGGTGCCACCTTTTCCTAATAGGAATTGGTGGTCGTCCCCCTCTCCTATTAGGAAGGTCACAATTCCCATGTAATCTCTTTAGATTACATTGTTCCATGTATCTCTAATATTTACAACAACAATTGTTGTTAATTATTGTACAGAAATAATTCATAATTATTTTGTGAATATTGCAATCTTGCCATTGGAAAATTGTGAATCACATTCACAATCTAAAATAAAATGTAAATTGTATTTTTAATTAATTGTCCATTGTGAATCCTATACACATCAACATTTTATTAACAAATGTAAGTTACAAATAGCTCTCTTTTATATATTATAAATCACATTTATGATTAGTATAGACAATGCTATCCACAATATTCAATATCCATGATAATTAAATAACATTTAATCATCTTTGATCTTAATTATCATGTGCCAAAATAATATGAATCATATTCAAATTATTTATATCTTTGATTATTAAATCATATTTAATTATCTTAGATAACTCTACATATAATATGAATCAAATTCGTATTATTCATGATAATTAAATCACATTAAATTATCTATTTTCTCAATGCTATAATACATATATCAACAATGAAATATGCATGAACTCTTTCAAGGATAATGCGCTTTCTCCAAGGATACTTGGAGTTAAGGACATGGCAATTGTATTGTTCCACGTAAAGTGACTTGGATATCAAGATCACATCTCTAATCCAGATCCTGAGGTCCTCCCGTAGATGCTTGATTAAATCAAGACTTCAAACCTAATCTTCTTATTGCATCTGAATCACCTTGAGATCAACGCTGAACATTTGGACCGAGATCAGATTACTTCTCCAATGAGAGGAGTAACTAAAATCCAGACCCGTTTCATCACTCCCTAGGAATGGAAGCGTCAAGGTTATACAATCGTTTATGATCACATCACCCTTAGGTATTCCTAATACATGTACATCCTGCATACTGGAAAAACACAAATAAACCTGAAATATTAGATCAAGTTTACACTGTCTACTTCATGGTTTTATTGCAATGTTTCTCATTTGATTATTCGGAGTTGGTAACGATCATATACTTTCCAAAAGCATATATCATACCCAGGTGTTGATCATATACTTTCCAAAAGTATATATCAAACCTACAAATTCAGTCTAGCTTCCAAAGCAAGACAATTGCGCACGGAATTTGATTCTTCCCATTATCTTATGAGTGAGCTAATGTCTTCTGGTTAAGTAAATGAACCTATATGATCCCTTTGAGAGATCGTATTACACATATGCCCTTGCATGCACACCAGCACGGCGTTGTATAGACCTTGATTAGGTCATCAACCTATTGGTCTGCCAAATGTACATACTCAAACATATAGTAACACATCTATCTCTGGTCAGAGGTTTTGTACCTATATCATGACAACATACGACACCGGGCTTTGGTTATCCTGATCTCGTTATGTCAACTCTTTGACCTAACTTATTCAACACCTCTGAATCTCTATTCCTATGCCGAGGACTTGCATCAAGAGGTCGGTTATATATCAGCCTTCAGAGAAAGGATTTCCATCTCCTTTTTAGGTTGGAGATCATCTCTTAATGATCATTTTACGGTACTTGATGAGTCCTCAATCTGACTCTTTAGATATTCATCCAAGCACTAGCCGCTATGATTCAATAATTGAATCAACAATATAATGATCATTAAGATGGTCATGGTACATTACCCTAATGTACTAAGGGATCTACTATGCAAATTAGTTATTCTTCATTTCAGAATAGGGAATGATATTTGCAAAACATTTATTGCATAATGGCTCGCCGTGGGCTCGCATAACCAACAAAAACTACGGGGTGATTGAAGTAATTTTCCAAAAACTCACATGCCTAGGCATGTTTCTTGGCTTTTTTTTGAGTGAATGTAAATTTGTATTATTTTTGTGCAAAATAATTTTTTATATTTTTCTATGTATTTTTATCAACAATATTCATGTACAGAGTTTATAGATTTTATGTATAAAAATAATTAAATAAAGTGGATCCTAAAAATGATTTATTGATGAATAAAAACATTTTTTATGTGATTTCTATACAATTCATCTTCCCTATCTCCCCCTACTTTATTCCTTGTTATCTAAGTCATTATGATGACAGAGTCTTGAGGGATAGGATCATTAAATGTTCTTGACACTTGATTCCTTTTTATTTCTTTTATTTATTCTTTTATTTTGACATTAATTACAATATTTAATACAATATTTATATAATAAATACTAGATGTTAATTTGTGTGAAATAATGATATTTACATGCATTTAGCTAGGGTTTAAAGGCCAAAATGAAAGAATAAAGGTGATGAAATGGAGATTCATCAATGCACTACATTAGAAAATATAAATAATTATATATTTAAATTTAAATTCTTTGATTAAGGATTTTTAATCAAATTATTCTTGCCTTTTCAACTTTGAAAGCACACTCCTTTATTAAACTTTCAAAGCAAGAGATATACTTACTGCTATATCTCTAGCAAGATGTGTGATCTCCTTATTACCTTTGTTGCATCCAAATAATATGAAAAACTGCAACTCGTATAAAATGAAATGGGAACTCATTTCGCTTTGCATGTCCACCTTGAATTTCTCAATTCGATCTTTAACACCTGAGCCCACCACACCTAAGGTGATGTTGACCCATTATTAATTGAATCAACCATCAACCTGAATAGAACTCTCTATGCACAATTCAGGATTGCCCCAATAATACGAGGAATCAATATTTGGGCTAATATGTATACGACCTTACTCTTTCAAGAAGCAAAAAGCGTAATCCATGTGTGCTTGTATATAGGAGTTATCACTTCAAATAGGCATCTTCTGCATGCAATCCAAGGCGACAGAACCATTCCCCTTGACTGGATACCATGATTGTCATTTTTGTGATCCTTCATATCCCATTCAAATTTTGAATAAATATTATGAATCATATTCACATAATTAATTCTTCTAAGGGAATTACAAATCTATTCATAAAAGTGTGTTTTTTTAATTAGATCTAATCAATTTAATCATATTAAAAAAATTAATAATACAATTCAACTATCAAACAAATAGTCTTTGCTTAATATTACTACATAGTTTATACTTCCACATTGTACAATTTTATTATTACAATTAGTCGATTATAGTACGTAGAGACTTCTCATGCTACCCATCCCTGTAATGGATCAAGCCAGGTAGAATAGATAATACTAATAAGGAGCACTTACATTGCATTGCATGTTGCTAATTAGGTAATCCATTAGCATATCCATTGCCTAGACACCATCACCAAATCAATTCAAAACAACATAATTGGTGCAAATTGTACTAAGAGGTTGTATCAATCACATGTTCTTGATGATTACCATGATACATATAAAGTAATCTCTCAGAAATTTTTACATTTTAAAAAATTTTAAATATCCTAAATTCCTAATCATATCAAGAAAACATGTTTTTCATGTAAAAGTTAACCTCTCAAATTTCTCTGCAAATTTCCTTGATTAGATCCTATATTTCCATAAATACTAAGAATTAAACCAATTAGGGCAAATTCTTATTTTTCTTGATTTATATTGAATGATAACATAATAAAAAAAGTAATTTTGATGATACAATCATTATCTAACCCGTCTCCACTAAATATACAATATCTATGCAAACAGAGTCGAAATCATGTGAAATAATCTCGAGTGATTTTTAGGTTTAATTCTATAACTAATTAAAGTATTTATTTTATGTTTTATGACATAATAATAACTAAAAACAATTTATTATAAACCCATGATTACGTGCAAAAATAACTTTATTATGGGAACTTTTCAAATTTTAGTTCATGCACTTTTGGTGCCAAAAATTGGCTATTGTCTTGGGGACATATTTAGACATTCTAAATACATTTTACTATACAAAAAAATTGTCCAAACCGTGCATAAATATTAGCTTTTCATTTTAGCGAAAAATAATTCAAAACTTGCATCGTATACCAAAAACTGCAAGTCCCTGCGCAACTGATATACAAAACCTTGTTCCCTTACGATTTGGATCACATACAAGTCCCTCTATTACGGCTCTGATACCATTTGAAGGCTAGAGTTTGGGCCTTAGCACATCACGGAAACGTCATGATCACATCACATGTGATCAAGAGCCACTAGTCATACTAGTTACTTGGGATAGTGGAAATTATTTTTTTTAATAGATGAAATCATGTGATTCGAGAACACTTATCAAATCATTTCATTAAGATCACAAACATGCTATAGGAATACCTCTTGAAGTGTGATTGCAATCCGTTGTCTCTAAAGTAAGAGACCTCCTGTCTCTATTCCGATCCGATGAAGGAGATACTTGCGAGCACATGGATGAGACGCATGCTTCTCGCAATCCTAATCAAAGATCTGAGAAATGAATATCTTGATTTCGTATCATGAAATCTGACATCTTCATCATGAGCAAGAAGCAAGGAAGAGGACGGAGATCCAAGATCAATCGATCCAGCAACACAATAGTGTGAGGACGATAGTGAAGCTCTATAGGTCTATATGTAGACAGCCACAATTGAGAGAAAGAGAGAGAGATGGGGTGTGTGTAGAGAATAGAGAGAGAGAGAGAGAGAATGCTCTTGAAATTTTGTTCTAAAAGGAAGAGTGAGGGTTACCCTTTTTATAACATATTGGTTGTCTGCTGATCATAATCCATGTGCCCCCAAAATGAATGGTGTAGATGATTTTGTGCTTTGAATAAATGACCATGATTTTTATTACATAAATTTGCAACAACAAATAATTAATTTCAAATAAATTAAATATGTTCAAAATAAATTATAACATATTAAATTAAATTCAAATCAATCTCTTGTGGAATGAATAGATTCAAATCAATCTCTTGTGGAATGAATTAAATGCAAGATTAATTCCATTCATGTAGGGGACGACCACATTGAAACATGATTCAATGTGTACGTCCACTCTCCTTGTATGGAACACAACTCTATTATTCCAGATTTGTGAGATCACATATATATTCAAATATTACACTTGTATAGCAATTTTTGTTTCATAATTCTTCAACAAAATAATTCCAAAATATTTTTTTGATAATTTCAATCATGCCATAAATAATTATGAATCATATTTGTACATCAACTATAAACTATAAATTGCATTTACAATTAATTGTTTAATGTGAATTCAATTCACACTAACATTTACTTCATAAATATTCTTTGCAATTAAATCTCTCCATCGTATTATAAATTACAGTTATAATATTTATGATTATTATGAATATTGACATCCACATTAATAATATCCGCGATAATTAAAACATATTTAGTTATCTTGGATAAATATTCTCATGTGTATAAATAATATGAATCATATTCATATTATTTATGATTATTAAATCACATTTAATCATCAATTTTCCAATGCAGTGCACAGATATATTATCAATAATGGAATTATTATTGAAATCTTTCAAGAGTAATGCGCTTTCTCCACATATACATGGAGATAAGGACAGAGCAATTGTATATTCCATGTATATTGACTTGGATTGAGATCATATCTCAAATTTAGATCTTGGTTACCTCTAAAACATGCTTCATTAAATCAAACTGAGAATCTAATCTTCTCATTACATCTATATCGCATTAGATCAATGTCCAACATTTGAACTAATATTAGATTGCTCGTATTCTGAGAGGAGCCACTAAAATCCAAATCTATTTCATCACTCCCTCAAAAATGGAAATGTCATGGTTATATAATCGTTTACGATCACATCACTCTCGAGTATTCATAATACACGTACATCCTGCATATTAGAAGAGCTAGAATAAACTCAAAGTTTTAGATATCACTTTTTGATTATCTTCTTTAGGGTTTTATCATTAAGTTTCTCGATTAATCATTGAGAGCATATATAGATCATTTGCTATAAAAAAGCATATATCATATCTACAAATTAGTGTCATGCTTCCAAAGAGAAACGACCACGGAATTTATCGATCCCAGTTCCTCATGAGTGAGCTCATATCTTCCAGTTCGACAATGAAATGTATGATTCCTTTGAGAGATCTTATTACTCATATGCCCTTATATGCATACTCGTTGGTCAGCATATAGACGTTGACTAGGTCATCAACCTAACGGTCTACAATGTGTACATACTCAGACATGTAGTAATACAACTATCTCTGGTCAATGCATGCCAATATCGTGACAACATACGACATAAGTCTTGGTTATCTCAATCTCATTAAGTAAACTCCTTGACCTAAGTTATCTGACACCTCTGAATCTCTATTCCAATGTAGAGGACATGCATCAAGAGGTCAGTCAAATATCAACCTTTATAGAAAGATTGTTGTCTCCATCTCAAGCTCGTGAACATCTCTTAAAAATCATTTGATGGTGCTTTATGAGTCCTCAATCTAACTTTTTATATCATCAAAGCACCAACCTCTTTTTTTAACCATTGAAACATTATGTAAACATTAAGACGGACAAGGTACATAACCCTAATTAGATAAGGGACCTTATAAGTGCATTCATTCATTTAATCTCAGAAAATGAGTGGAATAAACCAATAACTTTTATTTATATATCATTACAATAATGTTTATTGTAGAAATGGTTTGCCCTAGGTTAACATGGCTAAAGGTGGGTGTGTTATACAATCCAATGGGCATCCTCTTAAAGTCATAGTTGTCAAATGGATAGGTGAAAGTCATCATCTCTTGATCTTCTAGGGAGACTACCATTTGATTGTACTCGGAGTGAGTTCAGGTGTCGGTAATCCACTTAGACGTACCATGATGTAAGTACTTTTGTGAAGATCTCCTCTCCTTGGTCATTAGTAACCACCATAATTCCATATTTCTTTGGAACTACATGCTATGAGCTTACCTATTCGAGTCAGAGATGGGATAAATAAATTCATATTAACACCACTCCATCATCTCTTTCATGAAAACATTATGAAGAATATGATTCAGCTTGCTTGGAAACTCCTAGGATGACTTGTTGTCATCCTCTAAGTAGATCTGGTATGAACAAAGTTTGGATTTATTCCTTAATGATCTGAGACATTCCAACCAAGAGACTTGCATTTTATCTAAAATATCTAGCATGAGAGATTATTGATCCGTGGTCAATCAACTACTAATGATGACTGGATAAATTTCGAGCGCACATGCTAGGAGAGGCTTGTAAATTATTTACAAAACTAATTCGGTTAGTAGTACATGATTTAACATTAATGTGATGCCAACATAATGAATCTGCATTTCATCATTTTTATTCACTTAATTTATCTTAAAATCCCTTATAAAACACCTGTATATATAAATAAATCTATTTTCTTACTAACCACCATCTTTGTGTAAATATTGTATATTTTAACTTAAAATAAAATAAAGAAATAAAGGAATAATAAAGAAAGTAAAAGATTGTATATATGCAATAGACACAGGTATAATCGGACACTGAGAGAAGGTCAAGACTTGGCCTGATAGATAAGGAATAAAGTAGGGGGAGATAAGACCAAAAATCCAAAAAATACTTGACACATGTATGTATTCCTCACTTGTATAAAAATGTCTATATTACACACTATTACATTGATATAATCATAGCTAAATCCCTTCTTGGAAATTGTGTATTAAATTTTTTTATAAATCATAAAAATAGTTTCAGTAAAAACATGTAAATATTGTGTAAATAATATCACTCTCCAAAAACCAAAAAGTACAAACTTCCAAGATCAATATCTTCTCCACCAAGACTCCAAATTAAGCAAACTCACTTTCATTGTACTCCAAATAAAATAATCTTTAAAATGGATGTGATTTTGTAAAATTCTGAGTTACGTGAAATGTGGCCGATAAATCCCAGATTTATCAACTTAATCGTCATTATTTATCTCTCTTGCTTAAGAAAAATAATAAGATTCATTGACTAATAAAAATAGTTAAAAATTATTATGTTGTAAATAATTAACGTTTATTAATATAGCCCTATTATGGTGTAATATTTTATGTATTTATTTCTTATTTAAAATTAAAAATAAATTAGATTAATATTGTATATAAATAAAATAACATAAAAAAATACAAAAAATAAGCAAAAGAAAAATCAAAAGAAATTGGTTTATATTGTTATAATAAGTATTTATTTTTTATCTATGTGTAAATGACCTCCGATCTACAATTTCATGTTTAGTAAATTTTCTAATTCCCTTTCTAACAAATTATTTTCTATTTTTCTTTGAATATTCTATTTATTCTATATTGATTGCGCCACGTGGTACTCTAGGTGCTCACCACATGGCCTATCCTAATTTGGCACCCAACTCTCTTTTAGATCGTCTGATCATCTAATCAGACGGCCTAGATTCAACCACACCTGTCGCAACCGGAGCCGTCTGATTGTCTCTTGTTCAGGCTTATCCCGACCGTCAAATGCAGCACAAATGCAAATCGTTGGATCTAAAGATCCAACGATCCCTGCTCCGCCTTCAACCTTCGGCCAACTTTTCCAAAAGATGCATCCCTTCATCCCCACATAACGTCTCCCAATTACGTCGGTCATCGTATTCAACTTCTTTCCTCGAAACCACTACCAACTCCTTCTTCTAACCATCTTCTTTCACGCTTACTCCCTTTCGAACCCTAATCATAAATTCTATGTTAACTGGCGGTGGTTGAAACAACCACCTTGGAAGATAACCTCTAACATTCACTTATAAATAACCCACAACCAGCCTCCAGCGCCGGCTATCCACTACTCCGGGTGAAGCATCCTAGCCTTATCCATCTTCTAATGACAGAGGAATACTTGATTCAAGAGCGACAACAGAAATCTTTCGCCGGCGATATCCTTAGCTTCTCAACCAAGTTGCAACACATTAGTGATCTGCTCGAGCTCTGTCTTTAGCCAAGAACGTGAGGTGAAGACTTAAAGCTTTTGAGCTTCAATCAAGCATGCAAGACTTCTTCAAATCCATTTATTCATACTTCATTCCTAGATAATTTTCTTCGTCTTCTTTTTCTCTAGTTTTTATCATTTTACTTCATCTAAGTAGTATATTTAAGTTCTTATCTAAAAACTCGGATGCATCTTGAATAATCCATAAATCACGTGTTACTTCCTTCATGCTCGATCCATTTCTCTATATATGTTTTCCAGTTAGAATTTTGACCTGGAATCCAAATGAGGTTCTGCTCCTTCATTCCATAAGAACCTCCATTTCACCTAACAACTCCCCGAACATGATTGTATTTGTGTGGGCTTTTGCTGCAAATTACATATGCCCAAGGGTGTCATTAATCAGAGAACGAAGTAGTGCTTTGATCTCCAATTTTTGTCACTTGCAAAGCTTCATCGACGGGTCATTGCAAGAGCTTCCTCGTCATCCTCATTTCATCTCTCACTTCACAGAGTCTTTAGGAAGGTCATCTGACCTTAAGCGGTGGCATAAGAGCAAGGAGGAGATAAAGCGCCATCGCCGGAGCACTGCCCAAGTACAGTCGCTCACGGAGGTGTTGAAGAACGCTCGATAAGCAGTTACCATTGGATCCCTTATATTAGGTGCGATCCAACGGTTATCATCATGCCACGTTACCATATCCGATCTAGTGATATATCTGCGAGCCTCCAGAGAAAAACCTGCATTCGAACCTCAACCAAAGCATGAAGAGCATGCACCTGGACCGATCTTCAATCTGAACCTCACTTGGACAAATGAATCATGCACACGACTGGGTTATTTATAGCGACGACCCTCGATTTCATAATAATTATAGACAAGTCCTTCATTTTTTACAATTTGCATATTATACCTTGTAGGTTATTGTATTTGCATTTCAGTACTATTTTATCCTTTTTTTGTAATAAAACTTGCAGTTTTTCTTGCATAAATACCACTAGATTGAATATCGAATATCATTCTATCCATTTATTCAAATAAAGTGATTTTGATCTCGTTTGAAAGCTAATTTGTGGCGCAATCTTGTGGCATGCGTTGTTATTAATTTTGATTGAAAGTTCATGCTCGAATTATTTTCTTTTCTGAGTGCTTATTTAAATCTTTAAATCAACTTAAGAATGGACATGTGTGTAAGCAACTGAACTTGTTAGTGGTACTAATTCTTATTAATTAATTGTTAGATATTTTAATAATTATCATTAAATAATAAATGATTTAGTTACATAAACTAGTAAGCCTATAAGTGAAATGGAAAATTTTATATTTTCTTTTGATACTTAAATCACCATTCTCCCAATTAATGCTTTAATTATAATTAAATAATTTTAGGGAATTTTTGTAGTTAGTACAAGTTTTTTTTGAGTGTACACTAATATTGTGAATGTTATAATTGTATTGTTTGTGCTTCTCTACCTTCGTTAATTGTAAAGTGCAATTTTTTTTAAAATCTATCTTGTTTGCGATTTGCACATCAGCCAGTTATAATTATCCTTTAAGTTGCAACATTAGATATTTGACATTTAAACTTAATCATTTAATTGCTTGCATCCTTGTGTTCAACCCTAGACCTCCCATGTTAAAAACTAAAGTCGAATCCTTTTTATAGAGATTATTCTTTTGGTTTTGTACGACATGCTAAGTGCTCATGCTACAACGTATCCATATTAATACATGCATTAAGTGCTTCATCAGATGTCGTTGTTGTCGGGGATGCGACACATTTTGTAATCATTTCTTACGGTCAAATATTTATCTAGTGATTTTTAGACTCAATTATTTTTTTGCTTGTTTTGATTGATGTTGTATTGTATTTTTTTGTGATACGTATTTATTTAATTAATTCAATCTCTCTAGAATTTTTCAAACAAATATATTATTTTGTGGAAGGCCCATGGAGCTGACGACTTCCGAAGGACCGAGGAGGCAAGGAGCTTGGAGTTACTTGCTGGAGAGCTCACGAAGCAATTTTTTGTAAAGATTAAATTTATTTAATTAAGTTCATTTCATTGTGTTTTAATTAATTTCCCAATTACAACGATTCTCGATTGAGATCTCGTACATGTAAAGATTGCATGTTTAATTTTATTATTCAAAGTGGGGTTGTGTTAAGAGTAGTTCTCGACTTGTGTGATGTTTTAGATCAATGCACCATGCCAAATAGAAAAATCAAAGGTCATATTTGCTTGACATATTTCGTAAATAAGGGTACACTACACAAATCTCATAAGATTCACAATTGCAAAAATCTTAGGAGATTCATAGATGCATGTAGCATACGCTCTACTTAGTCAATTTAATTGATTTCTTCATCACAAATAGAACTATTGTTTAGGTGTGGCCATTTCTCCTTGCATCATATAGGTAGATTTACAAATTCTATAATGCATCCAGGTGGAGAGTGCTGGGAAGCGCAGTAAGTATCTCTAACGACTACATGCATCATTGATTTCTAACTGCATTCCATTTTTCACTATATCCCTTAGTTTCCACCAATTTAAGGATAATAGAAAAAGGATTCTACATTAGACGAAGTTTGTGGTAACTTAAATTCAAGCGATAATTAAAACTCTTAAAATTAGGACTGAATTGATGCAAGTTGACTAAAATAAATTGGAATAAAAGCAATCTTCTTTTACAGGTGCAAAAAGCCCTCACTTGTTTATATCTACTTATCAAGTGAGAGAGGGACGACATTAGGATAGAGCCAAGCCATGAATTTTCATATAAACTACTGGTTATATCAAAATTATTAGCCACTTTTCGATAAGGATATATGGGTAACTGGTAAATGGTTTGGATTTCCTTAGCAGAGTGGAGGGTTTATAGGACATCGTGTATGACACCATCCTTAAGTAATGGGTAGCCATATTTATACGGTCTGTACTTACTTCAATACTTGTTAAAAGTGGATGTAACTGGTCATAAGAATTGGGCCAAATCGTAAGGAAACTTAGGCACCTAATAGCTCGTGACTCTGTCAGGATTTGTATTTGATCATCAATTAAAATTGAAAATATAAAAAGGCCACCATCTCGTCCTTTAGTGTTGAGTTGATGAATTCACACGTGTTTGTATTGAATAATTTTGTAAGTAATTCCATACATTTCAATTACCAAGTAGAACTAGATTCTTTTATGTATTGAGCATGCTGAAATTTCCTATCTCTTGAAATTCGAGGATGGATAATTGGTTGGATATTTGCTCGGATTTTAAAAGCTTGTCATTGAACCACCCAAATGTCATGTCTTCACTAATCGAGTCTACTCTTTATCCTTCTTTAGCTAGACCATCCTAGTTTGAAAATAATCCTCTTATTGAAGCGGAGTATCATGATTCTCTCCTTGGGGTGGGTTACATCCCAACCAATTCCTTTCTTCTTTCTTTACTCGCTAAGGAAGATCATCGCCTTGTTGAGATAAACTTGATTTCGTTATTTTCTTATACATCTCATTCCAACCCTTTATTTTATGATGGTGATAACAACACACTAAAGACACCTCCTAAATGACAAAATGGGAATGGAAAAGAGAAAGAACAAGAGGACCTGTATCATACAGTGCTTGCTAGGTTGGCAGAATTCAAACATAATAAAGCGATTATGAGAACACAACAAGGCCAATTGCATTTAGATCGAGATGCACCAATGGAAGAGGCATATAACCATGGGATGTTTCAGATGTCTAATTGGTTGAACCCAATAGAACCTGAAGTCGAGTACGAATTGAAGCTGCAGTTCCTTAGCATGCTGCCACATTTTCATGGGAATGTACATGGGGAGCCATATACATTCCTTAGGGACATTAAGTTGGTCTATTCTAATCTTAGACATCGTAAGGTTAAACAAGACTAAATTAGGCTCAAAGCCCTTCCTTTTTCCTTGAAGGATATGACATATTATTGTATGAAGAATTTGGAGTTAGTTGTAACTAACTTTGTGTAGTTCAGGGACCTCTTCTGAAGAAGTTCTACCATTTGAGTAGAACCATCTTGATGCGTTCACACATCACGAGTTTCTCCAAGCATCCTAATGAAGCTTTCTATGACTCAGGGGAGAGATTCAAGGACCTCTTGCAAAAATGTCCTTGCCATTATTTAGATCCTACCATCTTGGTTCAATTTTTATATTACAGTTTACAGCCAAAGGTGTGGGGTTTGGTTAGTGCTTCTAGTGGAGGAAGCTATACATCAAGTGGTACGGACACCGTCTAGAAAGTGTTCGAGAGAATGAATGAGACATGTAGGGCAACAATAGCAAGTAGAGTTCCATTAGAATCCTCCAATCCATTTAAATTGAGTGGGGTAGTGAAGGCTATAGTGGATCCTTTTGACATGGACCTTATAGCAGAAAAACATATAGTGGTTGAAAGGATTAATAAATGAAAGGATGAGTTGAACAACAACTTATCCATATTACCCATGTAGATGCCAGAGCTTACTGATAATATATCCAAGATGATAGTACCTGTCGTGACTGCATCTGTTGTTCCAGTCTACCGTGATCATCATATTCATGAGCAACAGATGTCAAGGCCACCCCGGCCATGGGTAGAGGACTAGCCTTTAGGCCATTCCGAACAATGGCAGTCATTGTTTGTGGAAACAATCATTAAGGAGCCATCCCAAGTGTGGGAAGTAAATGGTGTGTGATACATGTAAGATCCTGCTAGACAGGGGAATTCTGGGGATCATTTTTTATGCCATCATCCTCAATCTTTCTACAACACATCATTTACTCATATACCTCTTCCAACACAAATCTTTAGAGCAGGTATTGTGTTAGGGCACGTCATCTCAAAGAAGGGAATGGAGGTTGACCCTGCCAAGGTGGATGAGATCAAGAAACTTGATCCACCAACCAACATCAAGTCAATGAGGTCATTTCTGGGGCATGTCGCATTCTATAGAAGATTTATTCAGGATTTTTCTAAATTTCCCGACCCCTGAATGAGCTCTTAGGAAAGGACACCAAGTTCTTTTATATCACAAGTGTCTGGAGGCCTTTGAGCTTCTTAAGAAGAAGATCTACGACTCGCCAATTCTACAAGTTCCTGATTGGTCTCTTCTCTATGAGATCATGACTGATGCTTCATATTTTTATAGGAGTCGTATTGGGGAAAAGGCAAGATTGGATGCCATTTGCTATTGATTATGCAAGCAAAGCTTTCGATTCACAACAGAAAAATTATACAGTGATCGAGAAAGAGATGCTTGTCATAGTATGGGCTTTAGAGAAGTTTAGGTCTGTGATTTTGGGCTCAAATGTGACAGTTTATATGGATCATTAAACCATTAAATATCTCATTTCAAAGAAGGAAGCGAAGGCGTGTCTTCTTAGATAGATATTATTACTCCAAGAGTTTGATTTGGAAATTAAGGGTCAACCTGGAGTCAAAAATGTAGTGGTTGATCATCTTTCGAGGATTGAATCAAAGGATTCCTCTGATACTGAGCATATCCAAGAGACCTTTCTGGATGAGTCTATTTGTATTGTTGACTCACTTCCATGGTATGCCAACATGGTGATCTTTCTGGTCTCTAAACAAGTTCCTCATGGTCGGACAAGGAGTAGTATATACCGACTCAAGTCTGATTTCAGGAAATGCCATTGGGAGGATCTGTTCCTTTTATTTGAAGGATCGTATTGTATCTAGAGAAGGTGTATTCCTCAGGAGGAATATCACAGTGTTCTCATGTATTGTCATTCACTTGAAGCTGGAGGATACAATTCAGGAAAGAGAACCGCTCACAAGATGTTGCAGTGTGGTTTCTTTTGGCTGACCCTTGTTTCGAGACACCTCTGATTTTGTACGATAATGCCCTATTTGCCAGAGAATCCGGAGGTCTGTTTGTTCTAGAAATGAGATGCCCATGCAACCTCTGATTTTTTGTGATGTCTTTGATGCTTGGGGCATAGATTTTATGGGTCCCTTCCCAAATAGCCAAGGTTTCAAGTGCATCTTATTAATGGGTGATTACTTGTCAAGATGGGTGGAGGCTATCCCAACCTGAACCACAAATGGTAGGACTGTATGCAAGTTTATTAAAGATCATATCATTTCACGGTTCATGGAACCCAAAGTTCTGATTTCTGATGGGGGAAGACACTTTGTGAATGGGATGATGAAATTTTTATCAAAGGACTATGAATTTGAGCATGGAACAACTAGTCCTTACCACCCTCAATAAGAGGGCATGGCAGAGGTTTCTAATATGGAGGTGAAGAACATTATTCAAAAGTTAGTCTGTCCAGAAATGATGAATTGGTCTCAGTTGTTTGACCAAGTTCTGTGGGCTTATAGAACGACCTACAAGACTCCTCCTAGAACTTCACCTTTTAGGATGATTTGTGGCAAGCCATGTCATTTTCCCTCTGAGTTAGTACACAAATCTGAATGGGAAATAAAAAAAAGATAAACTGGAGCTTTCACTCACGGAAGTTCTATAGAGACCTCAACTTAAATGAACTGGTGGAAATCGTCAACTTAGCATATGACAACAACATGATCTATAAGGAAATGGTTTAGAAGTGGCATTATGTGTATATTAGACGCAAGAGCTTTGTCCTTGGACAAAAGGTATGGTTGTTTATTGCAAAGTTAATGATTTTCCGTGGAAAACTAAAGTCTAAGTGGACGGGTCCTTTTATTGTTAAGGAAGGTGCATGGGAATGGTACTGTAGAGATTTCAAAGCTTTCAGAGAATGCACCTCCCTTTCAAGTTAACGGGTAGCTACTTAATCATTTTGTATAATCAAAGGAAATGTTAACTCCCTAGAGCTTATTGACTTCATGCCTATTGATTCAATTTCAGATTTCTTAGGCAAGGCATGATCATCATTGTAGATTCACATCAGCAGATTCATTTCTAGAAGATTCATAATAATTTTATTTTTTAAATTCCATTCGCCTCTTATGCATTATCCTAACTGCACTTAGGTTATTCTCAGCCAAAATATAGGGGGGATGTGTCCTTACTTTTTTCTCCAGTTGTTCAGATCTCTCCTTTGTATTTATCTTATTTCATTTACTTAGGCTTTTCAAAAACTAAGTATAGGGGGCATTTTCCAGTTTATTCATCATAACTCTTTCTTTATCATTTTACACTTATCTTAATCTCGACTCAGTTCTTGTGGATTGTGTTATGCTTTAGCTGAGATTATGTTCATATTCACTTTGTGCTATGAAGACATAGGAAAGCTAAGTATAGGGGGTCTACCATATATATTTCATATATACTTTAGCATAGCTCATAAATGAAAATTTCAAACTCTTAGGGTTATGGGTATCGTATTATATTTTTAACTGAGTTTTCTACAAAATATTTTAAATGATTTTTTGGAACTATATACCTATTTGACATGGTTTTATAAAAATTCATATTGACATTGTTGGAAAATCAATTGATAAATTGTTTTGAAAACTTATATTTACGTGAAATTGTTTGCAAAAAGTTTTCAAAAATTATTTTCAAAGCAAAGGGGTGTAAATGATACTAAACTAATTAACTTTATTCAAAATTCAATAAAAATAAGAAGATAAAATTCATTAACATTGTTGTATTTCTTCAGTATTTTCTAGGGTTTAAGGTTTCTAAGAGGTTGCGACGATTCCCTGAACCATCTTGTTGTTATCCTTTATAAGGGTGTCTTCCTTAGAGTCTTATGGACCCAACCATGGAGGAAAATCTAAATGTTGTTTCTATATTTTGGAAGATCAAGTTGATTAAGAGTTATCTGAAATGAGTGATGCCAATTGAGGATGATGTTCTATTAATAGAAGAATTAGATATAAGGTACCCTTACCTTTTCCTGAGGATGTTCAGATTTTGGATTCTTTACCCTTCTTTTAAGTTTGGGTTTCCCTTTTTTTCTAGTTTTTCTATTATAAGGAAAACCCAAAAGTTTGTTGCTAGGATATCAAGGTTTGACTCGTCTTCCCATGATTTGGAAAAATTTTGAGGCTTCTCATGTAGATATGGATATCATTTTTAGGATGAATGACATCATTCGAGAAGGTTAAAATTCAATCGATGATGATCTTTCTTTTTCAGATTCTGAAGTGTTTTTGTTAGAAAGAAGCAGTTTAAACATAAGGCAACCTGTTATTTTAAACCTCTGAAGATCTATTCTTCATTTCTATGGGGTTGAGTTTGTAGTGTTGGGTATCCTAGTATGTTCTTCATATTGTTCTTGTGTGTTGATATGTCATGGTTACCCATTCTTTTTGTCTTTATCTTAATAACACTAATAATTCAGTAATACTTTTCTAATAACTAACTCATTGACTTATTGATTGTTGTTATTCTCTGACACTTTCACTATGCACCCAAGGCACGGGATGATCTTTAAAACTCTGTTAAGGAGTCCCTAGACATAGAGTTTATCTTGTATTAATCACCAGGGTCTTGTGCTTAAAAAATCACACTCTGCTAGTTCGAAGATATGAATGATATATTTCATGCTAAATCTCCCTTAGAAGAATTTAACTATCACTCACCATGCACGACCACATTCATGATTGAGATGAGTCAAAGCATAACTGATGAAACTAGGATTGGACAGCTTGAGTTTGGACTTGATCTATATGATGCTTGATGTTGGGATAAAATTAATAATGGCTTCATGAAACCTGAGTGTTAGCATATTAGTCAGTATGGGACATATTCTCATGCTATCTCTTGAAGTTGACCTAAGGTGACAAGGGTGTGATGACATCTAATTAATAAGTTGATCAGTGTGCGCCAACTTTTGGTCAAAGCAGTGGAGCTAGCCAAAATAAAGAAAATCAGAAAGAAATGTTGAAGAAAAGCTCTCACGATACAAAGACCAATATCAAAGAGCTTCCCTAAAGGCAAGCACTCCCAACCATTTCAAAGATTCCACATGGACCACCGCTATTAGGACCAGGAGTCGGGTTAGCACCCAAAAAGGTATCTGCATCGTAAATGCTACAAGTTTGGGTGTAGAAAGTATATTAGATACTCAAAAAAGGCACACCCCATTGTACTCCCAGGAAAACAAGTGCTGACGACTCCAACTTATCTGACGGACATACTGATTGGCAAAAATCAAAAATGAAAATTGTGTTGAGGATTAACACTTGAGAGATCCATGTTCCAGTCAGAGGAAGTGAAAATAAGTACACAATCCTACATCCTCCATAATCTGGCCTTCCATCCACACCTTTGAAGTCTAACAAACAAGAGAGATGGTGGATTGAGGCAAGACTAGATTTATTCCCTAGAGTTGAGGATTGGGTCCTTAGGAGAGCTTCTAAGATTGGAATTTTTGGTGATATATTGACTCTACTCTCATGATGCAGTCTACACTAAGTCATACTTCTTATGTATATGTATACATTGAGAGTCTGATAATTAGAGGAGTCGAAAACTCTTGATTAATATTTGGATAAAGTTAGAGTTTTAGGATTCCTAAAACCTAGTGTTCTAGGTCAAATCAAGCCTTGTATACTCAGTTGCACATGTCATGGATCTCACTAATTAAGCTAATTCTCTAACAAATTATTTCTTTATTAGCTCGAGGATGAGCTTAGCATAAGTATGGGGGGATGATAAATACGAGATTTATCAGCTTAATCATCATTATTTATCTCTCTTGCTTAAGAAAAATAACAAGATTCATTGACTAATAACACTAATTACTAATTATTTCATTTTAAATAATTAACTTATAAAAATATCCTATTATGTTGTAATATTTTATGTACTTCTTTCTTATTAAAAAATAAAAATAAATTGGATTAATATTGTATATAAATAAAATAACATAAAACAAAATAAAAATACAAATAAATAAGAAAAAGAAAAATCAAAAGAAATTGATTTATATTGTTTTAATAGGTATTTAATTTTTATCTATGTGTAAATGTCCTCTGATCTCTTTGACTTCTACATGAAAGTTGTAGATCTCATCGAGATCTATAATTTTCATGTTTACTGATTTTCTAGTTCCCTTTATAACTAGTTCTTTTCTAATTTTCTTTGAATTTTCTGTTTATCATAAATTTTGATTGGGCCACGTGGTACTCCAGATAACCACCACGTGGCCCGTCCCTATTTTGTCGCCCACCTCTCTTTTAGACCGTCTGATCAGACGCCCTAGAATCAACAACACTTGCAGCAAAAGGAACCATCTGATTGTCTCTTGATCAGGCTTATCCCAGCCTTCAAATGCTGCCCAAATCCAAGTCTTTGGATCTAAAGATCCAACGACCCCTGCTTCACCATCAACCTCTGGTCACCTCCTCCAAAAGATGCATCCCTTCGTCCCCACGCAACTTCTCCAAATTATGTCGGCTGACGTATCCAACATCTTTCCTCGAAACCACCCCCAACTCCTTCTCCTAACTATCCTCTTTCATGCTAACAACCTTTCGAGACCTAATCCTCAGTTCTAAGTTAATGGGTGGTGATTGAAACCACCGCCTTGGAAGATAAACTTCGACATTCACTTACAAATAACCCACAACTAATCTCTAGTGCCGGCTATCCGCCAGTCTGGTTGAAGCATCCTAGCATTATCCATCTTCTAGTGACAGTGGAATAGTGGATTTAAGAGCGATGACAGAAATCATTCGTCGGTGAGATCCTTGGCTTCTCAGCCAAGTTGTAGCGTATTGGTGATCTGCTCGGCCTCCGTTATCTAGCCAAGAACATGAAGTGAAGACCTGAAGCTTTTGATCTTCAATTAGGCATGCAAGACTTCTTCAAGTCCATTTATTCATCTTTCGTTCCCATGTGATTTTCTGTATCTTCTTTTTCTCTAGTTCTTATCATTTTACTTCATTTGAGTAGTATCTTTAAGTTATGATCTAAAGACTCGGATTGAATTGTGAATCATCCATAAATCACTCGTTACTTCCTTAGTGCTCGATCCATTTTTCCATGCATGTTTTCACTTCGATTATTTCCTGGTAGAATTTTGACCTGGAACCAAAATAAGGTTCTACACCTTCATTCCATTAAACCGCCACTTCGCCTCACAACTTTCCAAATAAGATTGCATTAGTGTGGGTTTTTTTTCTAACATTGCAGGTGCTCAAGAGCATCACTAATCAGATAATGAAGTAGTGCTTCGATCACTAATTTTCATCTCTGGCAAAGCTTCATCGATGAGTCATTACTAGAGTTTCGTCGTCATCCTCAGTTCATCTTCGACTTCATGGAGTCTTCAGGAAAGTCATCTGACCTTAAGCAACGTAGAAGAACAGGGAGGAGATAAAGCACCATCGTCAGAGCACCACCCAAGTATCTCCACTAGTAGAGGTGTTGAAGAATGCTCGATAAGCATTTATCGTTGGATCCCTCATACTGGGCGCGATCCAACAGTTATCATCATGCCACGTCGCCATATCCAATTCATTGATTCATCTTCGAGCCTCCAGATCTAAATCTGCTTTCGAACCTTGAGCAGAGCATCAAGAGCATGCATGTGGACCGAGCCTAAGTCTGAGCCTCACTTGGTCATGCGACTCATGCACGTGACTGGGTAATTTATATCGCTAACCACTTATTTCTTTATAATTACAGGTAAGTCCTCCCTTTTTGTGAATTTTGCATATTAGACCTTACAGGTTATTGTATTTGCATTTCAATCCTATTTTGTCTTCTTTTCTAATAAAACTTGTAGTTTTTCTTGCAAAAATACCCCATGATTGAATATCGAATATATTTCTATCCATTTATTTAAATGAAGTGATTTTGGTATCATTTGAAAGCTAATTTGAGGCTCTATCTTGTGGCGTACTCTATTGTTAATTTTGATTTAAAATTCATGCTTGAATTATTTTCCCTTTTGAGTGCTTATTTAGACCTTTAAATCAAATTAAAAATGCACTTGTGTGTAAGCAATTGAACTTTAGTCATACTGATTCTTAATGATTAATTGTTAGACATTTTTTTAATTCTCATCAAGTATTAAATTATTTAAGTACTTACTAAAACTAATAGAACTCTAACTGAAATCAAAGGAAACATTTTGATTTGGTTTTTAGACTTAAATCACCATTCTCCCGATTAATGTTTTAATCATAGTTAAATAAATTTATGGAATTATTGTAGTTAGTACAAGTCTTTTGTTGAGTGTCTACTAATACTTTGAATGTTATAATTGTATTATTTGTGCTTATTTGGCTTCGTTAATTATAAAGTGCAAAAAAAGTTTTAAAAATTTGTCTTGTTTATGATTTATGCATCATCTTGTTATCATTATCCTTTAAGTTGCTACATTAGATATTTGACATTTAAACTTAATCATTTAATTGCTCTCATCCTTATGTTCGACCGTATAAAATTAAAGCCAAATCCTTTTTATAGAGATTATCCATTTTGTTATGTACGACGTGCTACGTGCCTGTGCTACAATAGATACATATTAATACATGCATTTATCGCTTCATTAGTGGCCACCACGGGTATTACTGTACAATAATCCTATGTATACTATGTATAACATTTAATACATTATTTTTCTTGTACATAATTCTGAATATATTATTTTTCATTAGGGATTTTTACACCCATAACCCTGAGTAATTCCGCAATTACAATCATAACCCTGTATAATCAAGAATTACATGCGAAACCCAATATAGTCACTCCATCTCATACTCATAACCCTCCGCCAATTTAATATGTTAACTCAACCATATGAATAAGTTAATCTAACTCATCCTCAATCCAACGGTTATGAAATAAACAAAAAAATACTTATCTCCCTCCAACCTCCATCCACCTTCCTCATCTCACACCCCTCACCATTCGTCCAACTCAACCTCCCTACTCCGACCTCCTTCCCTTCCCCCGCCGCCGACCTACCATATCCTCCCAACGTTCCTACCGTACCTCAACCTGCAGGGACAATGCGAATACAAGTGCCGAGCCAGAAGAGCAATGAACTGGAGAAGGAAAGGGGGCTGGAGGAGACGGGTTGCGGGTTTCGATCCGGGTGAAGGATATGGTTAGATCCTCAAGCACATCATGAAAGCATGAACGTCGTATCGAATACGACGAGGAGCGACTAGTCGCACTAGTTGCTCGATGCAGCGGAATTTAAAAAATTTTCATGCGACGAAACCACATGATCCAAGAACACTTCTCGGATCGCTTCATCTAAACCACAAACAAGTAATAGGATTACCTCTTGAAGCGTGGTTGCGATCGAGTCTCTAAACGAAGAGACCTCTAGTCTCATGTCTGATCCGACGGAGGAGACGCTTGCGAGCGTGGGGATGAATCGCATGGTTCTCGCAATCCATGTTGATGATCCAAGCGGCGGATCTCCTGATCTAAACACACAAGATACGACGTCTTCTTCACGAGCGAGGTGCACCGAAGGAGATGGAGATCCACGAGAAGACGATCGGCCAACATAACAAAGACGCTGTGGCGATGGAGACTCCTTCTAGGGCATCCATGGTGGACGACCATATGAGAGGGATAGAGAGAGTAGACGTGTAGAGTGAAAGAGAGATAGAGAGAGAGAGTAAGGGACTTATGTTCTCTTGGTGTAAAAAAGAGCAAAGGGGTGCCTCTCCTTTTATAATATTTTGGGATCCATGGATCTCAATCCATGGACAACACAAATCTAATGGCTCTCATTGATTTGTGTTTCTTTTAAAGGCCAAGATCTGTGTTGGTAAAAACCAACCACAATAAATTTAATTTAGATTAAATATATTTTGATAAATCAATATAATTCAATCACCAATTAAATCAACTAACATTGGAGATAATGGAAAGGAGGCTCCTCCCTTCCATAAAGGAAGAGTGGACGGCCACCCTTTCCTTCAAGGATTGGTGGCCGTCCCCTCTCTCCTATTAGGAAAGGGGGAGTCTCAATGCATTCTCAAGATTGCATAATTCATATGTCTCCAATTATATACAACAACAATTGTTGTAAATTATTCTACAAAATAATTCATAATGATTTTGTGAATATTGCAATCTTACCATTGGAAATTAAAGAATCACATTCATAACCCAAAATAAAATGTAAATAACGTTTTCAATTTAATGTTCAATGTGAATCCAATTCACATTAACATTTGATTAACAAATGTAAATTACAAATAGCTCTCTCTCTTATATATTATAAATCACATTTATGATGTATACAAATAATATGGATAGTGCTATCCACATTATTCATATCCATGATAATTAAATCACAATTAATCATCTTGGATCTCTATTCTCATGTGCTCAAATAAAATGAATCACATTCACATTATTCACATCATTGATAATAAAATAGCATTTAATTATCTAAGATAACTCTCCTTATAATATGAATCAAATTCACATTATCATGATAATTAAATCACATTTAATTATCCATTTTCTCAATGCTCGGATACATATATCAACGATAGAATTATCCATGAACTCTTTTAAGGATAATGCACTTTCTCTGCGAATACTTGGAGATAAGGACAGGGTGATTGTATTGTTCCACGTATAGTGACTTGGATATTGAGATTACATCTCAAATCTAGATCTCAGGCCTCCCATAGATGCTTGATTAAATCAAGACCGCAAATCTAATCTTCTCATTGAATCTAAATCACATTCAGATCAATGTCCAATATTTGGACTAAGATCAGATTACTTCTCTACTAAGAGGAGTCACTAAAATCCAGACCCGTTTCATCATTCCCTAGGAATGGAAGCATCATGGTTATACAATCGTTTATGATCACATCACCCTCAGGTATTCCCAATCCCTTTACATCCTGCATACTGGAAGACTCATAATAAACCAGAAGTATAAGATCAATTTTACACTGTCTACATCTGGGTTTTATCATTAAGTTTCTCATTCGATCATTGGGAGTTGGTATCGATCATATACTTTTCAAAAGCATATATCATACCAAGGTGTTGATCATTTACTTTTCAAAAGTATATATCAAACCTACAAATATAGTCAAGCTTCCAAATCGAGAGGACCGTGCACGGAAATTGGTTCTCCCCAATATCTCATGAGTGAGCTCATGTCTTCCGGTTCAGTAATGAACCTGTATGATCCCTTTGAGAGATCGTACTACTCATACGCCCTTATATGCACACTAGTGCACCGGTGTATAGACCTTGATTAGGTCATCAACCCATTGGTCTGCCAAATGTACACATTCAGACATATAGCAACACATCTGTCTCTGGTCAGAGGATGCGTGCCTATATCATGACAGTATACGATATAGGACTTTGGTTATCTCAATCTCGTTAAGCCAACTCTTTGACCTAACTAATATGACACCTCCGAATCTCTATTCCTAGGCAGAGGACCTGCATCAAGAGGTCGGTCAGATATCAACCTAATTGAGAAAGGATTGCCATCTCCTACTCAGGCTGGAGATCATCTCTTAACAATCATTTGACGATGCTTGATGAGTCCTCAATCTAACTCTTTAGATATTCATCCAAGCACCAGCCTCTATGATTCAATAATTGAATGAACAGTTGTATGATCATTAAGATGGCCATGGTACATAACCCTAATTGTACTAAAGGACCTATTATGCAAATCTTTTATTCTTCATTTCAGATCAGGGAATGATATTCGCAATAACATTTATTGCATAATGGCTCGCCGTGGGATCGCATGTCCAACAATCTCCCACTAGCCTAAAGAGCCATTAATGGTCTAATCATTTAAACCCACACTTATGTGACAATCATAGTCTATTTAGAAAATAGCTAGGTAAGTTGATCAGTCACTATGTTCCCGAGAGACTACGCCAAGTCCTTTTACGGTACTTGCATATACCCTATTAACAGTGCTCGCATCCAATGCGAATGTTGCATCTTATGCAACCAATACTCAATTTTGTTATAGTGTCCTTGACACTCTAGCTCGATAATTATTATAACCAGTATTTCCATAATCTTTATTAGAATACCTTTATTTCTAGAGTACTCTATATCCTAAGGTATCTACAGTTAAGACCCTTATAGATCACTATCTACAAGGTCATAAACTTTTGAAGATAAGACTTTGAGATCACTATCTCTAAGTTTCACCAACTTTGAAGATATTGTTATTACTGCAATCAAGTGTTTTGTTCCATAGTAGGATTAGTAACAGATTACTACTCCCACTACATGGCAGACATCTAGCTCTTTTGCACATCTAGCATACACTCAGCTTCTCGTAACTGATGCACAGGTGCAAGCAGTTCTAGCATTCACTTCCTCAACTCTCTAAGGTGCTATCCCTTTAGATAGGTCACCACCATATCATAAGGAAAGGAAGCCTTTCTTGGATTTTTCCAGAAAATGTAATAAGTCCAAGGTGTACTACTAATGTGACGGTCCCAATATCCTCTTTACATCTGAACAACTTCAGAACTAAGATCTAAGAGGTATCCTTGAGATCATATCTCGAGGTATGGGATAACCAGATTATAAAACACTTAATATTATCCTTATATCATTCCAAATGATTATAATAATATCTACATTTAGCACGATGAATACAATGGCACTCCCACTAAGCTTCACATGGTTCATCAAGATTTTATCTGAAATGATAACATTTATAATTTCATCAAATCTTACGTTCCAACTACAAGAAGCTTATTTGAGTCAAAAGATGGAGTTCTTTAGCATTCACACCCTGCTTTCCTCAACCATGAAGCCCTAGGGCTACTTTATATGAATATCCTCAAAGAGGTATTTATATAGGAATGCAATCTTGACTCACATCATGAAGATGTCATAGTCAAGTTGTGTAGCTATAGTTAGCAATATTCTCATGGGTTAAAGCAAGGTCAATGGAGAGCAAGTCTCATCGCAAGCGAAGTCTTCTCTTTGGTGTGTAGCTTATGGCTACGAACCGTGCTTTGGAGGTCTATACCTTCTCATCAGGTTCCCTCTTTCTCTTGAAGATCCATTTACACCTTAATGGATCTTACCCATATAGGTGGATACTCGAGGGTCCATATACAACACTTGTATATGAAGTCTACATTAGACCTTTATTGCTAACATCCATCTTTCCATGTCATGATCCTCAGGAGCTTCATCACATGAAGTTTGATCATTTTCAGACTTAACTAACACATGGAATACATCCTCAAACTTATTTGAAGAAGTATTAGTGTTTCATCTTTAGTTATTCTTTTAGTTTTCGATTTCAGGAGCCTCTTTATCTTCTCAAAATTAAATGAGTTCCTTTACTTCATTTTCATCTTTATTCTCAAGAGAGTCATCCTCTAAGAATCACATTCTCAGAGATGAGATCCTTTAAGAATATCAAGGTCATAAAGTAGGTATCCAATACCATCCTTTATTTTCCTAATAAAGTAGCACTCTCTAGTGCCAGATTCCAGCTTAATCACATGGAACCTTATTAAGGATATATATATAATGTAGTCTGTACTACATATATATACCTGGAAACTAAGAGATAATTATGCTAAATTAATCTTTGATCAAATCATGTCACGCATGATCAATTGTATCTCCCTACAACTCTATTGAGTTCAGGTTTATTAGGAGGATTGAGATAGGAATGATATTCACATCTCCATAAGGTATTCCTTGAATTCATATAATAGGTATAAGCTACCTTGGTTAGATCAAATTCATTTCATCTTCCTTCAAACTTTGATTCTAAATCAAAATTGTGAAATCTTTGAACATTTCAAAGTTTTCTAAGTGAAGAGAAGAAATATCATATCACAAATAATCATTAATCGATATCACATATCCATAATGTTTATTCTGATATAGATGATTCACATACATCAATATGTATGAGATCTTGAATACCTTAACATCTTACACCATTCCAAAAGAAAGGTGTATTGGACATTTTACTTTGAATACAATATTCATAAGTATGCAAGTTTTGAAATTTTAGATATTCTAAAGTTTCATCTCTTACTTGTCCATTGATCTCATCAAAAGACATATGTCCAAAACATGATGCCAGATCATTGTCAAATTATCTATATCCTCCTATTGATCTTTAAAAGGTTTAATTTTCAGTATTAGAAATTTTAATGAACCATTCATTAATTTCTAATTTAGCGGAGTCCACCAGATTGTAGATTACTATCTGAAATATATCGATCATAACTCTCTATGATAGGTTTATTCCAGAGTTCATGTTTATTTCCAACATTTAGAAATAAACTATGAGTGTATTCTAATATCCAGGTCACAGAGACATTCTCTAAGACTAAGGGCTCCCACTAAAAATATGAAGTCTATTGATCCAATGGAAATTGTTGCGACAATTACATCACTTCCAACATGAATGACCATTAAACCTCAAGATCAAATTTCTAATAATCTAATACAGATGCAACCAATGCAAGTGTCATTAGAAGATTGAGATACAATTATTAGAATTTCAACGATTATATGTGGATTATTCTGATGTACTATCCGATTCTTTCTCTAAGGATTCTTGATAGATTTGATAGTCATGCTATCAACACATCAACTTATTGCAGTATTGGCATTCATCTAACTCTTTGGATGTCATATGGAAGTCACAGAAGTACAATCAACTCTTTGATTATACTTCTTACTTGGGTCCAACCCTTGCTTCCAATGCGCTTCCTTTATCTATAAGCAACCATTGCTCAAGATAAAGGATCTCTTATGTTAAAATCAAAAAATTTCAATATAAGATTATTTCTACATGCTTTATTCAATTCATACAATATGAATATTATGAAGCTTCATGAATGACTAGAGTATAGATAGTAGAATGATGACACTCATCGTATCTACATCCATTTAAACTCTTAAAACTTAGGTTCAGGTAGGTACTCAAACAATTTTAATACATCATCTCTTATAGAGCCACCATTCTGCATAATGCAGAGAACCGTGTCATTCATGATTATATGTCGAGAGCACATATGTATGCCAGAACATCTTCTTAGATTTTATAAGGATTATTTGATAATTATGATCATTATCGACATGTCACTTCAAAGTACATTCGATGAGATCAAGACTTATAGAGACATACAAACCCTAGGGTTTTAGTCCTATTGTCTATTGTAATTATCATTCCTCATTATTATGTGGAAATTTGCACTTTGCAACCACATACAGTATGTGTCAATTGCAAGTACAATATCTGGATCATGGGTCCAATCCATGATAATTTACTGGTTATTAATTGAGTATAACATTTGAGTGTTTTTAATGAAGGATTATCCGAAATAAGAAATTTGCATAAACATATATATAAATTACTTTTATTAGGAATTTTTATATCAAAGTTGTCTTGCCATGTCAACAATGAAAGTTCATTCCCTTAATCACTTTCATGTAAGAGTATACTTACCATTATATCTCAAGCAAGATCTGGGATCTCCTTCCTTATCTTTGTTACATCCCAATAATATGAGAACCTGTAACTCGGATAAAAAGAAGCGAGAACACATCCCGCCTTGCAAGTCCAACTTGCATCTCCCAATCCAGTCTTTAACACCTGGGCCCACTACCCTAAGGTGATGATGACCCGTCATTAATTGAACCAACCATCAACAGGAATACAACTCGCTATGCGCAATCCAATATCACCCCAATAATATGAGGACCTGATATTGGGGTCACTACGCATACGTCCTTACTCTTTCGAGAAGCAACGAGCCCGATCCAAATGGATTGTATGCAGGAGCTCTCACTTCGGATACGCGTCTCCCATATACAATATCTGGTGACAGAACCCTTCGCCTTGACGTGAGACCATGGATGTCACTTGTGTGATCCTCCATATCATATTCAAATTCTCATTAATTATCATGAATCATATCACATAATTAATTCTTCCAAGGGAAAGAACACATCTATTATAATAGAGTGTTTTTAATTAGATATAATTAACTTAATCACATTAAATAATTATCAATCCAATTCAATAAACAAACTTGATTTTACTTGAATATATGGTATTACTCAAAAAAACATATTAAATTAAAATTTTAATAATTAGAAAATACATCATGATCTCTCAGGCATCATTCGTTCCCTACCTGCTGTCATGGCTAGTACAGGTGGGAGTGGGACGGACTGCATCCGGTGTAACCCGCTACCCCAGCGATCCCTGACGAGACACCATATCCGCCTCGGGAAAAAAATAATGCTGAGTCAATCACTTTGTACTTGATATGATCATCGGTAATTCAACTGAAATTATACCATATAGTAATAATCAAAACATTTTTTGATTAATAGGAAATTTGCTAGATAAATTCTCAATCCTATTCAAGCAAGGAGTTTGATGATTGTGTTTCCATTTTTTTTAATCGAGATCAAATCTAATCAATCTATTGGTTGAGGCAAAGTCAATTAAGGAAATACTTATCATCCAATATTTATCAAATATTTTCCATAATTATTTCATGAAATTAACAATTAATTTCAATAATTGACAATCACATGGTTCTTTATTAGGAAAGTAATTTCAGTAGTGACTACTTACTAAAATTAGCATATCTCAATCAATTTAAATCCAAATTAAGCAAAGTAAGTTTCCAAAGTTTGCTACTTTGATTTACAAGAACATATGTGATTGCACACATTTCAAGGCATTTCTAAACAGTAATTAGCTCTTTAATTACGTTAAGATTCGCAGTTCCCGTAACAGTGAATACATGTTCATTAAAATGACCATATCTTGAGCCAACAGAATCCAAATTATGTAAACTTAGATCCTATGATTTCCTTATTTAATGGGGAACAAAATCCAAGCGTTATTTTCAACAGGGTGAAAATTTACACTAAACAGAGATTCGAAAATGAAATGCGATAAAACTTTCGCAACCCTAACGAAACCAAGTCACCTTCGGTTTTATGGATCGTAACCAAAACCATCAACCTGGAACTGATACCACTTGAAGGATATGGTCAGATCCTCAAGTGCATCATGGAAGCGTGAGCGTCGTATTGAATACGACGAGGAGCGACTAGGCGCACTTGTTGCTCGATGCAACGGAATTTAAAAAAAATTTATGCGATGAAACCACATGATCCAAGAACACTTCTCGGATAGTTTCATCTAACCACAAACAAGTAATAGGATTACCTCTTGAAGCGTGGTTGCAATCGAATCTCTAAACGGAGAGACCTCCTGTCTCAAGTCCGATCCGACAAAGAGACGCCTGCGAGCTCACGGATGAATCGCGTGCCTCTCGCAATCCATGTTGATGATCCAAGCGACGGATCTCATGATCTCGCACATGAGATATGACGTCTTCTTCACGAGTGAGGTGCACCGAAGGAGACGGAGATCCACGAGCAGACGATCGGGCAACATAATGATGACGCTACGGCGATGGAGACTCCCTCTAGGGCATCCATGGTGGACGTCCATATGAGAGGGAGAGAGAGAGAGAGTACACGTGTAGAGAGAAAGAGAGAGAGAGAGAGAGAGAGAGAGAGAGAGACTTATGTTCTCTTGGTATAAAGAAGAGCAAAGGGGTGCCTCTCCTTTTATAATATTTTAGGATCCATGGATCTCAATCCATGGACAACACAAATCCAATGGCTCTCATTGATTTGTGTTTCTTTTAATGGCCATGATTTGTGTTGGTAAAAACCAACAATAATAAATTTAATTTGGATTAAATATATATTGATAAATCAATATAATTCAATCACCAATTAAATCAACTAACATTGGAGATAATGGAAAGGAGGCTCCTCCTTCCATAAAGGAAGAGTGGACGGCCACCTTTCCTTTAAGGATTGGTAGTCGTCCCCTCTCCTATTAGGAAAGGGGGAGTCTCAATGCAATCTCAAGATTGCATAATTCATATGTCTCCAATTATTTACAACAACAATTGTTGTAAATTATTCTACAAAATAATTCATAATCATTTTGTGAATATCACATTCTTGCCATTGGAAATTTATGAATCACATTCATAACCCAAAATAAAATGTAAATTACATTTTCAATATAATATTCAATGTGAGTCCAATTCACATTAACATTTAATTAACTAATGTAATTTACAAATAGCTCTCTCTCTTATATATTATAAATCACATTTATAATATATACAAATAATATGGATAGTGTTATCCACATTATTCATATCCATGATAATTAAATAACATTTAATCATCTTGGATCTCTATTCTCATGTGCTCAAATAATATGAATCACATTCACATTATTCACATCATTGATAATCAAATCGCATTGATAATCAAATTCATATTATCATGATAATTAAATCACATTTATTTATCCATTTTCTCAATGCTCGGATACATATATCAACGATAGAATTTTCCATGAACTCTTTTAAGGATAATGCGCTTTCTCTGTGAATACTTGGAGATAAGGACATGGCGATTGTATTGTTCCACGTATAGTGACTTGGATATTGAGATTACATCTCAAATCCAGATCTCGGGCCACCCATAGATGCTTGATTAAATCAAGACCGCAAATCTAATCTTCTCATTGAATCTGAATCATATTCAGATCAATGTCCAATATTTGGACTAAGATCAGATTACTTCTCTACTGTTTACTTACTGAGAGAGTCACTAAAATCCAGACCCGTTTCATCATCCCTAGGAATGGAAGCGTCATGGTTATACAATCGTTTATGATAACATTACCCTCAGGTATTCCCCAATACTTATACATCCTGCATACTGGAAGACTCGAATAAACCAGAAGTATAAGATCAATTTTACACTATCTACTTTAAGGTTTTATCATTAAGTTTCACATTTGATCATTGGATTTGGTATCAATCATATACCTTCCAAAAGCATATATCATACCCAGGAGTCGATCATATACTTTCCAAAAGTATATATCAAACCTACAAATTCAGTCAAGCTTCCAAAGCGAGACGATCATGACATGGGAATTTGGTTCTCCCCAATATCTTATGTGTGAGCTCATGTCTTCCGGTTCAGTAAACAACATGTATGATCCCTTTGAGATATCGTATTACTCATATGCCCTTATATGCACACCAGCGTGCTGGTGTATAGACCTTTGATTAGGTTATCAACCTATTGGTCTACGAAATGTACACATTCAGACATATAGTAACACATTTGTCTCTGGTCAGAGGATGCGTGCCTATATCACGAAAGCATACGATATAGAACTTTGTTATCTCGATCTTGTTAAGTCAACTCTTTGACCTAACTAATATGACACCTCCGAATCTCTATTCCTATTCCGAGGACTACATCAAGAGGTCGGTCAGATATCAACCTAACTGAGAAAGGATTGCCATCTCCTACTCAGGCTGGAGATCATCTCTTAACAATCATTTGACGATGCTTGATGAGTCCTCAATCCAACTCTTTAGATATTCATCCAAGCACCAGCCTCTATGATTCAATAATTGAATCAACAGCTGTATGATCATTAAGATGGCCATGGTACATAACCCTAATAGTTCTAAGGGACCTATTATGCAAATTATTTATTCTTCATTTCAGATGAGGGAATGATATTCACAATAAAATTTATTGCTTAATGGCTCGCCGTGGGCTCGCATGTCCAACGCCGGGGGCAAAGCTCGACGCTGCTACGGGGGGAGGGGGACTTCGAAAAAGTTAGTGCAGGGCTCACGTGGCTTAAGGAGGAGCTGGATGCGGGCTTCGAGCAGGGGAGCAGGGGGCTCGAGGAGGAGCTGGGCGGTGCTCCTTGGCATCACGAGGAGGTGGGATTGCTTTGAAAGCATGCTTGCAGGTGGTTCGTCTGTCTTCGGCAGGAGCTTGCGGACAGAGGAGGGCTTCTGCGACAGTAGAGTGGGGGCCGGCTCGGAGGGTGGGGGGAGAGGGGTAGGGGTGAGGGGGGTTAGGGGGAGGGGGTAGGGGGTTGGGGTAGGGGATGGGGCGGAGGTTGGGTGTGTGGCGGAGGGGGTGTGGAGGGGTATTCGTCTAGGTTCAGTAAGAGCTTGCGGGCAGCGGAAGGATTCTGCGGGGTGATTTGAAAGCTGCTTCAGCTTGCGAGTTCAGCTAGCGCATGCTTGTGGTTTTGGCAGAGGGCAGAGGGGCTCGAAAGCAGCTTCAGCTTGTGGTTTTGGCAGGATCATGTGGGCAGAGGAGGGCTTCTGCGGGCAGGGGGAGGGTCGAGGAGTTCACTCAGCATCGGGGTGGGGGTTCGAGGAGGAGGTCGACGTGGGCGGGGGGATTCGAGCAGCAGGAGCTCGATCGCTGGGCAGGGGGGCGTTGAGGAGCTCGCTTAGTGCCGGGGTGGGTGTTGGAGGGGTTTCGAGCAGCCAACAACTTAAGGGGGCTTCGAGAAGCGTGCTTGTGCTGGGGGTGGGGGCTTAAGAGATGGAGGGGAGATTCGAGCAGCAGCTCAGCGTGGGGGGGGGCTTTGAGGGAGGAGCAGCTAGGCATGGCGGGGGCTTCGAGCAGGGCTGGGGCAGCGGAGCAGCTCGACATGGGAGGTCTTCGAACAACCATCATTTCATGGGGGGGTTATAAGATCTCACGTGCAAGGGTGGGGGTTCGAGAGCAGGCATGGGACTTCGAGCGGGGCAGAGGCGGCGGAATAGCTCAACGTGGAGGGCTTCGTTGGAGAGAGAACGATGGCATGTTATTGCAAATAAGAATGAGAATTAGAGACAGTTTTGACTTTTTCAACGGAAACCGTCAAACATAACAGGTATCCCAACAGAATATAAAATGGATTTTCATGTAAGAGTTAAGCATTACTCGGGGGTTTCATGTAATTCATGATTAATAGGGTTATGATTGTAATTCTAGAAATACTCAGGGTTACAGGTGTAAAAATCCCTTTTCATTACTTGTAAATATTGTATTTAACTCATATAAAATTTAAAAATTACAAAATCAATAATTAACAAAAATAAAATCGTGTATTTATTGTATATGTATCACCATATTTATATTGTATATATGCCTATTTAATTAACCGAAACTCTTAAAAATAAAAAATCATTAAAATCCTTGTAAAATATTGCAAATAAATAAAATATTAAATTATTTATATATGTATAACCTAATGAAAATCAAAATACTGTGTATATAGGTATAATACATGTAAATAACACCTTGTATTTTTTGGCCCTTGTAATCATATTTTTTATTAATTAAAAATCATCAAAAATAACTTCAATTTTTTCTTAACATTTTTATTTACATTACTCAATTAAATAATTCCTTTTTGATTTTTTTGATGTATTTAACATTTTCACTTTGTTTCGTCCACACATCGTCTGTTGACCCGTGTCAGTTCCTTATATGCGCCTCTCTCCCGATGATCTCGCCCCCATCGTTACTTCACCAAATTTCCCCACGCACCTCAATCCATATTGCCTCCCTTACCTTCTCTATTTCCTTTGCCCGTTCAATTCTCACTCATGCCAGCATACCCGATCCACCCATCGCTCCGCGGATTTCTTCCACTTTCAAATTCGGAAGTTGTCGAAGCTACACTAATAAATACCATTTTCTCACCTCCGACGAGTCTTAAATCCATCTTTAAGCCCCGTAAACACCTTCGATCGAGTCGGAGGTTTTATTCTGGTGACCACGGAGTTGATCTCCGATCTTGAGGGAGTTGGAAGGCTAAATACACGCGATTCACCTACGTCGCTTGTGATATCTGTCGTATGTCTCTGCCACTCCGTCCAACCACAAATTGTGGTGATCACTCCTCCTCTGTCGCTTCACTGGAGAGTTACATCGTACATCTATTTCACACACTTTGACCTAACATTTGGCAGAAAAATTCTCCTCCTAGTCTCCTCCCTAGCACGGGCTTCTACTTGCAGGTCTAAACTGAGCATTGGCATAAGGAGCAAGATTAAGAGGATACACTTGTAGCCAACCTTCCTTGATCTCCATATTTGTTGTCGAAGACCTTCGAGCTCCTTGACTTGCTCCGATCGACAGAAGAGGTTCTTATTAAGTTGTATTGCCGCGAGCAGTTGATAAAGTTTGCTGGAGGTGGCATTCTTTCCAGTTCATCTAGGATATCTCCAAACCCCATGACTAAGAATGGGGTCCCAAATTTAATCTTCACTGTCACTTTAGCCCAATTCTGAGCCATGGATCGAGGATCAATATCTTAACATGACCGTCTAAGCACGATTCCGCTATAGATGTCAATAAGAGCAGAACCAAATCATGGCCTTCCAATGCTTCACTTCATTTATTGGTATAATTGTGCATTTACCCAAGTTGCTTATTTTATTTATAAATAAGCCTCAGAGGGACATGAGTTTGTATTTCATTTCTTTGAGCAATTGCACTTTTATTCCTTGTATTTAATTTATTTGCAATTAAATCCTATTTGAATTGCACACTGCATAGCACGTGCTTTCCTGGGTAGTTTTGCAATAAAATTCATGTCGTTTTGAGTTATTGATTGGCCTCTGAATTTATTTTATTAAAAATTTAGTCCAATTCAACAGGCACACATGCTTGAGCGCATGAGATTTTAGTAAAATTGCGTACTAAGCCCCGTATTTCTTACTATTGTTACTATTCTGTCTGCATAAGTAATAGAATTGCATAATAGTCCCTGTGAGTCTTCATTTAAATTTCCTTTTTAAAAGTTAAATAAAAATATAAAAATGTGTATAAAAAATCTGTAAAAATTGACATATCTTCTTAGAGCATTCATCTTGCTTACATAAATTACAAATTACATTTTTCATTTTTTTCTTATTCATTAAAATTCATAAAATAACATGAAAATGCACAGTTTGGATTTGAAATCATTTAAAACATATAAAAACTCTTCTAGAAATTCTAAAAAATACTCATGTGTACTTGTTTTGATTTATTTTAATTATAGTATCATTCTGCATATTTATCACATATAAAAACCACAAAAAGGCAAAACAATCTAAACTTTAAAAATTCATATACAATTAATTAAAACAAAAAAATCATAAAATTTATTTCTAAAAGATATCAAAATTCATCTTTCAATATGTATAATTTTACTCAATTGACATTATTTGAAATTTTAAAAATCCCAAAATATTCACATTATTTTCTATTTATTTTTATTATGTTTTTTATTTATTTAAAGGCCTTACAAATTGCTAAAAAATCTTTAAAACATCAGAAAAATGTTTAATAGCCAAAAATAAGTTTTCCCAATTTTCAATGTATATTTGCTAATGATAGAAATTCCAAAAGAGTGCAGTAATCGCATTTATTGATTTTATTTTAATATTACATTGCTTGAAAATAAATAAAAATATATCTTTTTCAAAATAATAATATAAAATCAGAAACCCAATTAATAAAATTAATAAAATAAAAACCCATAAAAGGTACAAAATTCTAAAACACAAAATCGAAGCGTAGTTTGAACTAGGAATTCATTTATTCTTTGCATTGATTTATTTCAATTATTAGAATAACCCTCGGGACTTTTTGTAGCCTTCCTGAATTCGTTCTTATTTGCTATACAGGTAAATTAAATAACAATTCTCTTTTCTACACATTTGTCTTTATCTTTGCTTGAGAATAAATAGTTTTGTTTGACGCTTCTTTGGGTTGCCACGACATGTGTTAATAATTCATCCAATAAAACCCAGAGATTTTCGCTCAATAAATTGGTGTCGTTGCCAAGGAGGCATTGAGAGGGTAGTTAGGTTTTTCTTTTGACCTACTATTCCTGGGTTGTATATACCTGTTTCTCTTCTTTTATTATTGTATTTATTCATTACTTCATTGTTAATATTAATTTCATTACCTTTCATTAATTTTTTTGTTCATACTCATAAACATTGTCTCTTACACATTCTTTATTTCCTCTTTCTTGTGAGGGACCGACAAGTGAGGGGTGGCATTCATAGGAGCACCAGCGTCACCCAAGCAAAGCAGAGGTGGATTGATTCTTCATCGAGCCGCATGAGAGCATAGAAGGAGGAGAAGAATTGAGAAGACCAACACTTGGAGAATAGATAGTTGAAGATAGATTTTAACATTTTTATTCATTAAAAAATTCTTGTAAAAGGACATTATATACCTTGTGTGGTGTCCTGTTTCACAAAGTGATGGTGCACTTGAGGGACCTCACCGGTTTA
>JAZKJV010008521.1:0-389145 GCA_037367405.1 Ottelia alismoides
TGTGGGCTGCATATTTGTTATGAGAAAAAAAAACTTTGTAAGGATCTTTGGGCCGTATGTATTGAAAAGAATGGACCCAAGTGGGCCAAAAAAAAAAGAAAGGGAGAGGGAATTTAAAAAAAAAGAGAGAAGAAAAGAAGAAAAAAAAGAAGGAAAAAAAAAGAGGTGCGTACAAGATGAAGAGCCGTATGCAAGTTTTAAAAAAAATGTATTTTGCGAAAGCCGTAAAAAAAAAGATGTCAACGGCTTAAAAAAATGTTTCAAAAAAAAAGAGAGATGACGGCTTATTAAAAAAAAGGAAAGCCGCAAGAAATTTTTTGAGAATGTTTTCTCCCCATCATTGTTGTCTTCTCCCAACTTGATCGACGTCCATGTTTTCCGACAAGTATGGGAGAAAGGGGGAGTATATGTAGAGTCACAGGTCTGTTTATGATCCAGATTCAAGATTCAGATGCCAATCTCCAGACCAACCAGTTGTTCAGACTCTACAATTCGGTTTCAGACTCGACGGTTGTCTTCCGAGTCCAGTTTCAGACACGCACGAGTGTGCGGTCTTTGTCAGATGAGCATATGTTGCCATCATTGTCAGAGGTCTCCATCATTCTTCTAGTTGTCAGGCCAGAGTTTTCGTGTGAGCCATAGGGACTCCAGAGCAGAGGACCATTCCCTTGAGGGTAAGGGTTTTCATGTGGTATCATAGGTACACCAGAGCAGTGCACCATTCTCTGAGCCAGATGGGAGAGGCCCAGTTCTCCGACGAGGAGACTTCAGGCGCAAGTTCAGACTCGATGGTCAGATTCCGAGTCTTCAGTTGACTCACACTCCAGCCCGTTCGTCCTCCTCACCTGCACGGCATGAGAAGCAACGTCCTCGACTGCAGCAATGTGCGCGTTGGGCTGATATTGTCCGTAGTGTCCTGTAGCGTTGAGTTGAGTTTCTTTCCGTTTGTCCAAGCTGAGCATTGCATGCTCCAGCTTGAGGGGGAGTGTTGGAGTATAAGTTGTATGCGCCTATTGTGTTGTAGCAGGGTAAATGGATCCTGGAGAAGATCCATTTACCCCATCCAGTGTTTAGTCCCACATGGACCAGTGGTGGGACTTGGAGGCTCTGGGAAGGCTATATAAGGAGCCCCGGACCTCCTGTACTCATTGAGAAAAAGGAATGAAGTATCCGCCCCTTTGAGGGCTTCTCCCGTGGTTTCATCCCGCTCCTCACGGAGTAGGGTTCCACGTTAAAATCCCGTTGTTCTTTCTTGTTCTTATTCTTTTTCCATGTTTTGCTTCCGCTTCATATTTTATAACAAATACCTATTATGGTTACTTAGATTTAGAAAGATTAGATGATGCTAAAAAACTTAATTATTTCTATAAATTAGATTAAAAAATTAAGAAAAAAATACTTTACATTCAGCCCATGGACGAGGCTTGGGCCTTGGAGTATGGTCCATGAGTTGGTCCCTTCCGAGCCTTGGACAAGGGGTTTTAGAACCCCAGCTTGTTTGGCCCGACCCATGGCTCGACCCAGCCTGCACTTTGGCTAGGTCTATTTGCAAGTAAAGTGGCTGCCTGATGATGACAATCTATATAGTAAACTCTCAAACCGAGCATTGACTTTTTGAATCAGGGATCCCTACCATTGAAACTCACTTACGATTTGGACATTAGGCCTATATTTTAATCCTACCATTGTCTCTAGATTTGGAAACTGTATCGTGTTTCTTGCATTCGATCTTTTTAAGCCATCGTCGACATCTGAAAAGTACAGATCTTAAAGATCTTTGTTTTCTAAAAGCCAGAGATGGATTTTATTATGATAGAAGAATACATTCCTAGGATAAGACAAAAAATCTTTGTGAGCACCATCATACTCGACATCTGAAGGATAAAGATCCTAGAGATTTTTGTTTTCTTAAAAGCCAGAGATGGATTTTATTATGATAGAAGAATAAATTCGTAGGATAAGACTCAAGTTATTTCATTATCTGGATTGCAACTCTTCAATGGAGACGTTTCTGAATCGAAGCTTGTTATATTCATGTATGAGAAATATGCATCTTGAAAATCATTCTGATGTACCTTAGGATCAACATATATGTACATCGGTTTACATATCGACATCCTTGCTTTTTGAAAAAAGTATGAGTACATATCTTCGTCGAGAAAGAGTGATTCCAGTTGTTCATGAAATCCTAATATCAAAGAAATTTGTTTGGCTCGAAAGAGGGGGGAACATGCTATGGTATCTGCCCCAAATATATTTCAGAAAAAAGAGAAGTTACATGAAGACTTACATTAGTCAAAACTCAAGAAGAGTCTTAAACTGGAAAATTACATTCTCGCAATAGAAATGATGTAAAGAAAAGAGTGCATCATTTCTATCTAGCCAGATAGCTCAGCCAGATCGTTGCAATCGATCGGAGAATGCCCTCTCTAGTTCGATGTTTTGCTTGAAACATAGATTCCCTAGACAAATCCTGTGTGTGTGAAGATTAGCTCATGCCAATTTCCTCCCAAATCAGCGCCGTCTTTATACGGTGAAAGAAAAGATGGTCTATTGTCTCAAATGGCATTTCATAAAGGGGACATATGTTGGAGAAATCCATAAAGAGTCTTGCAAAATGGTCCCTAGTCATAACGTGCATTCTCTACAACAATCACATAAAAAGCCTTTTCTTCGTGATAGTTTGAAGCTCCGAAATGAAGTTGCAATCACGAAGCGAAGCACATATCCTCGAAGGTGGATGCGTAGAGATAGCTCTGTAAACCTTTTTCACCGAGAAGGAATTATCCTTCCAAACCCATTGATCTCATCCATCGATAGGTCTGTCTATTTGTTTTAAGGATTCCAGAAGAAGCATAAAATCCTCTAAGCACTGATCAAAGAAATCCGTCAAGAAAGAAGGCATCCAGTTGGCGCCAATCCAACATTCTGATACCAATGCATCTCGGTTAGCAGACAAAGCAAAGAGGCGAGGGAATCTGGTGGAAAAGTCTCCCTCTCCTGTCCCTAGGGTTGTAAACGAACCGAACCTGAGCAAACCTACAATTTTTAGGTTTGCTTCGTTTATTTAATCGGGCCTAAACTTGTGTTCAGGTTTGTTTCATTTATTTCGAACCGAATCCGAATTGAACATCTATTTAATCGAATCGAATCTAAACGAAAATCAAACTTGAGAATTTTCTGATGAGAGAGCGAAAATAAAAGAAATGGAAATATATATAATTAGAATAACTATTCGTTCATTTTTTTTCTATCTAACTCTTCTTCATCTTTTGAAAAATACATCAATAAAGATTCATCTCTTTGAAAAACATAATTACAGTATATTTTTATATTCGTTCAGATGAGAGATAAGGAATAATGTGGGGATAAATGATAAATAAATTTATACTTGTTCTGTTGATTTGAGAGATAAGGACTAGAAAAGTACTTGACATATAGACAACAAATATTGTAACCACGATGTGACCATTCATCTTAAGGTAGTTTATATCGAGATAAAGTCTATTATCACATAAATATTCACTTATATCTAGACAAAGTCCACTTATCTCAGGACAAAATCAACTTATCTAGAAATAAGGTTCACTTATCTAGATAAGGATTTATAAATAAGTGTATATCAAACTTTTAACGACACAAACCTGGGCGAACCTACAAATTTTAGGTTTAGTTTGTTTATTTAATCGAACCTAAACTTGTGTTCATGTTCAGTTCGTTTATTTTGAACCAAGTCTGGATCGAATTTCAGCGAGCCGAATCTGGGTGAATATCGAACTTGAGAATTTTCTGACAATCCTACCTGTTCCGTTGTCCTTACAAAAGCAAAGGAAATAAAATTACCTAATAGAGGCTGAAAAAGCTTTTGAAAGCGAGGCAACACCTTGATGATACCTTTCCAAGAGGCTGATGTTCATGGAAAAAGAAGACAGAGAGACCATCTGGGCTAGGGCCCCCATCAACATTCAAGTTCCAACTACAATTTTCTCCTCATCCATAGTAAAGCTTTGTACACGATGATTGACGTGAGCTTCATAGAGCTGAGAGGCCCCCAACCAGTCCATCTCCACGACCTACCCTCATGTCTCTTCCAGAACTCGTGAAAATGACAAGCAATAGCCCTTCCCATCTCACAATCGCTCTCCACCTTGCTACCATTCACCACCACCAAATGAACCATGGGTATGACGACGTCTTCTGCTCGTAATTCTATGAAAGTGTGTAGTGTTAGCATCGCCCTCTTTGATCCAAGAATGCCTCAAATGCTTTTTTCACTCCATGACACGCTTCTTGTCCTCTGCTAAAATTATTTTTTGTGATGTCGCTTTTTAGACCAGTTCATCTGCTACAAGCTCACTGTTATCCTCCAACCCATAAATTGTGTGGATTTGGACTTCAGCTTCTGCCGCTACACGCCGTGCTTTTTCTTGCCTCTCTAGTTTCCTTTTTAAAGGAACATAGTTGCTTGCGTAGTGAAGTCAATGTCTGATCCATACAGGATGCAACCGAACCCGAAACTATCATGGATGACTAGTGGTTGGATATCAGTTCTTTGAAAGAGTCTTCCTAAAGCTAGGCATGCTTGAATATGAAGAATCCCTACAACGACGAATCAGCTCCAGGGATATATATCAATGAAGTATGTTCAGACCTGGAATGGGGTCTGGAGGTAGAGGCAGAAAGTGGATAAGCTCTGCAGAGGTTAGAAAACGATTAATACGGAAGCAGGATACAAAGCTCCTCCAAGTAAACCTTGTGTCAGCAGCATCAATCATCTCAAGCTCCAAATCATCAATCAATTCAGCGAACTCAGCCAATCTAGGATCTTTCCCCCTACGCAAACACGGTTGTTTTGAAGAAAGCATAGAGACATTGAAGCCCCCCCCAACAAGCCACACCACCCTTGGATACACGTCTCTGGCCGTGCATATATTGGACCATAATTCCATACTGGATAGAGGGTCCATAAACACAAGAAGCTACTAACTGAGATCTCATAGAGATCTTCTCCAAACGAACTGTAAGGACATGCTTGCCCTTCGTTTCCGAGCTAAAAGCAAATAGAGAGTCTTTCCAAGCAATGATTAGACCCCCCCTCTCGCAACGCCAATCGCATAAAGAGTCCTGAATTTTGAGAGGGAGACAGCTTCCAACGATCTCAAAACAAAGCTGGAACAAAAGGATAATTTAGTCTCTTGCAAAAGAACAATACCACAACCCCAATCAGTCAAGCGAGCCCCCATCAATCTTCACTTCTCTGGTCCACCCATACCCCTAACATTTCAAGTTAGGGCCTTCGCTGAGGAACCTGAATAGTTCTCGAGGTTTGGACCGCTCCTGCGGTCAATGCTACCATGGCTTTACTTTAAGAGATGACTAAACCTCTCTCTTTACCTTACTTTTGCATTTTCTATCTCTGTAACATTTCCATCTTTTTCCATTCCTTCTTCCTGGGAGCATGGAGTTCGAAGAGGAGGAAGGTATCAGCTCCAAGTTCGGACTGCAATATCAGAGGAGTAGCTCTGCCAACGACATTCTACAGACCCGCTACTGCTTGGATGAGATTGTAATTCCAAAGGGGAACATCAACAACCAAAGACGTCACAGAAGGTGTTGGACTTTCCGATCTTTGATTTTTTTCGAGGAAACAACTCCTAGCTAGTAGTGAAAGTTACTTGAATCGTGCATGCTATAGACGAATACAAAGAAAATAAGTAGAGGAGGCTTTGAAGGTTATGAGACCTGGGAAAGGTGTTGGACCGGATGACATCCCTGTAGAAGTTTGGAAAGTTTTAGGTGAGCGTGGTTTGACTTGGCTTACGAATCTATTCAACGTTATTTTGCGAAGCAAGAAAATGCCTGAAGATTGGAGGAGTATCGTGGTGCCTCTTTATAAGAACAAAGAAGACATTCAAAATTGTTCAAATTACAGAGGTATCAAGCTGATGAGTCACACTATGAAAATTTAGGAACGTGTGATCGAAAGAAGGTTGCGGCAAGTTTCCCAAATAAAAGAAAATCAATTCGGATTCATGCCAGGTCGCTCAACTATTGAAGCCATCCATTTGCTGAGGAGAACAATGGAGATTTATAGAGCTAAAAGGAAGAATCTCCATATGATCTTTATTGATTTGGAGAAGGCTTATGATTCCGTCCCACGAGAGATACTGTGGAGAGTTTTGGAGAAGAGACAAGTACCTGTCCTATACATTAATCTCATAAAGGATATGTATGATAGGGCTTTATCTTGTGTAAGGACCCCGACGGGGAAGATTGACTATTTATATCAACATTGGTTTACATCAAGGTTCAACTTTGAGTCCATTTCTTTTTACTTTGATTATGGACGAGTTGACAAGTCACATTCAGGATGAGTTACCTTGGTGTATGTTATTTGCTGATGATATTGTGTTGATTGACGAGACTATAGATGGAGTAAATGAGAAGCTTGATGTTTGGAGACATGCATTGGAGACTAAAGGTTTTCGTATAAGTAGGGCTAAGACGGAATATATGGAATGCACCTTTGATGGAAGCAATGGTGAAGGAATCGAGGTGAAGATTGGTGACGATAACATCCAGAAGAGAGATTCTTTTAGATATCTGGGATCTATTTTGCAACATGATGGAGAAATTGATGGAGATGTTACTAATAGAATAAATGCAGGCTGGCTAAAGTGGAGAGGAGCCTCCGCTGTTCTCTGTGATAAGAAAATGCCTTTAAAAAATTAAAGGAAAGTTTTACAAAGCAGCCGTGAGATCTGCTATGCTTAATGGTTCTGAATGTTGGCCTGTGAACCATAGACATGTGCAGAGAATGGCTGTAGCAGAAATGAAAATGCTAAGATGGATGTGTGGACATACACGTAAAGATCGGATTCGGAATGATGCAATCAGAAAGAAAGTTGGTGTAGCTCCGATCGAGGATAAGATGCGAGAAAACCGCTTAAGATGGTTTGGTCATTTGCAAAGAAGGTCAACTGATGCACCGGTTAGGAGATGCGAGTGTTGGGATGTTGAGCCGGCTAAGAGAGGGCGAGGACGGCCCAAGAAGTGTTGGAAAGAGACTATACGAAGGGATCTTAGTTTGCTGGATATAAGTCCGAGATTGACCCAAGATAGATCTGAATGGAGGCGAAGAATCCATGTAGCCGACCCTACTTAATTGTGGGAAAAGGCTTTGTTGTTGTTGTTGTTGAAACAACTCCTAATAGAAAAGGTGGGCAAGCACACCGAGATCGGAGCCAAGTTTGAAGAAGCAATCACTAAAGGGTTCAAGAGATTAGTTCTTTTAGCTTTGATAGCATCTTGGAGGGTGTTTTGCTTCGAATCGCATGGATTGAAGTCTTTGTGTCCAGATTTGGAGGCCAGGCATCGAAACCCTTATTTGGACTTGAGATTGGGTCGAAAATATTGTTAAGGGCCCGATCCATCTCACAAAAGAGAATCGGAGCATCGTCTCGGATCTTCATAGCTGGGTAGATTTAAGGACCCGATTAGGGGAATTAAAGATATTGAATAATGGTTTGATTTCAGACTCGAGAAAAGAGCCCATATGCTCCTTAGGGCATCAAGTAGCAACCGAATCTCAGACGTCGCTTGCGGGATCTCCCGCGTTGAGGGGTGCTCCGTCTCCAAGTTTGGCAAGTTTTTGAAAGTCAAATCCTTCTCCACCGCATCCCATGTAGTTTTCGAATCTTCCTTCATCGAGTCATACTTTCCACAATTGGTTTCGAAACACGTGCTTCTCATTCTCAAATCGTAACGGTGGTGCCGTCGATGATGAGCTCGCCGCGATCTTGGTCCTTGGGCAAAGTGGCGACTGAGGGGGAAGAAACTAGACTAGAAGCTTAAAAGATGCACGCCCAACCTTCAGCTTGCAGGAGGCTTTCGAACCAATATTTTCAGGGCTCTCTAATAGAACAAAAGTGGTCAGCGGATCTGAACCTGACCTCTGACCATCGTCTAAGATTTTTGTGACTTTACCGAACTTGCTCAAGGCAAGGCTCGCCACCTCAATCGAACGAGAGAGGAAAGGAATGCTTAGGATGCAAGCCACTCTCACCACCCATTTATTGTCTTATCCATCTACAAAACACAACAATCGCTAGACTACTCCTCGCTCCTGTTTCAGATGCAGCAGTAGCTCCATTTCCGAAATTAAAAACATCCCGACCTAGCATTTCTTGTGTTTCAGGATAACCACATCACCAATAAAAAAATCTCCAAGACTTTTCTTGAGTAATATCATTACCAAATCGGAACAAAAATCATTGATCTTCCACGAACCTATAAGCAAACCATCTCTGGACTACATATTTTGGTTGATTGTCGACCACTGAAGCGTAGGAGCGTGTTGAGATCTGAAATCCCTCTTTTTTATCTTCCATGATTGTCACTTGATTCAGAGTAGATGTAGTAAACCACTGCGGAATTGAAACCTGGGGGCATGAGCTTCTCCGATGACCAGCACGTCCACACCCGGAGCACCATGGTGGCAACGAGCAAGCCGCCACCCGATGGCCAAAAAACCATAGTGAAAGCATTGCTGGCCTCGTCTGCGGTGAGAAACGAGTATCTAGCAATCCTCCTCCCTCATGGCTTCTTGACCTGTGGCCCTCCTCATCCTCTCCTTTCCATCGATGATGGTAGCCCTCCTCACCCTCTCCTCTTCAGCAATGGTGGACATCTTCCTAGCTTTCTCCCCTCCCTGAATCTTCCAATGGGTTCGCTCTCTCTTATGGAGAGAGCTCTTTATAGAATGCCTTCGGCCCTAGCATTCTTATATCAAAGAATTAAAATTTGAGGAAGGAGTAACCTAGGAAATAATATCAAAGAATTATTTTTTAGGAAGGAATAACTTAAGAAATTAATTAGGATGGGTGTGATAATAAGGTAAGGGATTGTTGGAAGCAGTGCACTGGTGTAAACCCGATTACGGGACTTGTCGGGTATGGAGGACCAAGGTTTGGGGAGTGAGGGGACCATGGTTCACCTGGACCCCTCTCAAGGACACGTGCAATCAACTGTTATCGAGCTATTGAAGGACGTCTCCTGGGCCGTTGGGGGCGCAGACGTTTCAGATCGTCATCTTCATCATGATAAAGAGGTCTCAACGTGTGGGCCGGTGGGGACGACGTGCTTGCCGGTGGAGGAGGCCAAGCGTCTGGCCTATGATCCGCTGCTAGGGTTCTCTGCGACTTCGCTTACGGTGTCGAGGATGGCGTTGGAGGTGCGCTTAATTTCTCAGGAGGAAGGGTGACGACAGGGGTCGGAGGGGGGAAGTCGAGGGGGAGGGGCTGAAGGGGTTGTGTTGGCGGTGGTCCTGAAGGAAGGCATGGGGGCCGATGTTGCAGCCGTGGAAACTCAACAGGGGGGGGGAGATACTTGGCGGTTTGGCTAGTACTTTGAGAGGAAGGGGATGGCGGCGAGGAAGAGGAGGGGGAGGAGGTTGGCGGAGTCCTCAACGTGGGTGAGCTTGGGAGTGCAGAAATCAACTGCAGAAATCATCGAGTCGGCATCTCCTATCGGGCGTCCAAGTTACTTCAGCTTGCTGGACAGAAGATTTGCAGAATGTTTGGGGGTTGTTGTCCCTTTGAAGAGAAAAAAAAGTTGTCTTTATGAAGGTGTTGTCTTGGAATGTGAGGGGTTTAGGCCGCCCCGAGAAACAACTCGGAGTCAGGAATCTTATCTCTGAAGCACATGCAGATGTTATGTTGCTGCAAGAGACGAAAGTGTCAAGGGGTGGAGATGCTTTATGGTGAGACCTGGGGGGTGGGGATGCTTTTGAGTTTACCGAGGTGGAGGCCCATGGAGCGACAGGTGGCCTCCTTACGGGCTGGAAGAAGCTAGCGTCCAAGAAAGTGGGAGAGCATCGTTCACTTTTCTCGATCTCAGTGCGCCTGAAGTGCTGCCGTGACGAAATTTCCTTTAAGATGACAAATGTGTATGGTTCTACTGAGAGTGACTGTGGGTCACTCGCGGTCGATCTGGTCCAGGCGGGTTCGATTTTGGAGGACAGTATGTGGCTCATTGGAGGAGATCTCAACTTAACTCTTTTTCTGGAGGACCGGCCTGGACATGGTGGGGGTCGTGATCCGGGCTCTGAAGCCTTTGCAAATTTTGTTCATTCGTGGGGGCTGTCGATCATGGATGCAGCGGGTTGCGCCTACACTTGGGCGTAATATCAGATCGAGATCTCGATTGGATATATTTCTTCTTTCACCTGAAGGGACGGAGCTCTTTCTCGGGCTTGGGCCTTACCTCGGGCCCACTCAGATCATGCGTCGATTCTGTGGTCTTCTGAGGAGCAGAGAGGACAAGATTTTGCTTCATGTTTGAGAGATCACGACTATTGGAAGAGGGATTCAAGGATAGGTGACATCGCGCTGGATCAGGTGGAGACCAGACGGGTCAACTGTGGACCGCCTAGCAAGCAAGCTGGCTCTATTGAAAAAAATCCTATTGACTTACAGGAAAGATGTGAGGGTGAGACGAAGGGCCCAGTGGGAAGTTTCCCAGGAGGGGGTTGTTCGTGTGGACGGGTTGGATGACTAGAGAGAACTAGACCAGGACGAGATTGCAGAGAGAGCGTGACTACTAGAAGAGTTACTGTTGGAAGACATGAAAGAGGAGATAGAATGGAGACAGAGATCGAGACCGAAGTGGTTGCTGGAAGGAAATGCAAATACAATTTTTTTTCATTCCATGGCATTGGGAAGAAGAAGACGGAATCTCATATAAAAACTGGAGGTTGGGGGGTGAGAGTGGAGGGGGACACGCAACTGGGGCATGCTCTCAGGGGACATTTTGTGAAAGCATCCGGGATAAGGAGGGGGGAAGGCTTGGGGTGGCTTGGGAGAGGGGTGGAGGTGTTGTCGGAGGAGCAAGTGGAGGGGCTTGAGGCTGCTTTTGAGGAGGAGGTTAAAAAGGCGGTTTGGGGGCTGAATGCCGATGGTGCCCCTGGTCTTCATGGCTTTCCTGTCTTCTTCTATAAAGAGTTCTGGGACTTGTTGAAGGAGAAGATTTTAGCTGTGATCAATGAGTTTAGGGAGGGGAACAAGGGTTTCGAGAAAGTCATCTGGGAGCTGCTTGTCCTCCTTCCCAAGAAAGATCATCCGTTAAAAGTGGAAGACTACATACCGATTGCGCTATCTAATGCCAGAACCTTTGATTGTGGCAAAGGTTCTGGCAAATAGACTCAAGAGTGTCCTCGACTCGGTGATCCTTCAAGGATAGTGTGCTTTCATACCTTGTCGACAGATGGCTGACGGTTTGATAATGACATCTAAGATCTTCCTTCAGTAGAAGCAGGCGAAGAAGAAAGGTCCGATTTGGAAGATTGACTATGCGAAAATTTACACTGCATGGACTGGAGCTTTCTATGGGTATCTCTTAGACGTAGAGGATTTCCAGATCGGTGGATTGCATAGATGAAGAGATGTGTCACAACCTCTTCTTACTCAATCATGGTAAATGTGAGACCTGAAGGGGGGCTCTTCCAGCTTCAGAGGGGAGTTCGACAAGGTTGTCCGTTGGCGTCGGTGCTGTTCGTCTCGGTAGTGGATGCTTTAGCAGTTCTATTTAGGCGGACGATAGAAGACGAGTGGTGTGAGGGGTTCTGCTGTGGGGCCATCTCCGTACCTCTCCTGCAATATGCAGATGATATGATGCTCTTTCTGGGTGGTTCAGAGGAGATGACTAGAAGGGCAAAGCAGATTGTTGAGGTCATTAGCAGTCTTTCGGGTCTTCAGATCAACAAACATAAGTTGGTTTTAATTCCGTTGGGTTGGAGGCTGATGAAGGTGGTAGAATGGCAGGAATGTTGGATTGTCCGTTGAGCGAGTTGCCGATTTCTTATTTAGGTCTTCCCCTTGTCGCAGGCAAGCTCAAGAGGTCACATTGGGACATGGTTTTGCATAGACTAGAGAGGAGATTGGCAGGGTGGAAGGTAGTTACTTTATCTAGAGGAGGAAAGTTGATCCTTCTGAAGCATGTGCTGTCGGCAATCCCTATTTTCTTTTTCTCCACTAGATTGATGCCAGTGGGTGTACGCAAGAAGATTGAAACCATGATGAGGAGATTTTTCTGGTCGGATGGCAAGCAACAAAGATCGGGGATGCATCTTGTTGGTTGAAAAGAGCTGACGCGACCGCGAGGCAAAGGAGGTTTGGGTATTCGAGATGTGGCGTGCATGAACAAGGCTCTGTTGGCGAAGTGGGTCATTCAGATTTGGGGCAAGTCGGACAGTTTGGTGGCCAGACTCTTGCTCGAGCTCTACAGAGTTCGGGGCTCCTTGGAGGCAGGGAAAGTGCGATTCGAATCTCCATTGTGGAGTGGAGTGAGGGAAGTTCTACCTTTGTTGGCTTCGAGGCTGCAGCCAAAGGTTGGTGATTGGGAGGGCTTTAGGTTCTGGATGGATGATTGGACGGGGGACGGGCTGCTAAGCAGTAGGTTCACGAGGCTTTTTACGTTAGCATCGACGAAGGAGTGCTCTTTGGTGCAGGTTGGGGCATTGGGGTCTTGGGCTCCGGAGTTCGTATCAGTCCTTTCAAACCAGCATTCGGAGGAGCTATCTATAATGCGGTCGGAGCTGCCATCGCCAGATTGCATCACACAGGGCATGGACCATTTTGAGTGGGTGGGAGGCAGTTTCACGACGAAGAAGGCGTACAAGGAATTCAAGAGAACCACACGGTCCTGGATCTAGACCTCTGCCTAGATATGAAGATTATTTGGGCTAGCAGAATCCCGGATAGGGCTACGGTCTTCCTTTGGTGTTTGAGAAGGGGAAGATTGTGCGATAAAGCAAGGAGGGGAGGGCCTTTCGGCATCGCCGACACTCGGTGCGATAGATGCGGAGAGCAGGTGGAAGACGCATATCATTTGTTCTTCAGGTGTCCGGCGTCCGAGAAGGTATGGAAGGAGGTTGGGGTGCCATGGATTTCGTCGGGAGGTGTTGTAGATTTCTGGAGATCGGTGCGGTCGGTGGGGAGCAACTTTACGGGTGATTGCACGTTGCCTTTTGTAGTTCTTTGGGCTATTTGGGAGGGGAGGAATAATCTCATTTTCAAAAATCAAAGGTTTTATCCAGAGAATGTACGCCCTTTCTAACTCTTTGTATCGTTTCTGGGGCACTGGGTAATGTACTCCATCTTTTTTAGTAATATATACTTAAAGCGGTGAATCCTTTCTCGGGATGTCACCCTCGTGTTATTAAAAGAAAAGGTAAGGGATTGAGTGTGATGGGTTCGACCTTTATATTGATTGTTGAGTAAGATGTAATAATAGATTTATTGCAACATGATGGAAAAATTGATGGAGATGTTACTCAGAATAAATGCAGGTTGATTAAAGTGGAAAGGAGCCTCTAATATTCTTTTTATTAAGAAAATTCCTTTGAAAGTCAAAGGAAAATATTACAAAGCAGTTGCGAGACCTGCTATGCTCTATGGTTTAGAATGTTGGCCCGCGAATCATAAACATGTGGAAAATGACAATAGCAAAAATGAAAATGCTAAGGTGGATGTGTGGTCATATACGAAAAGATCAGATTCGGAATAATGCGATCAGAAGGAAAGCTGGTATAGCTCCGATGGCGGATAAGATGAGAGAAAATCGCTTAAGATGGTTTGACCATTTGCAAAGGAGGTTGGTTGATAAACCAATTAGAAGATGCGAGATGCTAACCTGTTAAAGGAGGGCGAGGAAGGCCCAAGAAGTATTGGAATGAGACTATCCAAAGTGATCTTAGTTATTTGGATTTAAGCCCGAGAATGACCCAAAATAGAATTAAATGGAGGCAGAAAATCCATGTAACCGACTCTTCTTAATTGTAAGAAAAGCTTTGTTGTTGTAATAAAATAGATGGTCAACTGGTTTTGAGAAGAATGATGGATGAGTATCTGGGAGAAATAACTTTTACATTATGTGAATAATTTGACTATAGTAATAATGATGTGCACGAGGAGGCCTTGAACGGTTAAAACACTGTTTGTTTGGGAATACGTCTTGATTAATTCTCTATATCCTTCTAGATGAAAATGCTTGTGTCTTCTAATCTAATTTTGTCTGTCAGAGGAACTTGTCATCCACTTAGACAATGACCATTACTGAACCATAATCTCGGCGCGTGCTAATTATCGAATGATTCGTTGCTTTTTTTTTGAGAAAGAATTGCTTTCAATTGCTGAGCTAAATTTATTAAATTTTATACGAGTAATTTGTTTAGGATCGTAGGCAGTCTTTCGTAATATGCATATGTGAGTTACCTGCTCTAATAATGCGTGAATGAAAATTATTCAATCTTGTCTAATAAGTATGCTCCCAGTATGCAGAGAGGCGACACACCAAGTTAGAAATGTAAACCATCGAACAAATGAAGAAAAATGATACAGAGGATAAGATCGAAACAAATCCTTGATAGACTCTGCAAATCCTTGATTATACTCTGATCAAATCCTTAGTTAGATCACCGCAATTCACTCATTATGCTTTTGTTGGGAAAAATGAACAAGTTTTTTTATTCCAGAAGCCCTAGGCTCTCTTATATAGGAGAGTAGCTTATGGGTAAATTACATAAAGTAGACGACTGAACAATAAAATAACAAAGAGATATAGGTACTCTATATGCGTCAACACTCCCCCTCAAGATGGAGCATAGATATCAATCATGCTCAGCTTGGACGCACACTTCTGGAATGGGCCTCGAAGTAATGCCTTGGTGAATATATCAGCAGTCTAGTTCTTTGATGTGACGTGAGATGTAGCAATGAACCCCTTCTGAATCATGTCACGTATGTAGTGACAGTCAACCTCAATATGCTTGGTCCTCTCATGAAAGGCTGGGTTGTTTGCAATGAACAAGGCGGCCTGATTGTCACATTCCAACATCATAGGAAGCGGTATATCAAGACATATATCTGTAAGTAGAGATTTCACCCACATCATTTCTGTGCTAGCCTGGGCGATAGCCCTGTATTCAGATTCAGCACTGGATCTAGCTACTACTGTCTGTTTCTTGCTCCTCCACGAGACTAGGGCATCTCCAACATAAACTGCAAATCCTGAGGTGGACTTCCTAACCTTGGGGCATCCTGCATAGTCTGCATCAGCACACGCTGTGATAGAGATCTCCTTTCCCTTCTTAAATAGCAAGCCTGCACCTGGAGATGATTTTAGATATCTCAGAATCATGTGTATTGCATCCATATGGACCTGACGTGGTTGCTCCATGAACTGGCTCACACGACTCACTGCAAATGATATATCAGGTCTAGTGATCGTGACATACAGTAGTTTGCCTACCGGTTCTCTGTACCTTCTCCTGTCCACCTCTTCCGTATCATCATCATAGAGCTTCATGCTGGGATCCATTGGTGTCGTAGCAGGTTGACACCCTAGCATACCTGTCTCACTCAATAGATATGTAACATATTTCCTCTGCGACATTACTAATCCATATGGATTTCTAGCAAACTCCAACCCCAGAAAATATCTAAGGACTCCCAAGTCCTTGGTGACAAATTCGGTTCCCAGCCTTTCTTTCGCCTGCTTAATGCCCTGCTCATCATCTCCTGTAATCAAGATATCATCAACATAAACCATGATTACAATGATACCTCTAGTCGTCCTCTGTACAAACAAGGAATGATCAGCATTGGAGCGTTTATATCCTTGTTTCTCAAAGAGGTCTGAGAGCTTCTGAAACCACGCTCTGGGGCTCTGCTTAAGGCCATAGATAGCCTTATGTAACCTGCATACCTTGGAACACTCCCCCTCAACAGCAAATCCAGGTGGCTGTTGCATATAGACTTCCTCCTGCAAATCGCCATATAGAAATGCATTCTTCACATCCAGCTGATAGAGTGACCAGTCTTTAGCTACTGCAACTGATAACAAGATCCGCAGAGTGGAATGACGTGCCACAGGCGAGAATGTATCAAGGTAATCCACCCTGTATGTCTGTGTAAAGCCACGTGCAACAAGGCGCGCCTTGTACCTGTCAATGGAGCCATCTGCATTGTGCTTCACTGTAAACACCCATTTGCAGCTCACCGGGTTCACATCTGGAGGTATAGGAACCAAGCTCCAAGTTCCTCTGGACTGAAGTGCCGCCATTTCTTCTTCCATTGCTAGCCGCCATCTACTATCCTGCAGAGCATCATGATGATTCCGTGGTATGTCTGTAGCTGAAAGTGCCATAGCAAACGACCTGAAATCATGGCCTCAAATATCAGCGAAATTCGGTCGAATTTCCGTCGAATATCGATATCCAATCGAAATCGAAATTCGACCGAAATGACCGAAATGACCGAAATATGGGGGTCTTAGTACAAAAAATGACCGAAATGACCGAAATTTCGGTCGAAATTCCACCGAAATTTCATCGAAATTCTGTTTTGGTCGGTACCGAAATGGTGACCGAAACCGACATTTAAGGCCTTGCCTGAAATCTCCAGATAGCCTCTCAAAAGACACGGCTGCTAATATTGGATATTTACCACAGCTTCTCTTCGACTTCCGTAGAGCAATTGGAACATCCAAATCAGCTGTACTCTCATCTGGCTCCTGCACCATATCCTGCTCAGAAATGTCGTCAGATCCATCAACATTAATATTTTCATTACATACCATAGGCGAGCTAGTTGACGAGTCAGGACCATGAGCTGGAGGAGGCCTGCCTGCGGGTATAATGGAATGGTAGCGGTGAGATAGGCGGTGGCGGCGGCGGCGGTGGTGGTGGTGATGGCACGCGGGGTGGTGGTGGTGATGTCGGCATCTGAGGTGGTGGTGTCATGTATATGGCATCAGGAGGTATAGATGGTAACTGCTTGTCTCCTGATGCTGAAAAGTACATAACAGTTTCAAAAAATGTAACATCTGCACTGATCATATACCGCCGACGCACAGGATCAAAACACTTGTACCCCTTTTGAGTTCTGGAGTACCCAACAAAGACACACTTGATAGCCCTAGGAGAGAGCTTGTCAGTACCAGGCGACAACTGATGGACAAATGCAACCGACCCAAACACTCGAGGAGTAAGAGTGAACAGATCCTTGTCAGGATGAATAAGTGAGAACGGAATCTGTTCATTCAAGACAGACGAAGGCATACGGTTGATTAGGTAACATGCAGTCAGAACTGCATCACCCCAGTAGGAGTAGGGAACATGACTCTGTATAAGAAGTGATCTTGTGACATCAAGAAGGTGACGGTGTTTTCTTTCAGCAATCCCATTCTGTTGAGATGTATGAGCACAAGATGTTTGGTGAATAATCCCTTTTGAGGAGTAGTAATTAGCCAGAATATTTGTGCACAGCTATAAAGCATTATCACTTCTCACAAGCTTGACAGATGTGGAGAAAACATTTTGTATTTCATTCAGAAAATGGATAATGATATTTCCTGCTTCAGATTTATTTTTCATCAGAAACACCCATGACACTCTAGAGAAATCATCCACAAATACAATATAAAACCTGTGTCCCTGATGATCGGGTACTCGACTCGGACCCCAGATATCGATATGAAACAACTCAAACTTGGAGTTACTACTCCGACCTGGACGACTGGGAAAGGACGACCTGTGATGCTTTCCCAACTGACACGCCTCACACTGAATAGGTGTGTGAGGGAGACCATAGGGTAAAACTTGACGCAACTTCTGAAGCGGTAAATGACCAAAACGCAGATGCCATAATAAGGTTGATACTTGTCCAGAGGAAGAAGATGAGGTTCCAGCAAAAGGAGTCTGATTCAGGCGGTAGAGGCCTCCTTGCTCATAGCCATGACCAATCACGTTGCCCGTATGGATGTCCTGAAAAATCAAAGAAGATGAATCAAAAATTGCCCGACAATGTAAATCCTTCGTAATCTGACTAACTGACAATAGATTCATTGAAAAATCAGGTGCATGTAGCACGTGCTTGAGCTGCATAGACGATGTCAATCTAACCTCCCCCTGACCAGTGATGGGGGAATGAGTGCCATTGGCTATCACTACTGTCCGTCCTGGAGGGATCTGAGTGTATCCTGAAAGCAGACTCTGGTCGCCACATAGGTGATGTGTAGCGCCCGAGTCCATAATCCAAGGTAAAGTATCTGATCAACTACTGTTCAGTGCAAGTATGCTACCTGAGGTACTGGTAGACGCAGAGGCAAAAGTAGCGGCATCAGAATGACTCTCTGCAGTCGGTGTTGGTCCAGATGGTGGAATAATGCCCCTCAAACGGGCAACAAGATCGTCGAACCGTTGATCCAAGGTAGCAGCAGATGGGGGCTCTATCTGCTCAGCAGCTCGTGCGGATGTAGGAAATCCGTGCTTCGAATAGCATGTATCTTTATTGCGTCCGACTCGGTGACAGTAGGTGCATGTTGACCTAGTGCGACCACCCCTCCCACGGGGTCCACGTCCACGGCCCTGGTGATGAAAACCGCGACCTCTGGTTGCTGCCATGGCTGACGAATTCTGACTTGCAGCAGTTGAGGGAACTGTAATCCGACTCAGTCTATGGAAGGCTTCCTCCATTGGAGGAATTGTAGAGTCGGCCAAAATCTGTGATCGTGCCGCCTCGTACTCAGGATCAAGTGCAGCTAGGAACACGCCCACCATAGTGGCGTTCCTATATGTCTTCTGTTGTTCTGGCGTGGCTGTCAGGGGCATGAAGCTATAGAGCTTCTCGAACATCCCTCTTAGTGATGTATAGAGAGAATGTAGGGGGCGACCATTCTGCTTGATGGTGAAGATATCATGCTGGAGTTGCAGAATCTTTGTCTCGTTCTTCGCCTGGGAATATATAGCCGCCAGAATGTCCCACATATCCTTCGCTGTGGGTTGATGGAGGATGTCATTGGCAATCTCAATTGCCAACGTGCCAGATAGCCAAACTTTGGCGTATGCGTCATCAGCCTCCCAGGAGGCATTGGTTCCAGTCTTCTCAGCAGGCTCTGGTTCGGTAAGAATGTGCTTCTTACCCGTAGACTTCATCATGCTCATGAACTGCATTGCCCCCAGTTCATAGTTGGTACCGTCCATCTTGACAATAGGCGTCGGACCACGGAATGCGCCAATAGATGGGATATCTGCCTTGCTCTTTGACATACTGGATATTAAAGACTGGAACGATTGACAAACGATGTGATTTGTCTACAACGACATAAATGGGTTTAGTTGCACGTGTAGACCTCACGCAACTAAACCCATGATGATGTTCTGGGTCTTAGGGCTTGGAACTGTGCACCCGTACAGGAGCTACATGCCTTGGGGCACTGGATGCGCACTGGATGCGCAGTAGACGCGCACTGGATGCGCTGTACACGCGCACTGGATGCGCGTACTGCTCAGCCGCGTAGAAGGTCACGCGCGCACTCACAGCCCTGCGTCGATAATGCGCAGCCGCACGATGGGAGACGCGCGATCACGCGCTAGAGAGGCGCAGATGACATGCGATCACGCGCAGGAGAAGCGCACGCGCAGGAGATGCGCACGCGCAGAAGAGGTGCAGATCACGCGCTATCATGCGCAGGAGATGCGCACAACGCTGATCGGACAGCGCAGGAGATGCGCACAGTGCTGATCGGAGAGGATGGATCGCCCGGGAAGGAGGGCGGCGCCGATCGGCTGAGAAGAGAGAGAGAAAGAGGCCGGCGGGTGTGGTGGGTAGGGTTAGGGTTTCGAGAACTCCGGTCTAGGACCGTCGCTCTGATACCATGTTGGGAAAAATGAGCAAGTTTTTTTATTCCAGAAGCCCTAGGCTCTCTTATATAGGAGAGTAGCCTATGGGTAAATTACATAAAGTAGACGACTGAACAATAAAATAACAAAGAGATACAGGTACTCTATATGCGTCAACAGCTTTAAATCATTAACAGCCGTGATGATGTTTCTGGTGTCGGGTTTCAGTTGAAATGTACTCAACTATTATGATATGCTTTATTTAATGAAAGTTATAAGTAAAAAGAACGACAGCTGGAGAATTTTATAACAACAAAATGAAACAGGTTGACCTCGTGGAAGTCTTTATTTAGTGTCCTTTTCAATGTGATATGTTGTGTACAATGTCGACGGGGCTTGAAAAGCAATTTACAACGAATTAGGCAGGAGTCACTATAATTTCCTATTTCAAGTTTGCCATGTAATGGAATAATTTTATATAGGGAAGAATAATTTGTAGAGGGTAGAAATAGAAAGAGTAATCACGCTTGAAATGCATATATCTATTTTTGTAATGTGTGCACAAGGAAAGATTCATGTTGATTGGTATCAGGAGATCAAAAGAGCTAGTCATCCATTCCATCATTGATTTTCTGGACCATGTTTTCTTGATATTTATTTACTCCTGCTGCATCTGTTTGTTTTCTATCGTCTGTTCATCGTCACTGCTCCTTTTACAACCGGTTTGTTGGAGTTTGGGCCAACAACTCTATAGAGTAAGATAGAACCTCATGAATAGCTTGACTATGACAATGAGATATTGCTGTCCAGTGTCCACCACCACACTTACCAAGTAAGGTTTCTGCTCTTCATCATGTTTGACTAACGATGGTGATGATGGGATGGGAATGTTATCCGGGCATGAGTGTTGGCTTCACTACATGGATCTCTACAAAATCAAACGACATTTGCATACATGATTATACTTCACCGTGTTAGCTTGTCACTTTCGATGGATAGACTGTACTAAAGTGAACTCTTTTCTGTTTGGACAGATGAAATACGTTGAGGAACTAATCCAAGGCAAAGAGGTTGATTTAGGAGAGAGAGTTGGAGGCGCGGGCAAACGTTGCGCAAATTCAAAAGGTTCTTCATCGTGTAACGTTCATCAGTGTGCTCTTCGCACCTTTTGATTAACTGATGGAAGTGGTTGCTTTACGTTATTTTCAGCATTACAAGATCCCCAGCATTGAATTGGCAGTATCGTCATTAGCCGATGCCATTGCCTGCCGGATTGCCTCTCGCGATGCATTGTGAAAGATTTCCTAGATGTCCTCCACTATTCAGTTTTCTTCTCTGCACAAGCAGCAGTGTTGTATCTGATAGTATAATTTGACAATGTCTATTTCTTGATGAATTGATTTTAAGGACGATCTACTACTCTCATGATAAGCTGTTCAGTATTTGTTGGGAATACACCTTTTTTGGCAGCGATCATGAGTATTGTAAAATTTATTTCTCCAGTAGTACCTGAAAAACAATTATTCCTGTTCTTGTGAGCATTACTTTGTTTGTTCTCTGCAGTTATCGAAAATGATTCCAAGACATCTTGGCAATTGCAAGAATAACGACTCTGCTTCGATATTTGGTTCCAGAGGGATATGTTAGGTGATGGTTACGGAAATCAATAGACATAGCTTCTGATATTATGCTGGAACAGGCGGTAGATCAGAAGGTGCTTTGCTTCGAAAATCCTTTACTCTATCGTGATTGTCACATATTGTGCAGGATTATTTTGCTCCTTAAGGTCAGATTTTCGGTCTGGTTGTGAGAAGAAACAGAGTAATACCGAGGGTTTTTTGTTTGGATTGAGGGTTGAAGTTAACAAGGAAAAAAATTTCGGTCATTTTTTTGGTCTTCGGTTGACCTGTGAGCTATTTTAAGGCCTAATCGGGTTGAATCGACCACACTTTTCGTGGTATGGTTTGACCATGATCAGAAAATAATATAAAAGAGGGGTTGGTAAGCTGAGTCAAATAATTTTATTGATCTTGAAAGGATTTGACATTGAAAGAATGTATTGATGTAACATTTGATAGGTATGAATTTTTGGATATAATGATATGGAGGAGTTAATCATCATTATCCCATGAATTGTTATTTTTATTATGTAATGAGTTAATCCTTGAAAATGGGCTACTCTTTTTCATAAGTAAAGGAGACATTCATCACAAAATGGATTGAAGACTAAAGGATTTCATTTAAGCACGTTAAGACTGAATATATGGAGTGCACTTTTGGTGGAATCAATGGTGAAGGAATCGATATGAAGAGTGGTCATGATAACATTTATAAGAAAGATTCTTTTAGATACTTAGGGCTCGTTTGGTTGCAGGGTTGGGCAGGGTTGGCTTGATCCAACCCGGGTTGGCCCTGCAACCAAACAGGGTTCTCCTCCTCACAGTTTACTATTCACAGGGGTACCCCTGCCCAGCCCAACCCTGTCCAACCCTGCAACCAAACGAACCCTTAGGATCTATTTTGTGACATGATCGGGAAATTGATGGAGATGTTACTCATAGAATAAATGCAGGTTGGTTAAAGTGGAGAAGAGCATCTAATGTTCTATATGATAAGAAAATTCCTTTGAAAATCAAAGGAAAGTTTTACAAAGCAGCTGTGAGATCTGCTATACTCTATGGATCCGAATGTTGACCTGTGAACCATAGACATGTGCAGAGAATGACAGTAACATAAATGAAAATGCTAAGGTGGATGTGTGGACATACAAGTAAAGATCGGATTCGAAATGATGCAATTAGAAGGAAAGTTGGTGTAACTCCCATCTAGGATAAGATGCGAGAAAATCGTTTAAGGTGGTTTGGCCATTTGTAAAGGAGGTCGACTGATGCACCGGTTTGGAGATGCGAGTTTTAGGATGTTGAGCCAGCTAAGAGAGGGCGAGGAAGGCCCAAAAAGTGTTGGAATGAGACTATCCGAAGGGATCTTAATTTTTTAGATCTAAACCCGATAATAATCCAAGATAAATCCGAATGGAGGCAAAGAATCTATGTAGTTGACCCTACTTAATCTGGGAAAAGGCTTTGTTCTTGTTGTTTTTGTTGTTGAAAGTAATTGACAGTAAAAGTATTGCTGTAACATCCGATAGGTAGGAATTTTTGGAAATAATGATGTGGAGGAGTTAACCATCTTTATCTCATGAATTGCTATTTTGGTTAAATAATGAGTTAATCCTTAAAAATAGGTTACTCTACTTCATAAGTAGGCAAATGACACAGTCACAGTCATCACAAAATGGGTTGGAGATAAAATTAAGAGGACATCAATCATTTGTTATAATGCTCAAGGTCTTCCAAGAGGAATGACACAGGTGAAGAGTTGGTTTTATTTCCTCTTTGGTCGTCATGCCAAATGAGACTTACCAAGAGACAAAGCCATGTGTTTACTTTTGCCATAGTTTTCCATGGATTGAATGTTTGTTCACCTCCTATCAACAATCAAGCATTAGTTGGTCTTGATGGTTACCATACTATTGACATGGCCAATGAGACCACTGTTTATTCCAATGATTGATGTAGCTTCTTTCGACCAGCTCCTCCACTAGTACAGATTTTTTTACAAACGAGCATTGCTATTAACTCCTGTACTAAAATTTTTATTGCTTCCACTTCATCTCCTAGGTGGATTGTTGACTTATATTCCTCTAATCATTTGATTGGTGAAGGTACTACTCTTATTGAGTTTCGGCTCCTTTATGAATGTGCAAATAGCTATATCGGTTAATGGTATTAGATCATGCATGAGCGTGCATATTTTGATGATAACAAAACATGTGTAGTTAGCTTGAAGTTATGTCAAAAGTAGGAAATCAATTGGACCGAGGACAAGCTCAAGCATGAGGAGCTTAAGTGAAGAAGGTAAGAAGCTCAAAGAAGTTCAAAATCAAGAAACTCATACTCATGCTCAAGGAAATGAACCCAAGCTCGAAGTTCAGAACTTTTCGTTTATTGAGTCCTGCACAACGTATTTATCTTAGTCTGTAAAGAATCTCAAGAATATCATGCATCTTGTATTTCAGACCTTTGATTTTGACTTCGAATTACTTGTCAAAAAGTCAAGATGATCAATCAACCACTCTACCTGATTCATCACCTCTGATCGACCGGATTCTTTACATGATCGATCATCCCTGATCGACCTCCTTTTTATGATCGATCAATGTTTAAATTCCAACATTCCCTTAATAATCACTAAATGATCTATCATTCTATTTTCCTGATGATCACTTCTTAAATTATGATCAACCAATCTTTTTACATGATCGATCATATATCAGCCTGATCTATCACATTTTGTTCCTTATTGATATTATGACATTTCAGGAAGTATTCCCTTTGTATTTTTACTTATCACGACTACGAGAACCTATGCCTATAAATAGGATCTTAGACCTCACTTGTTCAACACACAACCGTGAGCAACACGATTCTTCTCTCTACTTTACATTCTATTTTATGAGAGAAAGATCTTAAGAGTTATTATCTCATCTCTGATTCATGCCTGCAACTCTGAAGCTCTGCGACTATCTTATAAGCACGCTCCTCGTTCTGCAAGATCATTATAGTTTTGCTTCATATTCATTATGCATATTTATCTTTGATACCGAGGTTGATAGGTTTTGATTAATTGTAATGCTGTTGTAAATTGTCTGCATAAACAACTTGGTGTAATATGACCGGGTTGTCTGTGTAAGGAATTCATGTTAGTGAAAAGACCCATGTGAGTCAGGTTGAAAACATGAGTCAGAAGACTCTAGCTGTGATTTTTACATAGGAGGGTTTTCACGTTAAATACATGTGCATTTGTATTTTGATTGTTTATCTTATGATTGGATGTGCTACATAATTAATATATTTCTACGTTTCAATATAATCTCATGAATATGTACACGATTATATTATTTATTTAAAATATGACTAAATAAATATTGTTTTAATATATGTTGATGCCTATTATTATTGAAGTTGTATAAAATGTGACATAAAATTACATGACTCAATATACTTTATTGCTTTTTCCACTATCAAATATAATATATCTTTATCAATTGAGAAATATCGTTGAATAATGAACTTTTGTTGGGTATCCTATAATTATAAAGGTGATAAATACTTGTCATAAGTTGAATAATGCTCCTGCTATACTCTATATATGAATAAGCAGAATGCCATAACAACACACAATAGTGTGTTTCTCTTTCTCTAGTGTATTTGTGTTACAACCTTACTAACAACTTTGGTCGAATCCGCAGTAAGCCTCAGAATAGGGATGCAAGTATGTGCTTATATATACATTGTCCTTTTCACTAACTCTGATAATTTACCTTATTCTGTATTTTGTGATTGATCTTAGGTAAGCATGTTAGTGAAGAGGTATCGCTTGCCTCATAGACATGTTGAACATGCATTAGGCTAATTAGCTCATATTGTAACATAAGAAAATGATTTTTATGTATGTAGTAAGTAGTTGTTAGAATATTGACATTACATGGAGTAATGAGCCATTATATGGGTCCATTTATTGGAACCTTTTTTTTGGATCATATCAGTGGTGGGTTTGGCTAAGTCCGAACTCTATCTATTTTTCTAGTAATCAAATTTGTAGTCCAATTTCAACCTGCTACAAATCAAGCTCAAATTTGGTTCAAGATCTCGAGTCAAAGCTCATAGGTTGGATCTAAGGATGCAAACATTCAGGTACAGATATAGATGTCACCATATCATCATCTACTTTTAGCATGCATATACAGATGCAAAGATAGATATTTGAAAATATCAAAGTGATATTCATGTACATGCGCATTTTAGAATAGATATGAATCAAATATGGGTATATCCCTATCCATCTCACCGAGCAGCCAATGCCCATAGCTGGATGCTAGACCTGACCAATGGGTCGGGGATGCGCCCGTCCAGCCCGCTCGTGGGTTGAGCTTGGGCTAGGAGATTGAGGTTTGGGCTGGCCCGACACGACCTGCCAAAAAATTATGTATGTGTGTGTGAGCTAGATAAAAATTAATTCTTTGATATAAGAACACTTGTAACAAAATTTATAAGGCCGAAGGCTTCATATAAAGAGCTCTCACTGTAAGAGAAAGCGAACCGGTTTGGAGATTCAGTGAGGGGAGAAAGCTTGGAAGAGGGACACCATTGCTGAAGAGGAGGGTGAGAAGGGCTACCATCGATGGAAAGGAGAGGATGAGGATGGCCATCCATAAAAAAAAGGCTCGGAGGGAATTCGCCTTATGGCTTCTCGAACCTTATGTTCGGGGAAAAACTCCCTCCTTTGGACTCACAACATCGATTCCAATCTTCCACTCTCAATCCTCTTCCCTGAACTTTGGGACCTGGCTAGAAACAAACTTGTCTCCCTAGTTCAAGCACAATCCACACTTGGAGCTAAGCAAAACTGGTTCAAAGCCCTAACGAAAAGATCGAACTCCCATCTAGACATTCCCAAACTTAGTGATTTCACGCTTAACCACATTCCACATCTCGACACTTTGGACTCAATTCTCTTTTCAGGCAGAACCTCCAACCATAGTTTAACTAACCAAAACTATAATATGCTTGCTTACAGAGGTCTGGGCGTCAAACTCCATGCTCGCTTATGATCAAAACCATTCCACCCATGTGTTTCACTATTTCTATGGACCCTATGTCATAACAAACTTAGGGCTCAAGATTGACCTTTTTACCCTAATAACCTAATCACTAATGCGTGCCTCCTCTGTCGCTCGGACGAGGAGATCATCCCCACATGTTCTTATGTTATCCGTTTACTTTCTTTATTTATTTTAACCTGTTAAATTATTCCGATTTCTGTGGGAGACTTGAAGATTTTTTTTTGAACTACACAATTCATGCCCATACTCATCACCCCATTGTCAGATATTTGTCATACTATCATCATTTAGAGATTGACTTTGAAGGAGAGATGTTCGAGGATGTACCATGATACTTCACTCTCCCCACCCAAATTGCTAAAGTGGTCACCTTGCTCATTCATCATTCCTCCTAAGATCGTTTTTCTATCTTATGTTGTCTTTTGGCTAAAGTTCATATTTGATTTTATTTACTAACTTATGATTGCAGCCAAGAACTTACCGGCTCCCTATATGTAACGAAACGAGTCACGAAGATCGGCAGAAGCATGCGATATCAGGTCGCGTGAACGAACCGTTACCAAAACATGCATGGCATCCGAGGAGCAGAGATAATATCAATTCCAAACATAGTCCATTCAAACTAAGAGTTCCATTATTACAACTCTAAACTGGGGAAATTTAAAAAAAACTAATCTAATAACTAAAATAGCATCTCAACAGTTCCTGTATGCATATAGATATCCTTTATTCTTCTCGAGTTGAGTCATACCACGTTCGGAACCTCGTGGGATCCATAGCACGATCCGGGATATGCAATCAATCCTGTTCTTGACCTGAAATTGACAAACATAAATTTCCATGAGCCTAATGTCCAGTATGCATCGATGTCCATGCATGGGTATTCTAATGGCCCTTGATCCGTTATAAATCATGTACTTAGATTTTCAGGTATACACAACATTCCGTGCCTAGATATTTCCCATGCTTGTCTGAGTTCGAACCCTATCATGTATAACTTGGCTTCTTTAAAACATGGAAATGCGTGTAAATTTTCTAAGTAGAAAAGACAGCCATTTCTTTCAACTTGTGGGTCTTATGTAATAAATTACATACTCCTTAAATCATATAAATCATTTTGCATATTAACCCTCATGATTTTGATGGTTTAACTTTTTCAAACCACTTCTTGTATAACATGTAATGATTTACTCTTTTTAAATCATTTTCTTGCATAACTCATAATAGTTTACCTTTATAACCCAATTTTCTTGTATAACTTTCATATACGTATCTTGTTATACGTTTTCAACCGCTGGCACTTGCGGTCCATGATAGTGTAGCTACAACTGTAGAGGACTTAGCTTTTACCTCTATGGTTCCTTGCAATCATACGCCCCTTGCGGTGTTGCTCCTTGCGGCATTAACATGACAATGTAGGTACAACTGTAGAGGACTTAGCTTTTTCCTCTGTGGTTCCTTGTAACCATACGCCCCTTGCGGCATTGCCCCTTGCGGCTAATAAGACCACTTGCGATCGTTCATGTGACTCTTTATGAGTCTGTGCCTCAAATCTTGTTAGATTCTTTTTGACTCGTTCATCATTGCTATAGTAAAGATTAACTAATCCATGCACCCATGGTATCACCATTTTCATTATTTAACTTGTGATAAATATCTATACAAAGATCCCTGTCACGTGTACTATAATTTCTTTTCAACGTAGTCCGTACATAAAAGTTAAACGTTATATCCATAGATTACATTATTCTCACAGTATTTGTATGTCGATAATGCACAATTTGATTTGCTATCTGTAACAATCTATTGAATTTCGTATTGCTTTAATATGTAATCTATACCTTCTTTGCAAAAGTTGCTCCTAAATTTTCTTTTTTTCGTTAAGACTCACCACCACTAATTTAATTGGTACGTGTAAGCAAATACGCTATCTAACCTTACAGGATGTTTAAGGTCTTAGATGGATGGGCTTATTTAAGGATAAGGTTTTCCTTCTATGTAAACATATAGTACATGGTACATGAGAGTAATTCTAGACTACACCATTAACCTTTCACAATCATGATTTCTTTTTTTTAAAGACTTAATAATAATCTGTGTCACAAGGAAACACATGGCAAAAGAGCTCTAATGTTAACGTGAATTTACATATCAAACTATAGGAGGAGCGACAATAATTCTTCTTAATCTTCCTTTTTTTAAACAACTACATGAATATCAAACATACCCACTTCATTTTCTTTAATTCAAAAGATTAAAAAAATCCCATACGTGAGGGACATCATGAATTAATATGATATAACTTGAGCTAATATTGGAATTTTCCCTCCATTTCCGTGTATATATACATTTCAACCTATAAATCAATGCACATATGTATTAGTAAAAAAATACGAGACAAATATTTTGAAGGTCTTATTTTGATTGTTCATATGTATACCGAAATTGGTACAAACACTAAAAGATCTATTCCAAAAGTGATCAATATTCATACGAAATCTTATATTAATACATACATTTATATATCTAATTCGGGGTGATCGTTGTTGATGCAAAATCCTATATCGATACGTACATTTAGAAATCAAAATCCTAAACCGATACATATCTTAGATCCAACGCACGATTCTATCTGTGGTGGTTGTGGTGCCTTCTTCCGATCACGGATCTGTGCTCCTCTCCTCCTCCGATTCGACGTCGCCTTCTCCTGCGACGACGAAGGACGCCGTTAAGATCGTTCTTCTCTCTCTCTCTTCTCCTTTCCTTTCCTCTCTCTCAAATTTGCAAAAGCAAGTGACGTTGGGGGGGGCTTATGATTTTAAACCTCTCATTGGAGAGGTTAATGGCCATTAAAACCTCCTAATTTAGGATCAAATAAAAATTATTTAATGATAAAATAAAAGGTAACTTGGCTAGAAATTTTCCAGCCGTTACAATCTACCACCCTTAAAAAAATTTCGTCCTCGAAATTTCTATAATAAAGGGACATACCAAAAAGTTGCGGGTATTTCTCCAGCATTTCACTTTCCAGCTCCCATGTGGCTTCCTCCTTCTGATGGCGCTGCCAAAGGACTTCAACCATCGGAACAATACGCCGATGAAGTCGATGGTCTCTGCGATCGACTATTCGTATAGGCTTCTCCTCAAAAGTCAAGTTTGGTCGAATGTCGATGACCTCGTGCTCAATTACATGTGAAGGATCAGGAGTGTACTTCCTCAACATAGACACATAAAAAACACTGTGTGGTTTCGAGTATTGAGGTGGTAATGCACTACGGTATGCTACCTTTCCGATCCGTTGTAGAATCTCAAAAGGTCCTATGTATCTAGGAGTGAGCTTCCCCTTTTTTCCAAATCGCAAGACGTCTTTGGTTGGAGAGATCTTTAGGAACACATGCTCTCCAACTACGAAACTCAACTCTCTTCTGCGACTATCAGCATAAGATTTTTGCCTACTTTGAACTGCTAATAGTCTCTTTATAAATAAATCAACATCCTGCTTACTTGCATGAACAAGTTCTGGTCCCAAGATGTGCTTCTCGCCAATATCACTCCAACATGAGGGTGGTCTGCGCGGTCTCCCATACAATGCTTTATAGGGAGTCATCTTGATGCTTGAATGGTAGCTATTATTGTAAGCAAACTCCACAAATGGGAGATGTTTATCCTAGCCACCTGCAAAATCTAAAGCACATGCTCTCAACATATCTTCTAACGTCTGGATGGTCCTTTCTGATTGACCATCAGTCTGCGGATGGAAAGAAGTGCTGAACATCAATTGAGTTCCCAAAGCATCCTGAAAACTCTTCCATAAACGGGAGGTAAATCGTGTGTCTCGATCGTTCATTCGCATATAATTCAACTAGACTATCTGTTGACTGAACCAGGCGGATAGGTAGGAAATGTGCCGATTTGGTCAATCGGTCAACAATCACCCATATGGTATCATAGCGATGTTTCGTGGTCTTAGGTAGACCGGTGATAAAGTCCATTGTTATGTGCTCCCACTTCCATTCAGGTATCTCCAATGGTTGAATGTGGCCTGCAGGTCTTTGATGATCAATCTTGATCTGCTGATAAACTAAACATTTAGCAATGAATTCTGCGATGTCATTTTTCATCTTTGGCCACCAAAAATTTCTTTGCAGATCCTTGTACAATTTTGTTGTACCTGGATGAATAGTGTACATCGATCTATACGCTTCATTTAGAATCTCTTGTCTCAACTCAATATCGCTTGGAACCCGAAATCGGTTGCGGTACCTTATGGCTCCATTGATTCCGACTGTGAAATTAGAATCTTCTTTCTTAGATGTTTCGATCATTTTAGGAAGATCAACATCTCCTTTTTGTGCGTTTAGGATCTTCCCAATTATCTCTGGTTGAATCTTGACTGCTGCAAATGATATCTTTCTCGATCCACTCAAGAAAGGCTTCCAATCTTCAAACTCCTTCATCATCTTCCATTGAAGTTTTAAACTAGCCAATTTACCTTACCAATTTCTACTTAATGCATCCGCTACGATGTTAGCTTTCCCAAATAGTAATTGATGGTAAAGTCATAATCTTTTAAGAATTCTAACCAGCGTCGCTGTCTCAGATTAAGTTCCTTTTGAGAGAAAGTGTATTTAAAGCTCTTATGGTCACTAAGAAACTCAAATTGTTCACCATAAAGGTAATGCCGCTAAATTTTAAGAGCAAAGACTACCGCTGCTAACTCTAAATCATGAGTTGGGTAGTTCCTTTCTTGCGGTTTTAGCTATCGCGAGGCATAAGCAATGACTTTCTTCTTTTGCATAAGAACGCACTCGAGTTCGTTGCCTAATGCATCTGTATACACTATAAAACCTCCACTTCCTGATGGTAAAGCCAAGATTGGAGACGTGGTCAGTCTCTGCTTCAATTCCTGGAAGCTCTGTTCGTACTTCTCCGACCATACAAACTTCACATATTTTCTAGTGAGTTTTGTTAATGGTAGTGAGATCCTTGAGAAATTCTGAATAAATTGTCGATAGTATCCAGCCAAGCCAAGAAAGCTACGGATCTCAGAAACATTCTTGGGTTGTCTTCAATTCATCACAACTTCTACCTTGGTTGGATCTACCTCAATGTCGTCCTTAGACACCACACGACTAAGGAATGCGACTCTATCTAGCCAAAAATTGCATTTGGAGAATTTTGCATAAAGCTGGTGTTGTCTTAAGATTTCGAATACAATCTGCAGATGTACTCGATGCAGCTCGGATTAGATGAATATATCAATATGTCATCAACAAAAACGATAACGAACTTATCAAGGTATTCTCGGAATACCCTATTCATTAGCTCCATAAAGGCTGCAGGAGCGTTAGTAAGACCAAACGACATGAACAAGAATTCACAATGACCATACCTTGTTCTGAAAGCCGTCTTGGGTATATCCTCCTCCTTTATTCGGAGTTGATGGTAACTAGTACGCAGATCGATTTTTGAGAAAACAGTTACTCCCTGCAACTGGTCGAATAAGTCATCGATGCGAGGTAACGGGTATCTATTCTTCACAGTCACTTTATTTAGACCTCAATAATCAATGCAGAGTCCAAGTGACCCATCTTTCTTTTTCACAAAGAGAACGTGTGCTCCCCATGGGGAAACACTGGGACACAAAAATCCCTTATCCAGTTGTTCTTGCAACTGCTTCTTTAGCTCCTCGAATTCTGCAGGTGCCATTCTGTACGGAGCTTTGGAAATCGGTGATGTTCCTGGGATAACATCAATTGAGAAATCAACCTCTCTATGAGGAGGTAATCCAGGAAGATCGTCTGGGAAGACATCGGCAAAATCTCTGACCACATCTAAATCTTCAAGACGTGTCTGTGATGATTCAGTGTTAATTATACTAGCGAGGTATGATGTACAACCTTCGGCTAGTAGTTGCCTTGCTTGCAAAGATGAGATAACCAATCTTCCACCTTTACAGGTGCCTCTAATAACTATCTTTTCAAGATTTGGTCTACTCAATACCACCTTCTTTTCTCGACAATAAACCACCGCATGATTCTCCCATAATCAATCCATGCCCAAGATGACATCATAGGTTGTGATGAGCAGTAAGATCAGATTAGCCGTGAGTGTATCTTCTCTTATCAAAACAGGTACATCCTTTAAGTACATACCCGTGGCACTTATATCTCCCATTGGTGAAGAAACAGTCAGTGTGTATGGAAGCTGAACGGCTTCCAAGATTAGTCTTCTTGCAAAAGCATTCGAAACAAAAGGACGCGTAACACCAGAATCGAAAAGAACATGACATAAATGATTTGCAATTAAAAGGGTACCTTCCACTGTTGTGTTTGCATCCTCAGCATCTTCATGGATAATAGCAAAGACTCTTCATGCTATCTTCTTCTTTTGTTCAAACGGTTTCTTTTGATCCTTGAAATCATTTTTGCAATCCTTCATGAAGTGGCCCTTTTCGCCGCACTTAAAGCAAGTAGTTGTCAGCTTGTAGCATTCTCCCAGATGCCTTCTATCACAATGTGGGCATACTTCATAGGTGTACTTCTTGTGGTTTGGAGCATCATCTGTCCTGGTCTTCTTGACATTAACTGTAGTGTGACACCTCTTATCATTGTAGCTCGGCTTGTGAGGGCGCTTAAGAGGGTTCACTTGTTGCATCCTCTGGAATGCTGCGTTAATTTCTACAGCTGCAGTGACGGCTTCAGGTAGGGTCGTGGGACCCCTAGTAAGTACTTTGAGACTCAAACCAACATTCAAGCCTTCGACAAACTTCCTCGCTCGCTGCTTTTCATTTATGCAGATGCCCTTGCCATACTTTTCCAGTTCATGAAATCTTGCAGCATATTCTTGAACCGGCATACTTCCTTGACGAAGATCTATGAACTCCTGGCATTTAGCATCCCTAACATGTTCGGGGATGTAATGTTCAGAGAAATGCTCTACAAAGTCACTCCAACTAATGATTGGAGTCTACGAAAAGTGAATTCCCTTGTAGAATGTCCACCACTCCTTCGCACTGTCTTGCAGACGGAACATTCCAAAAATAACTTTCTTTTCTTCAGGACATTCAGTTGCTTCAAATGCCATTTCTATCTCCTGTAACCAGTGTTCGGCTTTTTCCAGTTCATGCTCGCCCTTGAAAGGCGGTAAATCATGCTGGATGAAGTTCTTTAGTGTCAACCCACCATAACTAGATGCTTGACTCTTCTGTTGTTGGGCTATCAATGTCATTAGCCCCAACATCTGTTTCTGCATATCCATAACAATCTCTTGGCTCATCACTGACTCGCGGTCTCCATTAGCTTCAATTGCACGACGAGGAGCCATCTGATTCAAAAATTGACAAGATCAATAAGGTATGATACTAAATCTCTCTATATATCTAGATCTTAAGTCACTAAGGTTGTGGATATCTTATGCCCAGAGGAGCTCTAGCTCTGATACCATTTGTAACGGAACGGGTCGCGAAGATCGACGGAAGCATGCGATATCAGGTCGTGTGACCCGAACCATTACCAAAACATGCCTGGCATCCGATGAGAAGAGATAATATCAATTACAAACATAGTCCATTCAAACTAAGAGTTCCATTATTACAACTCTAAACTGGGGAAATTTTTAAAAAAACTACTCTAATAACTAAAATAGCATCTCAGCAGTTCCTGTAGGCATAGAGATATTCTTTATTCTTCTCGAGTTGAGTCATACCACGTTCGGAATATCGTGGGATCCATAGCACGATCCGGGATATGCAATCAATCTTGTTCTTGACCTGAAATTGACAAACATAAATTTCCATGAGCCTAATGCCCAGCATGCATCGGGGTCCATGCATGGATATTCTAATGGCACTTGATCCGTTATAAATCATGTACTTAGATTTTCAGGTATACACATCATTCTGTGCCTAAATATTTCTCATGCATGTCTAAGTTCGAACCCTATCATGTATAACTTGGCTTCTTTCAAAACATGGATATGCGTGTAAATTTCCTAAGTCGAAAAGACAACCATTTCTTTCAACTTGTGGGTCTTACATAATAAATTACATACTCCTTAAATCATATAAATCATTTGGCATATTAACTCCCATGACTTTGATGGTTTAACTTTCTTAAACCACTTCTTGTATAACATGTAATGGTTTACTCTTTTTAAACTATTTTCTTGCATAACTCATAATAGTTTTCCTTTATAACCCAATTTTCTTGTATAACTTTCATATACATATCTTGTTATACATTTTCAACCGTTGGCACTTGCCGTCCATGACAGTGTAGCTACTACTGTAGAGGACTTAGCTTTTGCCTCTAAGGTTCCTTGCAACCATACGCCCCTTGCGGCATTAACATGACAGTGTAGGTACAACTGTAGAGTACTTAGCTTTTGCATCTGTGGTTCCTTGCAACCATACGCCCCTTGCGGCGTTGCCCCTTGCGTCTAATACGACCCCTTGCGATCGTTCATGTGATTCTTTATGAGTCTGTGCTTCAAATCTTGTTAGATTCTTTTTGACTTGTTCATCATTGCTATAGCAAAGATTAACTAATCCATGCATCCATGGTATCACCATTTTCATTATTTAACTTGTGATAAATATCTATACAAAGACCCCTGTCACGTGTACTATAATTTCTTTTCAACGTAATCCGTATATAAAAGTTAAACGTTATATCTATAGATTACATTATTCTCACAGTATTTGTATGACGATAATGTTGGACATGCGAGCCCACGACGAGCCATTATGCAATAAATGTTATTGCAATTCACTCCTTAATCTGAAATAAAGAGTAAATAATTTGCATAATAGGTCCCTTAGTACAATTAGGGTTATGTACCATGGCCATCTTAATGATCATACAGCTGTTGATTCAATTATTGAATCATAGAGGCTGGTGCTTGGATGAATATCTAATGAGTTAGATTGAGGACTCATCAAGCACCGTCAAATGATTGTTAAGAGATGATCTCCAGCCTGAGTAGGATATGGCAATCCTATCTCAGTTAGGCTGATATCTGACCGACTTCTTGATACAGGTCCTCTGCATAGGAATAGAGATTCGGAGGTGTCAGATTAGTTAGGTCAAAAAGTTGACTTAACGAGATCGAGATAACCAAAGTCCTATATCGTATGCTGTCACGATACAGGCACACATCCTCTGACCGGAGACAGATGTGTTACTATATGTTTAAGTATGTACATTTGGCAGACCAATAGGTTGAAGACCTAATTAAGGTCTATACACCGACGCGCTGGTGTGCATATAAGGGCATATGAGTAATACGATCTCTCAAAGGGATCATACAGGTTCAGTTACTGAACCAGAAGACATGAGCTCACTCATGAGATATTGGGAAGAATCAAATTCCATGCGCATGGTCGTCTCGCTTTGGAAGCTTGATTGAATTTGTAGGTTTGATATATACTTTTGGAAAGTATATGATCAAGACCTAGGTATGATATATGCTTTTGGAAAGTATATGATCGATACCGACTCCCAATGATCGAATGAGAAACTTACTGATAAAACCCTGAAGTAGACAGTATAAAGTTGATCTAATACTTCTGGTTTATTCTGAGTCTTCCAGTATGCAGGATGTACATGTATTAGGAATACCTGAGGGTGATGTGATCATAAACGATTGTATAACCATGAAGCTTCCATTCCTAGGGAGTGATGAAACGGGTTTGGATTTTAGTGACTCCTCTCAGTAGAGAAGTAATCTGATCTTAGTCCAAATGTTGGACATTGATATGAATGTGATTCAGATTTAATGAGAAGATTAGATTTACGGTCTTGATTTAATCAAGCATCTATGGGAGGCCCGAGATCTGGATTTGAGATGTGATCTCAATATCCATGTCACTATACGTGGAACAATACAATCGCCCTGTCCTTATCTCCAAGTATTCGCGGAGAAAGCGCATTATCCTTGAAAGAGTTCATGGATAATTCTATTGTTGATATATGTATCCGAGCATTGAGAAAATAGATAATTAAATGTGAGATAATTATCATGAATAATATGAATTTGATTCATATTATAAGGAGAGTTGTCTTAGATAATTAAATGTGATTTGATTATCAAAGATGTAGATAATGTGAATGTGATTCATATTATTTGAGTACATGAGAATAAGTTATCCAATATAATTAAATATGATTTAATTGTTATGGATAAGAATAATGTGGATAGAAATATCCAATTATTCATAATATATTATAAATGTAATTTATAATGTATTAGAGAGAGTTAATTATAATTTATATGTGTTGATTAATTATTATGTGTATTGGATACACATTGTGTAATTAATTGACAATGTAAATTATATGTTGTTTTGGGTTGTGAATTTGATTCACAATTTTTCTATGGCAAGATTGCAATATTCTCAAATATAATTGTGAATTATTTTTGAAGAATAAAAAGCCAACAAAAGTTGTTGGAAATAAATAGAGGAGATTTTCAAGGAGATATGCAATCTCATGGATTTCCATGAGATTGCTCTCTCCATGGAAAGAGGGGGGCGGCACATCATTCCTATAAGGAATGTGTGGCCGTCCACTTTGGAAGGTACATGGAGATGAAATCTCCACGTATCTTCTCTTCTTATTTATTGGTTTGAGTTGGATTAATTTGTATTTGATTTTGTCAAATATATTTTGATCTAAATTTGTTGGTTTTACCAACAACAATCTTAGCCATTGGATTGACATAAATCAATCTCATCCATTGATTTTATATGTCACATGGATTGAGATACATGGATCCCAAAACCCTATAAATAGAGAGGCACACCATGCTCTCTATTTTACACAACACATCTCTCTCTCTCTCTCTCTTTCTTTCTAGAGGTCAGCCCTCTCTCTCTCCCTCTCATGGCCGTCCACCATGGATGCCATGGAGAGGTTCTCCATCGCCGCGGCATCGTCGTTATGCTGCCCGTTCTTCTGCTCATGGATCTCCGTCTCCTTCGATGCGCCTCGCTCGTGAAGAAGACGTCGGATCTCGTGTGTCGAGATCAGGAGATCCGCCGCTTGGATCATCAACATGGATTGCGAGAAGCACGCGGTTCATCCCCGCGCTCGGAAGCGTCTCCTCCGTCGGATCGGACTTGAGATAGGAGGTCTCTTCGTTTAGAGACTCGATCGCAACCACGCTTCAAGAGGTAATCCTATTACTTGTTTGTGGTTTAGATGAAATGATCCGAGAAGTGTTCTTGGATCATGTGGTTTCGTCGTATAAAAATTTTTAAATTCCGCTGCATCGAGCAACTAGTGCGACTAGTCGCTCCTCGTCGTATTCGATACGACGCTCACGCTTCCGTGATGCGCTTGAGGATCTAACCATATCCTTCAAGTGGTATCATAGCCTTAGGTCGATGGTTTCGAATATAATTCGCTAACCGAGGACGACTTGGGCTCGTTAAGGTCGCGAAAGTTTTTTTATCGCATTTGATTTCGCAGATCTGTTTAGTGTAATTTTTCGGCCATGTTTAAATTATTTAAACACGAAAATAACACTTGGATTTTGTTCCCCATTAAAAAAGGAAACCATAGGATCTGAGTTTGCGTAAATCGGATTTCGTATGCTCTAGATATGGTCGTTTTAATGAACATGTATGCACTGTTGCGGGAACTGTGAATCTGAACGTGATTAAAATGTTAATTACTGTTTAGACTTACCTCGAAATGCGTAAAACATCACTTGGTTTCTGTTCTAAATCAAATTAGAAAACTTTAGAAATTGACTTTGCTTAATTTGGATTTAAATTGATTGAGATATGCATATTTTAGTAAGTAGGGGTCACTGCTGAAATTACTTTGCTAATCAAGAACCATGTGATTGTCAATTAATGAAAATTAATTGTTAATTTCGAGAAATAATTATGGAAAATATTTGTGAAATATTAGAGAATGATTATTTCCTAAATTGACTTGGCCCCAATCAATTAATTGATTAGATTTGATCTAAATCATAATTGAAATCACAATTATCAAACTCTTGCTTGAATAGGATTGGGAATTTGTCTAGCAAATTTCCTTATAATCAAAATTGTTTTGATTATTATATGGTATAATTTCGGTTGAAGAACCGATGATCATCTCAAGTACAAATTAATCAATTTGGCATTATCCTTTCCCGAGGCGGATATGGTGTCTAGTCGGGGATCGCTGGGGTAGCGGGTTGCAACGTATGTGGTCCGTCCTACTCCCGTCGGTACTGGCCATGACAGCGGGTAGGGCCGAGATAATGTCCGAGGGATTAAGATGTATTTTTCTAATTATTAAAATACGAATTAACACGTACTTTGAGAATAATACCATATATTCAAGTAAAATCAAGTTTGTTGATTGAATTGGATTGAAAATTAATTTAATATGATTAAGTTAAGTATATCCAATTAAGAACACTCTATTATGAATAGAGTTATTATTTCCCTTGGAAGAATTAATCGTAATGAATGTGAGTCATAATGATTAATTATAATTTGAATACGATATGGAGGATCACATAAGTGACATCCATAGTCTCCCGTCAAGGCGAAGGGTTTCGTCGCCAGATATTATATGTGGGAGACGCCTGTCCGAAGTGACAGCTCCTGCATATGATCCATTTGGATCGGGCTCGTCGCTTCTCGAAAGAGTAAGGACGTATGTGTAGTGACCCCAATATCGGGTCCTCATATTATTGGGGCGATATTGGATTGCGCATAACGAGTTGTATTCCTGTTGACGGTTGGTTCAATTAATGACGGGTCAACATCACCTTAGGGGTGGTGGGCCCGGGTGTTAAAGACCGAATTGGGAGATGCAAGTTGGACTTGCAAGGCGGAATGTGTTCCCGATTTTTTTTATCCGAGTTGTAGGTTCTCATATTATTGGGATGCAACAAAGATAAGGAAGGAGATCCCAGATCTTGCTTGAGATATAATGGTAAGTATATCTCTTACATTGAAAGTGATTAAGGGAATGAACTTTCATTGTTTGACATGGCAAGACAACTTTGATATAAAAATTCCTAAATCAAAGTAAAACATGTATATATATAAATATATACCCTTATGCTAATTTCTTATTTCAGATAATCCATCATTAAACCCACTCAATGTTATACTCAATAATAACCAGTAGAATATCATGGATTGGACCTTGATCCAGATATTGTACTTGCAATTGAACACATAATGTATGTGGTTGCAGTGTGCAAGTTTCCTCATAATAATGAGAAGTGATAATTAACTAAGACAATAGGACTAAAACCCTAGGGTTTGTATGTCTCTATAAGTCTTGATCTCATTGAATGTACTTTGGAAGTGACATGTCGATGATGATCGTAATTATCAAATAATCCTTATAAAATCAATAAAGATTTTCTGGCATACATATGTGCTCTTGACATTTAATCATGAATGGCAAGGTTCTCTGCATCATGTAGAATGGTAGCTATATAAGAGATGATGTATTCAAATTATTTGAATATCTACCTGAACCTATGTTTTAAGAGTTTAGATGGATGTAGATGATGAGTGTCATCATTCTACTGTCTATACTCTAGTCATTCATGAAGCTTCATAATATTCATATTGTATGAATTGGGTGAAGCTTGTATAAATGTTGAAATACTCTTATATTGAAATTTTTGATTTTAACATAAGAGATCCTTAATCTTAAGCAATGATTGTTTATAGATAAAGGGAGCGCAGTGGAAGCATGGGTTGGACCCAAGCAAGAAGTATAATCAAATAGTTGACTATACTTCTGTGACTTCCATATGACATCCAAAGAGTTGGATGAATGCCAATACTGCAATAAGTTGATGTGTTGATAGTATGACTATCAAGTCTGTCTAGAATCCTCAGAAAAGGACTCGGATGGAGCATTAGTATAATCTACATATAATCATTGAAATTGATTTACTTATTTGATAAGGTAAAGTCTAATAATTGTATCTCAATCTTCTAATAACACTTGCAATTGGTTGCATATGTATTAGAATATTAGAAATTTGATCTTAACGTTTATTGATCATCCATGTTGAAAGTGATGCAAGTGTTGCAACAGTTTCCATGAGATCAATAGACTTCATATTTTCAGTGGGAGCCCTTAGTCTTAGAGAATGTCTCTATGACCTAGATATTAGAATACACTCATTGTTTATTTCTAATTGTTGGATATAAACATGAATTCTGTAATAAATCTATCATAAAGAGTTATGATGAAAATATTTCAGATAGTAATCTAAAATCTAGTGGACTCTATTAAATTAGAAAATTATTGAATGGTTCATTAAGATTTCTAATACTGAAAATTAAACCTTTAAAAGATCAATAGGAGGATAAAGATCATTTGACAATGATCTGGCATCAAATTTTGGACATATGTCTGTTGATGAAATCAATGGACTGGTAAGACATGAAACTTTAGATTGTCTAAAGATTCAAATCTCACATACTTGTGAATATTGTATTCAAAGTAAAATGTCCAATACACCCTTCCTTGGGAAAGGTGTAAGATTAAGGTATTCAAGATCTCATACATATTAATGTATATGAATCATCTATATCAGAATAAACATTATGGATATGTGATATCTATTAGTGATTATTTGATAAGAGATTTCTTTTCTTCACTTAGAAAACTTTGAAATGTTCAAAGATTTCACAATTTTGGTTTAGAACCAAAGTTTGAAGGAAGATAAAATGAATTTGATCTAACCAAGGTAGCGTGTACCTATTAGATGAATTCAAGAAATACCTTATGGAGATATGAATATCATTTCTATCTCAATCCTCCTAATAAACCTTAAGTCAATGGAGTTGTAGGAAGATATAATTGATCATGTGTGACATGATTTAATCAATGATTAATCCTAGCATAATTATCACTTAGTTTCCAAGGTATATATGTAGTAGAGACTACATTATATATATATCCTTAATAAAGGTTCCATGTGATTAAGCGGGAATCTAGCACCAGAGAGTGCTACTTCATTAGGAAATTAAAGGATGGTATTGGATACCTACTTTATGACCTTGAGATTCTTAAAGGATCTCATCTCTGAGAATGTGATTCTTGGAGGATGACTCTCTTGAGAATCAAGATGAAAATGAAGTAAAGGAACTCATTTAATCTTGAGAAGATAATGAGGCTCCTGAAATCAGAAACTAAAATAGATAATTAAAGATGAAACATTAATACCTCTTCAAATAAGTTTGAGGATGGATTCCAGGTGTCTGTTAAATCTGACAATGGTCGGACTTCATGTGATGAAGCTCCTGAGGATCATGACATGGAAAGATGGATATTAACAATAAAAGTCTAATGTAGACTTCATATACAAGTGCTGGATATGGACCCTCGAGGATCCACCTATATGGATAAGACCATTAAGGTGTAAATGGATCTTCTAGAGAAAGAGGGAACCTGATGATAAGGTAGAGACCTTCGAAGCACGGTTCGTAGCCATGAGCTACACACCGAAGAGAAGACATCGCTTGCGATGAGACTTGCTCTCCAGTGACCTTGCTTTAACCCATCAGAATATTGCTAACTATAGCTAAATAACTTGACTATGACATCTTCATGAAGTGAGTCAAGATTGCATTCCTCTATGAATACCTTTCTAAGTATATTCATATGAAGTAGCCCCAAGGCTTCATGGTTGAGGAAAGCAAGGTGTGCAAGCTAAAGAACTCCATCTTTGGACTCAAATAAGCTTCCTGTAGTTGGAACATAAGATTTGATGAAATTATAAATGTTATGATTTCAGATAAAATCTTGATGGACCATGTGAAGCTTAGTGGGAGTGCCATTGTGTTCATCGTGCTAAATGTAGATATTATCCTAATCATTTGGAATTTTCTAAGGATGATAATAATAAGTGTTTTATAATCTGATTATCCCATACCTCGAGATATGATCTCAAGGATACCTCTTAGATCTTAGTTCTGAAGTTGTTCAGAAGCAAAGAGAAGAGGGTATTGGGACCGTCGCATTAGTAGTACACCTTGGACTTATTCCATTCTCTGGAAAATTTCAAAAAGGCTTCCTTCCCTTGAGATGTGGTAGTGATCTGTCTAAAGGGATAGCACCTCAAAGAGTTGAGGAAGTGAATGCTAGAACTGCTTGCACTTGTGCATAAGTTATGAGAAGCTGGGTATATGCTAGATGTATACAACAGCCAGATGTCTGCCATGCAGTGGGAGTAGTAAACTATTACTAATCCTGCTATGGAGATAAAACACTTGATTGCAGTAATAATAATATCTTCAAAGATGATAAAACTTAGAGATAGCGATCTCAAAGTCATCTTCAAAAGTCTAAGATCTTGTAGATAGTGATCTATAAGGGTCTTGACTGTAGATACCTTAGGAGATGGAGATCTCCAGGAATGAAGGTATTCAAAAAGGATTATGGGAATACTGGTTATTATAATTAATAAGATGTAGTGTCAATGACACTATAACCGACAAAAATTGAGTATTGGTTGCATAGGATGCAACATTCGCATTGGATGCGAGCACTGTTACTAGGAGATATGCAAGTGCCGTAAAAGGACTTGGCGTAGTCTCTTGGGAACAGAGTGACTGATCAGCTTACCTAGCTATTTTCTAAATAGCCTATGATTGTCACATGAGTGTGGGTTTAAATGATTAGCCCATTAATGGCTCTTTGGGCTAGTGGGAGATTGTTGGACATGCGAGCCCATGGCGAGCCATTATGCAATAAATGTTATTGCAATTTACTCCTTAATCTGAAATAAAGAGTAAATAATTTGAATAATAGGTCCCTTAGTACAATTAGGGTTATGTACCATGGCCATCTTAATGATCATACAACTGTTGATTCAATTATTGAATCATAGAGGCTGGTGCTTGGATGAATATCTAATGAGTTAGATTGAGGACTCATCAAGCACCGTCAAATGATTGTTAAGAGATGATCTCCAGCCTGAGTAGGATATGGCAATCCTATCTCAGTTAGGCTGATATCTGACCGACTTCTTGATACATGTCCTCTGCATAGGAATAGAGATTCGGAGGTGTCAGATTAGTTAGGTCAAAAAGTTGACTTAACGAGATCGAGATAACCAAAGTCCTATATCGTATGCTGTCATGATACAGGCACACATCCTCTGACCGGAGACAGATGTGTTACTATATGTTTAAGTATGTACATTTGGCAGACCAATAGGTTGATGACCTAATCAAGGTCTATACACCGGCGCGCTGGTGTGCATATAAGGGCATATGAGTAATACGATCTCTCAAAGGGATCATACAGGTTCAGTTACTGAACCGGAAGACATGAGCTCACTCATGAGATATTGGGATGAATCAAATTCCATGTGCATGGTCGTCTCGCTTTGGAAGCTTGACTGAATTTGTAGGTTTGATATATACTTTTGGAAAGTATATGATCAAGACCTAGGTATGATGTATGCTTTTGGAAAGTATATGATCGATACCGACTCCCAATGATCGAATGAGAAACTTACTGATAAAACCCTGAAGTAGACAGTATAAAGTTGATCTAATACTTCGGGTTTATTCTGAGTCTTCCAGTATGCAGGATGTACATGTATTAGGAATACCTGAGGGTGATGTGATCATAAACGATTGTATAACCATGACGCTTCCATTCCTAGGAGTGATGAAACGGGTTTGGATTTTAGTGACTCCTCTCAGTAGAGAAGTAATCTGATCTTAGTCCAAATGTTGGACATTGATCTGAATGTGATTCAGATTTAATGAGAAGATTAGATTTACGGTCTTGATTTAATCAAGCATCTATGGGAGGCCCGAGATCTGGATTTGAGATGTGATCTCAATATCCATGTCACTATACATGGAACAATACAATCGCCCTGTCCTTATCTCCAAGTATTCGCGGAGAAAGCGCATTATCCTTGAAAGAGTTCATGGATAATTCTATTGTTGATATATGTATCCGAGCATTGAGAAAATAGATAATTAAATGTGATTTAATTATCATGAATAATATGAATTTGATTCATATTATAAGGAGAGTTGTCTTAGATAATTAAATGTGATTTGATTATCAAAGATGTAGATAATGTGAATGTGATTCATATTATTTGAGTACATGAGAATAAGTTATCCAATATAATTAAATATGATTTAATTGTTATGGATAAGAATAATGTGGATAGAAATATCCAATTATTCATAATATATTATAAATGTGATTTATAATGTATTAGAGAGAGTTAATTATAATTTATATGTGTTGATTAATTATTATGTGTATTGGATACACATTGTGTAATTAATTGACAATGTAAATTATATGTTGTTTTGGGTTGTGAATTTGATTCACAATTTTTCTATGGTAAGATTGCAATATTCTCAAATATAATTGTGAATTATTTTTGAAGAATAAAAAGCCAACAAAAGTTGTTGGAAATAAATAGAGGAGATTTTCAAGGAGATATGCAATCTCATGGATTTACATGAGATTGCTCTCTCCATGGAAAGAGGGGGGCGGCACATCATTCCTATAAGGAATGTGTGGCCGTCCACGTTGGAAGGTACATGGAGATGAAATCTCCATGTATCTTCTCTCCTTATTTATTGGTTTGATTTGGATTAATTTGTATTTGATTTTGTCAAATATATTTTGATCTAAATTTGTTGGTTTTACCAACAACAATCTTAGCCATTGGATTGACATAAATCAATCTCATCCATTGATTTTATATGTCACATGGATTGAGATCCATGGATCCCAAAACCCTATAAATAGAGAGGCACACCATGCTCTCTATTTTACACAACACATCTCTCTCTCTCTCTCTCTTTCTTTCTAGAGGTCAGCCCTCTCTCTCTCCCTCTCATGGCCGTCCACCATGGATGCCATGGAGAGGTTCTCCATCGCCGCGGCATCGTCGTTATGCTGCCCGTTCTTCTGCTCATGGATCTCCGTCTCCTTCGATGCGCCTCGCTCGTGAAGAAGACGTCGGATCTCGTGTGTCGAGATCAGGAGATCCGCCGCTTGGATCATCAACATGGATTGCGAGAAGCACGCGGTTCATCCCCGCGCTCGGAAGCGTCTCCTCCGTCGGATCGGACTTGAGATAGGAGGTCTCTTCGTTTAGAGACTCGATCGCAACCACGCTTCAAGAGGTAATCCTATTACTTGTTTGTGGTTTAGAAGAAACGATCCGAGAAGTGTTCTTGGATCATGTGGTCTCGTCGTATAAAAATTTTTAAATTCCGCTGCATCGAGCAACTAGTGCGACTAGTCGCTCCTCATCGTATTCGATACGACGCTCACGCTTCCGTGATGCGCTTGGGGATCTAACCATATCCTTCAGATAATGCACAATTTGATTTGCTATCTGTAAAAATCTATTGAATTTCGTATTGCTTTAATATGTAATCTATACCTTCTTTGCAAAAGTTGCTCCTCAATTTTCTTTTTTTCGTTAAGACTCACCACCACTAATTTAATTGGTACGTGTAAGCAAATACGCTATCTAGCCTTACAGGATGTTTAAGGTCTTGGATGGATGTGCTTATTTAAGGTTTTCCTTCTATATAAACATATAGTACATGGTACATGAGAGTAATTTTGGACTACACCATTAACCATTCACATTCATGATTTCTTTTTTTAAAAAAAGATTTAATAATAATCTGTGTCACAAGGAAACACACAACAAAAGAGCTCTAATGTTAACGTGAATTTACATATCAAACTATAGGAGGAGTTCGACAATAATTCTTCTTAATCTTCCTTTTTTAAACAACTACACGAATATCAAACATACCTACTTCATTTTCTTTATTTCAAAAGATTAAAAAAATTCTCATACGTGAGGGACATCATGAATTAATATGATATAACTTGAGCTAATATTGGAATTTTCCCTCCATTTCCGTGTATGTATACATTTCAACCAATAAATCAGTGCACATATGTATTAGTAAAAAAAAATATGAGACATATATTTTGAAGGCCTTTATTTTGATTGTTCATATGTATACCTAAATCGGTACATACACTAAAAGATCTATTCCAAAAGTGATCAATATTCATACGAAATCCTATACTAATACATTCCTTTATATATCTAATTCGGGGTGATCTTTGTTGATGCAAAATCCTATATCGATACGTACATTTAGAAATCAAAATCCTAAACCGATACATACCTTAGATCCAACGCACGACTCTATCTGTGGTGGTTGTCGTGCCTTCTTCCGATCACAGATCCGTGCTCCTCTCCTCCTCCGATTCAACGTCGCCTTCTCCTGCGACGACGAAGGACGCCATTAAGATCGCTCTTCTCTCTCTCTCTCTCTTCTCCTCTCCTTTCCTCTCTCTCAAATTTGCAAAAGCAAGTGACGTTTGGGGGGGAGTTCCCTTATGATTTTAAACCTCTCATTGGAGAGGTTAATGACCATTAAAACCTCCTAATTTAGAATCAAATCAAAATTATTTAATGATAAAATAAAAGGTAACTTGGCTGGAAATTTTCCAACCGTTACACTATATCCCGTCCTCGCACTCGTCATCAACTAGAAAACAAAAATTATTTCCCAACGGAAATGATAGAGCTTCCTCAAAGCCATAACCAAAGGAAAAAGCCTTCCCTTTTTCTTTTATATAGAAAAATATTATCTTAAGTTAGTTTTTGCCATCCCTATGAAGGTCTTTGGTTGTACTAAATGCCAAGACCATAGATGTTTGTTTTGTTTTGTTTTATTTGATTTTGCATTGCTTTCCCTGGCCCTCAATCATGGTCTCAGGTTGAAATGCCTTGTGGAATGACGTTCCTTTTTGATAAAATGAATGATGATCGTTTATCTAAAAAAAGTATCAATCACTTTCGACACGAATAAAATCATTCAACTTATCTCTGTTGATCGGTCTTATTAGTTACTTTTCAATATTATACTATGCATCATATATTGCACTTACTGTATTTAATCGCCAACCCTCGATCAATATGTTTGATCATTAGAACTATTGTGCACGCTTCTTCGCTAAGTTCCAAACACTAATGTCTGCTATGCTTGATCTCTGATCATCGGACTATTGCATCCATCGTAATGATGACATTATTGTAGATGAAATTTTGTCTAACATCATCGAATAGTGAGAATATGAGAGTCTTATACACAAGCTTACCTCGACCACCCATTATACAACTCGTGTTTGGGTCTGGAATACATGGCTTACGTCCGGTTCTAGTTCTTCATTTATACAATGTGTTTGAGTTAATGATGTGGGTCTCACATTTATATGTTATAATAACATTTATGGATTTTGTAAGAATATAGGGCACAATTGCAAAAAGCTTAAGGGTAACTAGTCAAGGGCATAAGTGTTATTGAAATTACTTGGAAGGTGATAGGACCGAAAATCAGGCGGTCTTAAGTTCCACACAAGGCGGGAACTCAGTCGCTGAACCGACCACTCAGAAATCCGGACTACAATCAACAATCAACCCACAATATCAAATCAAACAATGACAAGCAAATGTGGAGTCAAAATTTATTATAACTCTACAAAAATGTGTATAGTGTGCAAGTGTGTAGAGGTCGAACACAGGGAGCAAGCAAGATAGATCAAGCGAAAATGCGCAAAATGTGATTTGTGATCAAGTGCCTACAAGAAAGCAAATTTTTGTGGGTTTTTAATTTTATAATTTAATTAATTTTTTTATATTTTTAATTTTATATTTTTATATTTTTATTTTTAATTTACTGATTTTGTATTTTCTTTTTATATTTTATATTTTTTATGTTTTTATAAATAGAGTATATATACACAATATAAGGAAAGAGAAGATTAAGGATTTATAAAATTACGGAAAAATGCTCAAAAATCAGGAGATAAAATGTTTTTGGTTTTTTATAATTTTTAGATGTTTTTATGATTTTTAGAGATTTTTCTGAATTTTTTTGGCATTTTTAAAATCAAAGATGCTAGAAAACAGTGAATTAAGCTACTGGCTGAAATTAAAATGAGGATTAAAAATATCAAACAGTATCCAAAATTCCTCAAATTAATTTTAGAGTAAAGGCAATAAAATAGGAAAACTACAGAAACTGAGATTGTATTTTTCGGATTTTCTTGAATTTCTTAGATTTTTAGGAAAATTTTTAGAGTTCTCTAATTTTTAAGGTTTTTTGAAATTTTTATTGATTTTTGGTATGAAGCTACAAGATTCTGAAACACACAAAATATATTTTTTTTGAAATTTTTCAAAAACTTTTACTAATTTTTATGGATTTTCTAATGCAAACAGTGCTGAAAATGCATGTTTTTTATTTTTAATAAATATGAAAACGCAATAAAAATGCAAAACAAAAATATGCGAGAAAGAGCAAGTAGACATGAGCTTAACCTAATTTTTTGATGATTTTTAGCAATTTATAGATGCATGGAAAAAAGACAAACAACAAATAAAAACTACACATCTGGAAGGGGCATATTTGCAAATAAACAAAAGTTCAAGGGCCTTGGCGCAATTTTGCACAAAATTTATAACTCATAAATATATTTCCATGACCAAATACAAATAACAAAAGCCGCTAGGGGATGCTTGCAATTTTCCCAACCCCGTGCGTGACTGGCACGCGCCTGGGGAGGACTGAAATGCAATATCCAAAAACTCCAGAGGCTGATATGAAATTTACCCAAAAATATTACATGTTCCAAAATAATTCCTGGACTAAAGCGAAACAGCCAAACTAGCAGGGGTCCAATGCAAAAACACCACCACCCCACCGTGCACAGGTCACGTGACACGACGTAGACTGGACCTAGGTGCAAATAATAAAAGTTCGAGGGTCTAGAAGCAAATTTTACAAAAATATTTAAACTACAAATGAAGGTTTATCGACTAAATAATAAATACAAAAACGCTCAGGGTAAAAGATGCAAAATACCCTGAGCAAGGCGATCCAATGGCGGTGAAGAGGCCACTTGACACGTGGCACGTAAAGGACGGCCGATGACGCTTCACGGATGGAAGGCCACGAGTAGATCTCCTGGCTTGATCGAACAGCTGAGCTTCATGGAGATCCAACGGTGGCTGCTGGATCTGGAGACGCAGCCTGATCCGACGGCGCAGAGGGTCGGAGCAAGAACAGGGAAGCGTCGCCGGTGAAGCGAGCTTCCCCGCCCTCGATCGGCGGCCTCCGGCGTTCCTTGGGCTCCAAAATTGGCATGGCGACTCCTGATGGCCTCCTCGAGGTGCTGGGGGATCCAAAATGCTCCGACGACGGCCGGAGTTCGCTGGAGACGACGGCAGAGCTGGGGAGCTTCTTGGGACTCCGCCGAGGGTCAGAACGACCCCACAGGCTCTCGTTAGGGTCAAAGTACTTGCAGAAAAGTATGAGAGGGTCCTGGGCAAAATGCCTGGAGCCTGCAGTGGTGGCGTGGAAGCGTGGAGCGGCGTGAAAGGTACTCGGCCGGAGGTGCACTCCGGTGAGGTGTACGTGAGGGCGAATCGATGGTTGGAACGTGAGAACAATCAGGGGAATAGGTTCCTAGAGCTACTGGGAACAAAATGGGTGAAAGAAATGGGAGAAAAATAAGGACCTCAAAGGTGTCGAACCTGAGGTAGGGGGACCTCAACGCCGGAGATGGCGGAGGTGGTGGAGCCTCCTCGGGTGTCGCTCGACCGGCTTGAAGGGCTCCAAAGGAAGCTGTCACCTTCCTTGAGCGTCTGGGCACGAGATTGGGAGCTAGACCTGGAAAAGAGGGGTTCAAATTGGGCTCGAAAGTTGGAGGGTCGAATATGAAGGTTTGACATTGTGGCTCTGACGCTCCAAAGGTCGAGGAAGATGGCTCGAATTGTCGCTCCTCGGCCATAGGAAAGCCTAGGGCATGAAAGAGCAAGGATCGAGGAGCAAAAGTGCTTCAGGTCGCTACGAGAATGGATGCAAGATTTGACCTAGAAAAATCTGTCAAAACGAACAAAAAACTAGGTCTGACGCATGGCAAGGGAGTAAGGACAGCCAGTTGACCCGCCGGTCAACGTGGACTGTCTCCTGGTTGGTCCACGTGGACCAACCAGGAAAAATCCCTAGAAAATGATTTGTAAATTCAATTAAAAATAGAAAATGAATTAATTAATTTTTGATTATTAAATAAAAAATGTTTAGTATGTTACAAGGTATTTTATATGATTTTTAATAATTTTTACGAGATGTAAAAATAAGAGTTACCTTTTATGACCTATATAGGTATATATATCTATGTATTTTAATATTTTATTTTTATTTTGTGTATTTAATTTTATTATTTTTTGTTTATTATTTTATAGATTTATGAAATAATTTTATACACTTAAAAATATTTTTATTTTATTTTTATGAAATGTTTTGTACACTTAATAAAATAGGAGTATTAATTTTGTAGGTATGTGTATAGGTATTTTACCTATGTCTTTTATACACAAGTATTTTATTTTGAGTTTTCTTTGAGTTTTTATTCTGATTTTCATGTGCACATATATTACAAACAATATTTACAAAATTATAAAAATAAGAAGTTATAAAAATAATGAGTAAATAATAAAATGAATTTTTTAATATGTACAAGTATACAATAGGGGTCCAAAACTCAACTTTCAAACCGTAGCTCCGTCAAATGCGAAACACCACCATTAAATAGCTTATTTTAAATTATATACAATTAAAGGTGAGTTTGATGTGTTTCAAGTTTTTATTTGGGAGATACAGGTCTGGGAAGTTGGGATTCTGGAATTTTATTCATATCATAACTTTTTATCTGTACAATATTTTTTATGAAATAAATTTTGTATTTTTCTATATTTAATTATCTACAACTTTCATGTACAAAGTTTCTTTATTTGGAGTACAAAAAGTGGAACCAAAAATAGGTCCCAAAATGTATAAAGAATGAATAAAATCTTTATTGTATTTTGGCCCTTATCTCCCCCTACTTTATTCCTGGTCGACCTATTCATCAAGATGGCTAGGTCTCGGGGTTTCGGGTCATAAAATATTTACAATATTTTATTCTTTTTCTTTTTTTATTTATTCTATAATTTTAGCTTTAAAAATAGTATTTTATACACTATTTACATGCACATGCATGAATGCTAAGATGCGGGAATTAAGGGTATTTACACGCATTTGCCAGGGTTTTTGAGGCCAAAATGATAGAATAAAGATGATGAAATATGGATTCATCATCCCCCTATACTTTACCTTTGCTAATCCCTAGCAAACACTTATGCAAAAAGTGTAGAAAAGAAAAACAAAGAAAAGAAAAAGAAGAAATTGGATTCAGTTTAATTATCAAACTTGCCTTCACAAAAATCAAAGTTTGGAGCTTAAGTTGGACCTTTGGAATTTTAGTGCGGGCGGAACCTTAACGAGAACCGAATTTGAAATCCAACAATCCCTGAGAATCCCAAAACTCAACTCAAGTCTTCTCAATAGCCATGTCAGAAATATCTCAACTCATACGCAAACCCTTATGACTATGAATCTGACTCGTACAGTGTAAGTGATGGTGGCTCTCCCCAACTAGAATGACAAAGAGACCGACTTCTCCAGTATGACAACCCAATAATTCCTCAATCCAATGACTCCTTCCTCAAGGAGCGGGGTTTTCCCTTCTAAGTTCAAGTGGCAACCAGCTCAAGCGGAGGGAGTGAAGAGAAGAATGGACGGTAGCCAGTGTAGCTACCTATCCTAGGATGCAAGACCAGTGTAGTCAAGTCATCCAGCTGCAGGCTCACATGATATGACTTTGGAACTCAAGCTTGCTTATTGGCTATACAACATATTCACATACTTTGCAGGCATTTATTTTTGTACCCTGTCCATTTTTTTTTGAAATACTATTCACAGCAGCATTTACATAGGGAGTTTTTCCTCTTAAACCAGTAGACTATCCCTCTTTTGAAGCTTTATTGCAACCCACACTCTCTTGTCTTTAGAATTCCTCATCACTGGACGGGTTGGGGTGCACTTCCCTCCCTAGAGGAGGACAAATGTTTCCACTTGTGTGCGTCTCATACCGGCAAATCCAATCCCCTCACCACTCCAACTGAGTTGAGCCATGTGAAAGGTGCAGGTGTCCAAGTTAGGTCATTATCAACAAGAGTCGTGCATGTGCTCCGAAATACTCTACTTAGGCAGTCAAGAATCCATTGAACTAAGTCCCGTGATCCTTAAAGAATTAAGTCAACTAGACCTGAAGTACCTCAAACCCAGTTCCTATAAGGTTCCTGTTATTAGGTAGATTTTAAGGTCCAATCAAGCTCCAATCTCCGAATTTTATTTGTACTTGTTCAACAATTAAACTCAATCCGAAAAATGCTAACGCTATGATGTTATGCAAAATGCAGAAAATATTTTTGTGATGCAATTTTCAAGATTTTGAACTTTTTATGGATTTTTGAAAAGATGATGCATATGCATTTTTTTGTGTTTTTCAAAAAGATTTTTCAAATATTTTTCATATTTTAGTTTTGCAAATGTTTTTGGGATTTAAAAACAAAAAAGGTTTTGGATAAAAACTAGGTACAAATATTTACACGGGAGTGCTTCTTATATTTAAAAGAAGTAGATTTTAAGAATTTACCAGGGTAAGTGATCAATTTTATACATATATAAAGGATTTTGGTGTGATGTATGTATTCCTCAAACTTATTTTGAAAAGGTTTTTCAAACAATTTTTGAAAACTATAGTCCAAAATAATTTTTTACAAACAATTTTACAAACATGTACACACATTTGAAAATCATTTTGCGAAGGTTTTCCAAACAATATATATATATTTTTCAAAATATTTTTGCAACCATTTTTCAAACCATTTGCAAATCATTTTTCAAACATTTTTATTTCACACAAAGAAAATAAGGTTTTACAAACAACACATTTTTACAAAGGTTGAAAACATGTAACAAAACGTTTTCAAAATAGTTTTCAAAAGATTTTTTCATAAAGATTTTCAAACTATTTTTCAAACATTTTGCAAAAAAACATTTTCATCTGATTTATTAATCAGTAAATACAAAAAGAATTTGAGGAATAATCGCATCTTTTTATTAGGATTTTTAATGAATTTTAAGGAATTATTAGCCATGTTTATTAAGAAAATACGAAAGTACGAGTTATGGCTAAAGTATATACTATGTATATATGACCCCCTATACTTAGCTTGAGCTATGTCCTCATAGATCGGAGAGAAAAGAGAAGACATAACTCGTACTAAGTATAGGCAAGTCTAAAGAATGAATAAATAAATAAAGGAATGAATGAACGAATGAGAAGTAGACCGTCCCCCCTATACTTAGGATCAAATAATTCTAAGTATAGCAGACTGTACACAAAGTAGGGAGGGTCAAGGGTGGGAATGAACAGATCGTACTCAGATTGTCTTCCCCTATACTTAGGGTAAGATATCCCTAAGTATAGACAAGAAGAGGAGACAATGGAGAGGATCGAAAAGAATGAAAACCCGGGGTGCACCCCCCCTATACTTAGGACAAAGTGCGTCCTAAGTACAGAAAACTATCTGCAAGGGGCGACACCTTTTTGATACAAAAAAGAAAATAGAAAAGGAAAAGCAGAAGAGAAGAAGAGAAGAAAAGGAGAGATCACAGCTCAGTGTGTATACCCCCTATACTTAGGAGAAAGTGCGTCCTAAGTATAGCAAAATCACAAGATGAAGACAGGGTAGCAGACATAACGGGAGAATGAAAGAATGATATGGACAGATGGATCTATATAGCGGAAGATGGAAGTGATAACCATGTATGAGATGCAAATGATATGAGTCAAATGACACATCTCATACCAGAAGAATGGGGCAATGTCAACGGTCGGCGGATCATGATCTAGATATAACTTCAAGTGCTGACCGTTAACACAAAAGGTAGAGGAAGATGACAGCTCGGATATATCAATACTACGATTGTCATGTACCTTCCCAAAGTAGGTAGAGGTAGATATAACTCAGTGAACTGCCCAAAGTGACTTGTGCTTGATCTCCACTGGTAGATGGCACGGCTTGCCATAGACGAGACGAAAGGAAGAAGTCCCTAATGGAGTCTTGAAGGAAGTCCGATAGGCCCACAAGACCGAGTCCAAAAGCTATGACCAATCCTTTCCGTCTGGGCGGACAACCTTCTGTAAGATAATCTTGATCTCCCTATTCGATACTTCAGCAAGACCATTAGTCTGAGGGTGATATGGCGTGGCAACACAATGGTCAATGTTGAACTCGTCTGCAAGGGCCCTAACCTTGTCATTGATAAAATGAGACCCCCCATCTGAAATCAGAACTTTAGGTACCCCAAACCGTGAAATGATATTTTTCCTCAAAAAGCGACATACGGTCTTAGCATCTGCGGCTCAGGCGGGGATGGCCTCAAACCCATCGACTTACATAATCTACAGCGAGCAAAATGTACTCAAACCCCTGACTCTTAGGAAATGGGTCCATGAATCAATCTCCCGTGCGTCAAAAACCTCACAAAAGTGCATGGGCTGCATGGGCATCATGTCTCTCTGTCCGCAAGTACCCATTTTCTGACAGTTAGTACATCTCTTCACGAACCCATTTGAATCCTTGAAGAGAGTAAGCCACCAAAGGCCGGATTGGATCACCTTCTGTGTTGTCCGTCTCCCATAATGATGTCCTCTTGCCTCAAGCTTGTGGCAGTAGGTGAGGACGTTATGCTGCTCTTCTTGAGAAATGCACCTCCTCCAGATGCTATCCCCTCCATGATAAAGGACGAGATCCTCCCAATGGTAAAACTTGGCCTTCGCTAGGAAGGTCTCAAGTTTCTGCCTGGGCCAACCCTGTGGAACCGTCTTAGCAACAAGATAGTTCACAACGTCGGCGTACCATGGGAGCGAGGTGATAGACAAGATCGCCTCATCTGGAAATGTCTCAGTAATAGGTGTGCTGGGCTCAGATTCCTTAAGGTTCTCTAAGCGGGAGAGGTGATCCGCCACCACATTCTTAACTCCAAACTTATCCTTAATCTCAATGTCAAGCTCCTGGAGTAGAAGGATCCATCTGGTAAGGCAAGCCTTGGCATCCTTCTTGGCCATGAGGTACCGGATGGCGGTGTGATCTGTAAAGATAGTCACTCTAGATCCGAGAATATATGATCGATACTTATCCAAAGCAAAGACTACGACCAGCATTTCCTTCTCTATCACAGTATAATTCCGCTGAGCGGCATCCAAAGTCCGGCTGGCGTAGTGAATGGCATACGACAATCCATCCCTCCTCTGTCCAAGCACAACTCCTATGGCAAAATCAGAAGCATCCGTCATGATCTCGAATGGGAGAGACCAATCGGGTGGCTGAAGGACAGGAGCTGTGACAACCATATTCTTGAGAGTCTCGAAGGACGCAAGATACTTATCATCTATAATGAACTCGGTGTCTTTCGTCAGCAAATCTGTGAGCGGTCGGGCAATACGAGTGAAGTCCTGAATGAATCGTCGGTAGAAACCGACATGCCCCAGAAAAGACTGCAATTGACGCAGATTGGACGGTGGATTGAGTTTTCTAATGATATCCACCTTGGCCGGATCGACCTCCATGCTCTTGCTGGAGATGATATGGCCAAGGACCGTCCCTTGAGTCACCATGAAGTGACTCTTCTCCCAAGACAAGACAAGATTGACCTCAATGCAGCGTTGAAGCTCACGGTCTAGGAAGTCAAGACAAGCAACAAACCCATCACCATAGACCGAGAAGTCATCCATGAAGACCTCCAAACAGTCACCCACCATGTCCAAGAAAATGGACAACATACACCTTTGGAATGTCACCGGGGCATTACACAAACCAAATGGCATCCGTCTGAAAGCATACGTCCCAAACGGACAGGTGAATGTCATTTTCTCCTGGTCTTCAGGCGCAATGGCCACTTGATTGTAACCAGAGTACCCGTCAAGAAAACAGTAGTGACTCTTCCCAGCTAGCCTCTCGATAATCTGATCAATGAATGGCAGTGGGAAATGATCCTTCTTGGTGGCATGATTTAATCGTTTGTAGTCCACACAGACCCTCCAAGAAGTGGGTACTCAGGTAGCTATCTCCTCCCCGGACTCACTCACAACTGTAGTGATACCCGTCTTCTTGGGTACCACATGTAATGGACTAACCCACTTGGAGTCGAAGATGGGGTAGATAAAATCAGCGCTCCACCACTTCGAGATTTCCTTCATGACCACATCTCGAAGATTCGGGTTCATCTGTCGCTGGAACTCACGCGAAGGCCTAGCGTCCTCCTCAAGATAGATGTGGTGGGAGCACAGAGCCGGACTAATGCCCTGGAGATCACCTATATTCCATCCTATCGCCTTGCGGTTTCTTTCCAGAACCTCCATCAGACGAGATTCTTTCTCTCCAGTCAAACCTGCTGAGATAATGACTGGGTGCATATCTGGATCACCCGCAAGGAATCTATACTTCAGCGACTGCGGCAAGGGCTTCAATTCTGGACAACTGGGAGGTGGCAGATCTGGCTTCTGTTATGTCTGTGTGAAGTCTACCAGGTCTGCATGTGAGAACTCTCACTGTGCATGAACATCTGATGAAGGGAACCCTGCTGAATCATCTATGAACTGAACTGGCTCGCACTCCGTCCTAGCTGTCGGCTCAGAAGGAATCAGATACGGCAAATAGTCATCAAAGTCATCCCAATCAATGTCTGAATCCGAGGGATCTGAACTAGAAGAACAAGACTGAAACTCTGCATCACCACTCGTCCCACAACTGTCAGCCTCAAAGGTATCCTCGTCCAGGGATGTGCTCTCCAAGCTCTCAACTTCCATAAGCTGTAAATATGGTGAATCTGCGGGCAAGGCGAGGGCTTGTGCTACTGGATCCGTCCAATTGGATTCATCATCTGTCATCACAAAATCACACTCCTGGTGGATGTCTCGCTCATCTTCTGTTATCTGCTCAATGTTTCTGGACTGCTTTGAGCATGCTGATTCTCTCGCTCTGGTCTCCTCGATCGTCTTTATTTGTATACTCTAGCCCTCTACGCGAAAGCACACCTTCCCACTATCATGATCGGTCACCGCCTTGGCAGTGGCCAAGAATGGGCGTCCAAGTATGATGGGGGCATCGGTTACCTACTCAGGGATCTCCATGTCCAATACAACAAAGTCCACGGGGAATTTCAGCATCTGAATGGTAACGACCACGTCTCTCAACAACCCCTTCGGCCTCTTAGTCGACCTATCAGCAAACTGAAGGATTGTCCTGCTCCAAAGAAGAGGACCAAACTCGAATCGATCGAGTAAGGTTGTCGGAAGGAGGTTGATAGAAGAGTCGTTGTCTAATAGAGTACGGTCGAAACGTTGCTCCTTAATCTTGCATCTGACATAGGGAGCTCCTGCATCAGGTCTCTTGGCTGGCAATCGGTTCTGAATGGTGCAACAAGTAGAATGGGTGAGTACATGGATCTGATATCTGTGGTTCCTTCTCTTACTGCGGACTGTAGTCTTCTCTTTTAATCTCTTTTGGAAGAGGGGGATGTGCTCAAGTACTTCCTGTAGAGTCAGCTGGATCTGGAATCTATCAATCATCTGGTTGTTGAACTCTACCTGTTGAGTCTTTTTTGAGATTTTCTCTTTTATTCCCCTTCGCCAAGCGGAGTGCTTGAGGGAAGGGGATGGTAGGGACCTCCTTAGATGGAGGACTAGGAATAGGTTCCTGTGCATGTGAAGGAATAGAATCTATACAATGATCATCATGCAACACATATGGATCTGAAGTGTATACAGAAACCTTTCCTTTATTCATATTTTTGTTCTTTTTGTTGTTACCACATTCCTGAGATACAAAAGGTGGCAACACAACATGTGGGAGCTCAACAAAAGTAGAAGTGGTGGCCTCAGTACCACCAACAGCATCTGTCTTCGCGGCATCAGCACCGCGCTCTGGCTCTGCATCAAAAATGGTGGCCTCAGCACTGCCGTCTGCATCGGGTATCACGACGGCCTTAGCACCGTCATCAGGATCTCCATCATTGGTGGCATCAGCACCACCATCCTCAACATCATCATCAGCGGCATCAGCACCGCTACTCTGCTCATCTGGCGCTCTTGGTTCCTCATGCGATTGTTGCTCAGATGAGGCACCGCCGACTGGCATCCTACCACTCCTAGTAGTCACAAAATCAGCATCACAAAAAGAAGGCGTGTCACTCAAATAATTACTAGGAGAGGTATCCTCTGTAAACTGTACCTTCTCAGACTTCCTCTTCAGATTGTTCGGATTTGGCTCAATCTGAGCTGGTATGGCGGCCTTGCCCTTGATGATATCCCTCATCTCCTGCCGGAACTCATCCATTTCCCGCCGAAAGGATGCCTGCTGGTCAGAAATCAAGCGGGCGAGGTCATCTAGAGCTGGGTTCTCAAAGGCAAGTGCCTGAGAACCGGAAGTGTTCTCCTACTAGAAATGAGGCTGCTGCTGGTAGTGGGGAGGATGGGAGTATGTCTGGTGAGGCTGCTGACACTGCCTCCACTGCTGTCCCTGATAGACGGGACGAGGACCCTGCTAGAAATGATGGTGGGCATACTGGGGCTGCTGCTGCTGCTGGCTGTTCTGATGGCCCTGAGCTGGAGTCTGCTGCTGGGATGAGGTGCCACCAGTGGTCCAACGGAATCCAGGGTGATCACGACAAATCCCGGGCTGTTGTGGGTACCGGTCGTACCAAATCCCATTGACTTCCATCAATGGTTTCTGCTCAACGGGAGGTGGTGGAAGAACTGCCAGTGGCTGATCCGGCTGATAGACCACCATCTGAGTATCCTGAGATGGTGGTGGCAGTGAGTAGTGCTTTAGCTGCTGGACCGGCTCTGCCTGGATGTGGTGAACCTGGCAGTACGAGGCAGAGGGCTAGGTGGAGCTGCTACTGCTGGGATCGGCCCGTGATCTGGGGGGCTGCGCGGACATCTGTGCTTCCTGAATACACAAGATCTGTGTCTTCAGGTCACTCATGGTCTTTGTCAACTGGTCCATCTGGGCCAGCCCCTGACTTTGCTTCTTCTCAAGGATCTCAATGCGGTCCAGCTTCTCGGAGATGATCCCCATGTCGGCAGCGGTGGATTCAGCTTGAGTTGCGGCTGCTGATGGAGTGTGTGTACTGGCATCGATGCGTGCTATCCTTTGATATCCAACTGCCTGTGGTGGAAGCTTCGACTGTGTGTAGACGTGGGCTTGGTCCATGACTATGGAATTCTCTGTCATACCCTCATAGATCTCCCAAACTGCATCCTCTCCCTTGGAGAAGTAAGATCCACCACAAGAGGCATTGATAAGTCCCTGCAGCTCCGGTGTCAGCCCACAAAAGAAACTCTGAACCAAGTTGGGCTTTGATATGTCATGATGTGGACATCAGTCAATGAGCTCTCTGAATCGATCCCAAGCCTCATGGAATTGCTCATTCGGAACCATGGTGAAGTTGTTGATCATAGCTCGTGTTGCGTTGGTCCGGCCGAGTGGATAGTACTTGTTCAAGTACTCGTGCCGGAGCTGTGCCCATGATGTGACGTACTTCCCTAGGTGTTTCAGCCAATAGGCTGCTCTGTCAGCCAATGATAATGGGAAGGCAATCATCTTGATCGTGTCCTCGTCCACTAATCTGTCGTGGACAGTGCTGCAAATCATCTCAAACTCCTGCAGATGGAGATGAGGCTCCTCGGTGGCTAGCCCATGAAACTTGGGCAATAACTGTATGGTCTGCAGGCGAAGCTCAAAGTTCCCAACAATGGGAGGTAGCTGAATCCATCGGTGAGTGAGGGTTGCGGCTGGCTTGTGCAACTGCATCATGGTCATCGGCGGTGGCCTCTCCTGGTTAGGTTCTCCACCTTCGCCTGCGGCTTCTGGTATGTTGCCTCCACCGCCCTCTGGTCTGTCATCTCTTCCCTCTCGCATCTGTGCAATCTCCCTCATGAGGTCACCCATGAAAACTCCCTGGTCTCTGATCTGTTTTTGCATAGTCTCCAGGGATGCTAACAATGAGTTGTTGATGGCAGCTTGATCATATAGGAATGGTGGTGGTCTCTGCTCATCTGGGTGTTCCTCTCTGCCGTCCATGTCTTGGGTCTCTGCAAAGGCAAAAGAACCCATCTCAGGTGCCGACAAATTATCTGAGCTTTGTGTTGCACTAAACTCTGACACTCTTGGACTGATGGAAGAAGAAGGGTGGTCGAGGGGGAACAGGGTGGACGTAAACTCAGGCTCGGAGAGTGGGTCTGGACTCCCCGAAGCCGACCTAGATGAATAGGGAGGAGTGCTGGATAGCGATGCCGTCAGAGACGGCCTAAGAGATCTCCTTCCCATCATCGCGATTATTGAGAAGAGTGAGGCTGAGAAATGAAGAAGGGGGCAAAATTGTGCACAATTGTGCAATGTTTTTGATCTTGATCTTAATTCAACTAGTCAATCAAACACAATACAAGGGATTCACCAACTCAACGCATGAAGCCGTGAAGGATCGGCTATTATCTTTGTAGTTTTTAGATTGAATTCAGGCAATTAATCTTTGAACGAGTCCTTAGAGTGCTACGCCTATACGAGAGAGAGTTCTGCCGGAAAAGAATCCCGTACTTGTCCTCCTCCTGTGTAACATGTAGTCTGCACTTTTTGAGGTCCTTGTAACCCTTCTTGGATCCCTACTCAACCAAAGAAATAGAGGGAGGAAGCCGATAGGCGAAACCGATACTTCGGATCTCGCTCGCAACGGAATCACCCGTGAGCGTGCAAGATCCTACTCGGACGCAAGACGATGAGACAGACACCCCCGTGAAGGCGTGGCCTATGCTCGATACTTCGGACAAGGTCAATGCTCTACACTATAGAGAGTCATCAATGCCGACCAAGCTCTACTCGTCTATGTACGATAGAAGCGCCAATACTTCAGAAATCCATACGATACACAAGGCAGCCACAGACTGGGTTTTGGGCTCAATCCTTACGAAGCCGCTCTCTCACTTGGAAGGAGACTTTCCCATACAACCTGAGTACAATTGGGGGGTTTTGCTCACCCCAAGCAATGTGTCCAATTAGCCGATTTTAGTTAGGTCAAGTTTTCTTTAGCATTCCCTTTTTTAATTTTTTTGGTGTTATCACTTGCTTTGAGTCAATTCAATACAAGCACCTAACATTTTTGTATTTTTTTCTCGATTCCCATTTGATCCAAGAGGGAGAGAGTCGGAAAAGCAATGCAAGTTGGCACGAAGATGGAAATCTCACCTCCGTGCCTAAATGATGAATGCTCAAGTAGAAAGACTTACAATGCCTCCAGCTCTCTTCATGCAGGATGCAACGCAGGAATTTGTAAACCTAATCTATATGCGGTATGCAATCCGATGAAATCGTCCTAGGATGAGGATAGACTATTAGCGTGAAGAACCTTTTTCAAAATTTGACTAAGTCCAAAGAATCGAGACTATAGGTGCATACAAAGTTAATTAAGGTGTTTGGACCTAATCTTACGCCAATCAATCCTAAAGTTAGGGCTCAATCACACAAAAATAAAGAAAATAAAATCAAAAAACAAAGTAAAAAGAAGCGATGAAAAACTGATAAAAGCCACGGTGAGCCCCCAAGTGTACAAACACCTGGAAATTAGGCCCGAGTGTCCAAGTCTGAATATACTTGTATTATTTCAAACAATGTTTCTCTCTCACACAATTAATAACACAAATAATGCAGAAAGTAAGGAGCTAGTCTACAAAATTTCTAAGTTTCCTCATGCACGGGTAGAAAACTTCACGTAGGTGCCCAGGTGATTAGGAAAAGCCGCCTCCCTCGCTCCGCGGTACCTCGCACAAAGATACAAAGAGGGTACTCAGATATCTCAACAATATAAGTCAAATATAAAGTAAATAAAAGAGGCAATAATGGTAAACAAATAATCACAATCAGACACAAAAATATAACCTATACGTTGTTGCTCTCCGGCAACGGCGCCATTTAATGGGACCGCAAATCAGGTGGTCTTAAGTTCCACACAAGGCGGGAACTCAGTCGCTTAACCGACCACTCAGAGATCCAGACTGCAATCAACAATCAACCCACAATACCAAATCAGACAATGACAAGCAAATGTGGAGTCAAAATTTATTATAACTCTACAAAAATGTGTATAGTGTGCAAGTGTGTAGAGGTCGAACACAGGGAGCAAGCAAGATAGATCAAGCAAAAATGCGCAAAATGTGATTTGTGGTCAAGTGCCTACAAGAAAGCAAATTTTTGTGGGTTTTTAATTTTATAATTTAATTAATTTTTTTATATTTTTAATTTTATATTTTTATATTTTGATTTTTAATTTACTGATTTTGTATTTTATTTTTATATTTTATATTTTTTATTTTTTATAAATAGAGTATATATACACAATATAAGGAAAGAGAAGATTAAGGATTCATAAAAATACGGAAAAATGCTCAAAAATCAGGAGATAAATTATTTTTGGTCTTTTTATAATTTTTAGATGTTTTTGTGATTTTTAGAGATTTTTTTGATTTTTTGTGTATTTTTAAAATAAAAAATATTAGAAATAGTGAATTAAGCTACTGACCGAAATTAAAATGAGGATTAAATTATCAAATAGTATCCAAAGTTCCTCAAATTAATTTTAGAATAAAGACAATAAAATAGGAAAACTAAGAAACTGAGATAGTATTTTTAGGATTTTTCTGGACTTTTTTAGATTTTTAGGAAGATTTTTAGAGTTTTCTAATTTTTAGGGTTGTTGTTTTGAAACTTTTAATGATTTTTGGCCTGAAGCTACAAGACACTAAAACACACAAAATATAATTTTTTTGGAATTTTTCAAAAACTTTTACTAATTTTTATGGATTTTCTAATGCAAACAGTGCTGAAAATGCATATTTTTTATTTTTAATAAATATGAAAATGCAATAAAAATGCAAAACAAAAATATGGGAGAAAGAGCAAGTAAACATGAGCTTAACCTATTTTTTTGATGATTTTTAGCAATTTATAGATGCATGGAATAAATACAAACAACAAATAAAAACAACACAGCTGGAAGGGCATATTTGCAAATAAACAAAAGTTCAAGGGCCTCAGCACAATTTTGCACAAAATTTATAACTAATAAATATATTTCCAGGATCAAATACAAATAACAAAAGCCGCTATGGCATGCCTGCAATTTTCCCAACCTCGCGCGTGACTGGCACGCGCCTGGGGAGGACTGAAATGCAATATCCAAATATTCCAAGGGCTTATATGAAATTTACCCAAAAATATTACACGTTCCAAAATAATTTCTTGACTAAAGTGAAATAGCCAAACTAGCAGGGGGTCCAGTCCAAAAACACCACCACCCCACGTGCACAGGGCACGTGAGGTGACGTGGACTGGACCTAGGTGCAAATAATAAAAGTTCGGGGGCCTAGATGCAAATTTTAAAAAAAGATTTAAACTACAAACGAAAGTTTATCGAGTAAATAATAAATACAAAAATGCTCAGGGTAAAAGATGCAAAATACCCTGAGTAAGGCGATTCAACGGTGGTGAAGAGGCCACTTGACACGTGGCGCGTAAAGGACGACCGATGACACTTCGTGGATGGACAGCCACGAGTAGATCTCCTGGCTTGATCGAACGGCTGAGCTTCGTGGAGATCCAACGGTGGCTGCTGGATCTAGAGAGGCCTGATCCGACGGCGCAGAGGGTCGGAGCAAGAACAGGGAAGCGTCACCGGTGAAGCGAGCTTCCCCGCCCTCGATCGGCGGCCTCCGGCATTTCTTGGGCTCCAAAATTGGCCCGGCGACTCCTGATGGCCTTCTCGAGGTGCTGAGGGATCCAAAATGCTCCGGCGACGGCCGGAGTTCGCTGGAGACGATGGCAGAGCTGGGGAGCTTCTTGGGTCTCCGACGAGGGTCAAAATGACCCCCAAGCTCTCGTTAGGGTCCAAGTACCTGCAGAAAAGCGTGAGAGGGTCCAGGGCAAAATGCCTGGACCCCGCGGTGGTGGCGTGGAAGCGTGGAGCGGCGTGAAAGGTACTCGGCCAAAGGTGCACTCCGGTGAGGTGTACGTGAGGGCGAATCGATGGTTGGAACGCGAGAACAATCGGGGGAATAGGTTCCTACAGCTACTGGGAACAAAATGGGTGAAAGAAGTGGGAGAAAAATAAGGACCTCAAAGGTGTCAAACCTGAGGTAGGGGGACCTCAACGCCGGAGATGGCGGAGGTTGTGGAGCCTCCTCGGGTGTCTCTCGACCGACCTGAAGGGCTCCAAAGGAAGTTGTCACCTTCCTTGAGCGTCTGGGCACGAGATTGGGAGCTAGACCTGGAAATGAGGGGTTCAAACTGGGCTCGAAAGTCGGAGGGTTGAATATGAGGGTTTGATATTGTGGCTCTGACGCTCCAAAGGTCGAGGAAGATGGCTCGAATCGTCGCTCCTCGGCCCTAGGAAAGCCTAGGGCGTGAAAGAGCAAGGATCGAGGAGCAAAAGCGCTTCAGGTCGCTACGAGAATGGATGCAAGATTTGACCTAGAAAAATCCGCCAAAACGGACAAAAAACTAGGTCTGACGCATGGCAGGGGAGGGAGGACAGCCAGTTGACCCGCCGGTCAACGTGGACTGTCTCCTGGTTGGTCCACGTGGACCAACCAGGAAAAATCCCTGGAAAATGATTTGTAAATTCAATTAAAAATAGAAAATGAATTAATTAATTTTTGATTATTAAATAAAAAATGTTTATTATTTTATAAGGTATTTTAATACGATTTTTAGTTATTTTAGGAGATGTAAAAATAAGAGTTACCTTTTATGACCTATATAGGTTTATATATCTATGTATTATAATATTTTATTTTTATTTTATGAATTTAATTTTATTATTTTTTGTTTATTATTTTATAAATTTATGAAAAAAATTTATACACTTAAAAATATTTTTATTTTATTTTTATGAAATGTTTTGTACACTTAATAAAATAGGAGTATTAATTCTGTAGGTATATGTATAGGTATTATACCTATGTCTTTTATATACAAGTATTTTATTTTGAGTTTTCTTTGAGTTTTTATTCTGATTTTAATGTGCACATATATTGCAAACAATATTTACAAAATTATAAAAATAAGAAGTTATAAAAATAATGAATAAATAATAAAATGAATATTTTAATATGTACAGTATACAATAGGGATCAAAAACTCAAATTTCAATCCGTAGCTCTGCCAAATGCGAAACCACCGCCATTAAATAGCTTATTTTAAATTATATACAATTAAAGGTGAGTTTGACGCATTTTGAGTTTTTATTTGGGAGATACAGGTCTGGGAAGTTGGGATTCTGGAATTTTATTCAGATAATAACCTTTTATCTGTACAATATTTTTTATGAAATAAATTTTGTATTTTTATATATTTAATTATCTACAACTTTCATGTACAAAGTTTCTTTATTTGGAGTACAAAAAGTGGAACCAAAAATATGTCCCAAAATGTATAAAGAATGAATAAAATCTTTATTGTATTCAGGCCCTTATCTCCCCCTACTTTATTCCTGGTCGACCTATTCATCAAGATGCCTAGGTCTCGTGGTTTTGGGTCATAAAATATTTACAATATTTTATTCCTTTTCTTTTTTTTATTCTATAATTTTGGCTTTAAAAATAGTATTTTATACACTATTTACATGCACATGCATGAATGCTAAGATGCGGGAATTAAGGGCATTTACACGCATTTGCTAGGGTTTTTGAGGCCAAAATGTTAGAATAAAGATGATGGAATGTGGATTCATCAGAAGGGCCAAAGTGCAAATTTTCTTTTTTTTTTCTATGTTAAAAAATAATAACTTTTTATGTTGCGGATTAAAGAAATCATGTAATGTAATATTGGTTAGATTGATTCACATGCAATTTTCTATACATTGTTTTGACTAGAAATGGAGTAAAGCACAACAAAATATAGTTTATACGTAAACTATTTGGATGAAATATCAATTTAATTTGGCAAAAAATTCATAAAAAACGAGAATACACACAACAAAATTGACTTGTAGCAACTAATACTCGAATATTCGTCGTTATACATACTATCCAGTATTAAGTATATAACAAAAAATATTATCTGATGTATAATTATCTTTAATTCTTGAGATCGAGGATGAGTATCGTATTCATATAAAAATGATTCATTGAAATTGTGATGATTGTGTCGTTGATTAAGAAATGATTAGAATTGAAGTTCTTGAGAAAGTAAACAGTTAACCAGTGTTCTAATGTAAAAAAAAGAATACGATATTCATTTAGAATTTTAAGAATCCAAGATAATTTAGCAACAAATAACTTTCATTGTTAAATGTTTGATACTGAAAGATTTTGCAATGGATTTTCAAATTATGTGTTGCAACATGGCGATATTACAATGCAATGCACAACTGAACAAAAGGAATTTCGATTCTAATATTTTTAATAATATGATAACTAATATTACATTGACATCGTCATTGATTCGATCACTTTGAGTCATTGCTGAAACTAGTTGAAATCAAAATTAACGTCTCATGTTGGTATGGTATAGTATGGTTATCCCAGAGACACATATTCAGATTCCCAAATATAGTATTACAAACGGGTCCCCAACGAGATCCCACGTTGGTATGGTATAGTATGGTACGACATCCAGTTTCACCTACCTTTTCTTGTGGAGGGTGAATAGAAATAATTTTTCAACTAGGTTTAGCATAACATATGATATAAGTTAGATGATGTAGGTATTTTAGGAAGAAAATCAACAAATAAAATGATGCTAATAATGAATGAAAATAAGGCTTACATCGATAAGACTGATCTCAATTCTAGAATCAAATTATTATGTTGTTTTGCAGATGTAAAATGGATACGAATGTATAACGTGCATTACTTGCATATAAAATATTAGAGACATTGTACTTTAGCTTAATTTAACATGATATGGGTGGAATACACGTTATAAAAACATAATAAACGAATTTATATCATAATGATTGCACAAAATACTGTAAAAGAAGCTATCCAATTATGTTATATATAGTTACAAATAAATATTGAGGATGGGGGAGGGAGGATCCACATAATCCCACCTCTTTTGGTGACAATAACAAAGGAGAACTTGAATACGACGTGAACCACGACACTCACCATCATGTTGCATCTTCTTCAAGAAGACAACCATGCTTCAGGGCCTTCTCCAGCTCCTGTAGGCGACGACCTGGAGCAAGATTCACTACTCCAACTTATCGGTGAGAACTAAAATGTAATCTTCTATCTCTTATATACCACTTTCTCCTCCTGTATCCTTCTTCTATCATTTTCCTTCTTGTTCTTCCCCGTTAATGTTTTGCAACCCATCTTCCCCTCCGATAAACTTCATTTTCATTTTCACCTATGAACCACAACTTCAATTATGCCCAACGCCTCCCCCTTCGACTTGCTACGCCTTCTCGATCTACTCTAAGCACCATAGGGTCCATGCCTTCCACCCGCAAAGGAGCCCTCTGCTCATCTATCTTCCCTCATATCTTCATGCCAACGCTAGTACAAGTCCATGAGCATCAACATAACCTCATTAACCCACTGATGGATCTTGACAGAGGGAATTACATCAACAACCATACCATGTATACCCGATCGTGTGTTGACTGATAGTCCATCAACCTTCGGAGGATCATCACTGGACATGCACTTGAGGAAGAATGGAGGAATTGACAACCATCGATTGGAGAAGAAGTCGGTCAGAGTAGCAAGACCGCCTTATACCTCTCTTTTAATACATCAAGGTCGTCCATTGCCTCCATCGTCTGATCTCAAAGACATATGTATTCCAACCGTTAGTAGCGACGATCCTACAAAGCTGTTGATCATAATTTGAAGCATCGCTTCACATGGCATGAGATCAACCTTCAGATCAATCATTCAGTAACCATCCATCCAACATTTAAGAACCTACACCCTATGAATCATCCAATCCATCTGCATCTGATGTCCACGTGAGTGCCATGTAGTAGCCTCTTATCCGTACGATCCAACTACATGAGGCCATGCCTTGTCATTTAGATCAAAGACCCCAGTCACATGCATGAGGCACATGAATTGAGTACTTTATGGTTGTGGCCCCACACTTCTTGAAATTACAGAATAGCCCACACCATGAGTAAATTGTAGAAGAATAGCCTAAGTCTTGGATATTTGTAAGAAAGGTCCCTTTGCAATTTTTGAGTTTTATTATTTGCAATAATTCTCTACCTTTATTACGTTATATTCAGCAAACCATGTATCCATTGCTCTATCATTTGATATATTGGACGATATCGTAAGAGACATATTGGACTAGTTATAAATTTTGAGTGAAACATTGAATTGAGGATTGTTTATTCATTTTCAATACATCTAAGTCTTAGAAATTCTTGTAAAAAAAGTCAATATGAAGCTATAATATATTTATTTTTAAATTCATTGAAATTCATTAAAATTGAATTTTATGTAAATTAATTTGTAAATTCTTTGTTTATTTTTTATAGAATGTAAATCTTTATAAAAATACAAACAACTTTAAATGCTACATTGATTGATTCATCGTTGATGATTTTTTTGGGATTTTTTTGAAATGATTTGCTCTCCTTCAAAACTAAAATACATCAAATCATGATTGATACATAATTCATTTTTGTTGTATTAATCTTTTTTTTTGATTTTTTATAAATCAAAGCAGCTTTCTTTCATTGTCCATTTCATTCCACAATTTTTGTTTCAAAATTTTCGCATTTTCATCATTTAAATTAAAAAGATTCAAAAATTACATTCACAATATTAAATTCATTCTTCGTTAAAAAATTACAAAAAGATGTATTTCAGATTCTTCGTGCATTTATCTTTAAGGAGAAACTATCATTTAATTTTTTGAGATAAAATTAGAAAGAAATCTATTTGCAAAGACACCCTTATTTTGTGTATGTGTTTTTCTTCTATTATCTTATTTTCTATTCCAGTAGAAAAATAAAAATAAACCTTTGCATAATAAAAAACTAAAAAAATAGCGTCACATTGCAGTACACAACATTGGAATTTTGCACATTACTTGGGCACACTTATTTGGCTTAACTTACATTCAAAAAACATTATCGCCTCCTTGATTTCGACCAATTGGTACACACACCAAGTAAAATACAAAGCACACCACATGACACTCAATTCATGTATTTTGCGATATTTTTTATTGATCAGTTTTATCCCTTTGTACCTGTACTACAACAAAGATAATTCAATATAATTAACAGGGATGGAATGTATACCTCAAAAACTAATGTACTACCAACTACTATTTTTGAATAAATTAGAAAAAAAATCCATGAACTCTACACCCATTTCAATGGTGTATTAGAACCTTATAAATTAACATTGTGATACTCAATCCTTATGGTATGTTTCATTGTGGCTCGAATTGAAGAAATTAAGATGATCATTTTATCATTAGAGTCTTAAATCACAATATATAAAAATGTGATTGAAATAAATCTAAATATCACCTACTATACCGTTACTTTTTACGTTTATTTACAACATTGAAATCAAGTATATAGTTGAGGGAGATTTTTATTTTTAAATATTTGTTTACAATGTTACCCCCACAACCTAGATGTACAACAATCTAAAATCTAAAGAGGTAATCATCATTACTCCTCGGATCATATATCACTTTTTTTAGCATAACTTGATTACAAGATCGTGCCCAACAGAATCCTCCACCATATTAGAATATTTCTACACGCCCTTTTCATGCAACCCTCCTTCACCACCATCACCCATTGAAAAGAAGAACTATGAAAGAGAAACACAAGTCGCTTGTAGGTTATGGCTGCAGAGACAAGTTTCTAACCATTGTTAATGATTCACAGATACCAGTCGTTACTGCACATCCTGAACGGGAGGGACCACTCAACTTTTATAGTTCCTTCTCAACACCCATTATACAATGCATAAAAAGATCGTGCATATATATTCTCGTAGTACTTCAACTAAAAGCGATGCGATTCTAGTTTTTCGGAAGATGAATGTCTGACTTAGCGAGCAAGTAGTCCTACTTGCCTCTTTTTATCTTCTGTGCATAACACTCTTATTCATTTTCCTCATTAGACCTATAGGTTGGACACTACATGAGATTTGAAAAGTGAATGGTTGAAGGCTTGGCTATACATTATAAAACAGACTGATTCCCGTTGCATGAAATTGTACGCGAACCTATCTTGCATGAGTATAGGCAAATTTGTTTAGACATTATTAAGAGCTGAACCACAAAATTATGTGACTTTTTATTGCACATTATGATAGTTGTACATGTGATTTAGGAGAAGATTATCTTGACCAATGTTTTAGGAAATGATTATCTGGACCAGTATCTTTTTCATTCTTTTGAAGATATTCATGCTTATTTGCTTCGAGATTTTCCCGTCTCAAGGTTTCTAAAACATTGAGAAAGATTTATTTATAATATTAAATTAATTTAGCAATAATTTATAAGGAGTCATTCGATAGAAGAATAAGAAAATAGATAAGGATGGATAAGGAAGAATAAGACACTGTTTCTATTCGATTGGAGGGAGAGGATAATGGGGAATAAGGAGGGATAAGTGATAGTTATTTGCTATTCTCTGTTAGGTAGGAGAGAGAAGATAAGGAGGGATAAAAGGAATATGTTAGATACGATTATTGGATAAGTGGTAGTTATTTATATTTTTTAGTGAGAGACTTATGATAAAAGAATAGTGAAGAAAACATGTTCTTCATTTTGACTCATGTATCAAAATATTGACTATCTATGTAGAAAGAGCAATAACAAAAGGCATCTTTTCTTATTTGTCAAACAGACATGACCTAAAAATTCAGCCTCGAAAACCAAAACAAATATCCTCTTAATCTTGCAACGGATATTATTAAGCTTTTTTTCTTTCTAAACTTTCTATAAAGGAACACTACCCCGTCCGTCTGAGATCCGGATCCGAAGGTAATATCCGCGTAACACAAATCCGAGTAATACAAACCCGCGCTCCGTAGGACGCCAGGAGGGGTCTCTCCCTTCCCTCCCTCTTCCCAAACCCCGCCCCCGGCAAGGCCTTCCTTCCCAACGCCCAGCAGGCGTCTCCTCCACCACTGCAATCCACATCTCCGATTTGCATCGATCTTCGAGGCGACGCTGAGGTCCTTCGAGGCGACCTCGAGCAGAAGCATCTCGCTCGCCCTCTTCGCGGATGTCGCCAATAGCAAATTTGTTTCTCGCTCTCTTCTCTGACATATAACCCCAATTCGATCTGTAACTAAAGAGATGACACAGTTTCAACCGCATATCTACTTCATACTGCGATCGTGGAAGAAAAGGCGTGTTTTTTCTTGCTCTCGACCGCGTAAATGGCGGAAATAGTGTTTGTCAAACAATGGAACTTCTCATTACATAGAAATTTTGTATATCCAAAATAGCCAACTGGACGTCCATCCTTTGGATTTCCTGCTTGTTTTGCTCTGTAATCCCTCGAGCCCCTCAATTATGGTCTTCATGTAAACATCTTTTGAGGCCGTTGAAAGAAGTAATTTGCGCCCGTTTATATTGCTTTTATGAGAAGTGAAAAAAATTTCAATTAAGATGAAATTGGTTCGACCTGAATTTTTAAGTATAGTTGTGAAATGGCACGCTTAGACATTTATCTTTTCATGGACCGCGTACGAAGGAAAAATCATGTGGATTGTATCTGCAAAACATTAATTGTCATATAATTACTCAATTATCTCGATTCTTCCCGATGTTTCCACCAGCCTTTAAATGGTTGTTATTGGGTGATGCTTGGTTGAAAACCCCTGCACTATTTTTTGCGGCGTCTTAGATTTATCTGTAAGTTTCTTTCAAGCTATTGGAGATGAAATAGACCGCTTTCAATATCCAGGGAGCTTCTGCTGTCAATGCAAGAGGGAAAGCTGGAATTGGAGGTGGCATTTCTCAATGCAAGTCTTGTGAGTTTTCATACTTTTTCCGTGGTGTGTAGGTTGTTTCTTAGTCAAAAAGTTGAAAATGTGTTGGAGGCTGTATTTTTTTAATAACTCCATGTGGTCTTTTAGCATTAACTTTATGTAAAACACAGTCTTGTTTTCATCTTCTACCTCAAGATGAATTGTTTTTTAATTCTTAATCATATGTTTTTGCCATAGCTCTCCATGATACTGTCCAACTTTTTCATTTGACTCTTAAGAAATAATGTCGCAGATACCTGATATTTTCCCCGTCTTGACGGCGGCTCATAAGGCTCTTTTATCTCAGTCAAGAGGTTTGCTTACAACACGGACACTTCATTCAGAACTAGTGTATAACTACTCAGGATCTAAACATGTATGAAGAAAAGATATCCTGATAGCTTGCTTCTTTTCCTTTTTATCGAAAATCTGGTGAAATATGTGATTTGTATTTCTTACAGATAAGTGAGTCGTTGAAGAGGTGTGGGATCTCTGATAACACCACATACATCCTTGCAGCTCGTTTTGATGCGTCTATAGATGAGATATGGGACATTGTGTGCTCGAATCTTATTGAATAAGTAGTGCTTCCTGCTTCTTGAGGAGGTGCTAGAATGAAGTACCATTATGAATATACCGGGAGAGAGATAAAATAAAATCATCACAGTATCAAATAAATTTTTTATGAGATCGTGCACATCAGTAGTTTTATTTACTCAGATTCTTAACTACATTGTCTAAAATCCATGATTATTCGCCATTTTTTTAACGATCCACCATAAGCCTATATATATATATATATCAAGTATGTTGAGTTTAGAAAGAACAGTACTGACAATTAACAAGATTAAAGCGCAGAAGTGCTTGAGAGAAGATACCTCCTAACTGCTTCTTTATGCTCTCAGATAGGGATTGAAAACCTATCCTTGAAAAACCACCTCTTTGATCATGTGATCTTCTTACATATGTTCTATTCGTTCGTGAAAGATGGATTATTTGCAATTAGACCCGGCAAATGGGCCGGGGCCCCGCCTGCCCAACCCGCCTAGCCTGCTCATGGGACAGATTGGGGCCAAGAGATTTCATGAATGGGCCGGCCTGGCCCGACCCACTCTTTGGCCCGCCTGTCAACTGGGAGGGGCCGTGGACACGTGCCACAAAACCCGGCCCGGCCAGCCTCGCACATATAAAAATATGGGCATGAAATTACATTTTAGATACATTTAATATACTATACTTCAAGTTTTTATTTTACATTATCAATATTACATCGTATTTTATAGTTTACATGCCAAGTAATACCTATTATGCTTATTTAGATTTAGAAAGATTAGATGATGCTAGAAAACTTAATTATTTCTATAAATTAGATTAAAAAAATTAAGAAAGAAAATACTTTACACTCGGCCCATAGGCCAGGCATGGGCCTTGTAGTATGGCTCGTGGACCGGCCCAGCCCGGGCTTTAGACAAGGGGTTTTAGAACTATAGCCTGTTCGGCCCGATCCGACCTGCACTTTGGCTAGGTCTATTATTTGCAAGTAAGGTGGCTGCCTGATGATGACAATATATAGAATAAACACTCAAACCGAGCATTGAATTTTTGAATCAGGGATCCCTACCGTTGAAACTCACTTATGATTTGGATATTAGGTCTTTATTTTAATCCTAACATTGTCTCTAGATTTGGAAACTGTATCGTGTTTCTTGCATTCAATCTTGTTAAGCCATTGTCGACATCTGAAAAATACATATCCTAAAGATCTTTGTTTTCTTAAAAGCCAGATGGATATTATTATGATAGAAGAATATATTCCTAGGATAAGACTCAATAAATCTTTGTGAGCACCATCATACTCGACATCTGAAGCATAAAGATCCTAGAAATTTTTGTTTTCTTAAAAGCCAGAGGTTGATGTTATTATGATAGAAGAATATATTCGTAGGATAAGACTCAAGTTATTTCTGTATCTGGATTGCAAGTCTTCAATGGAGACGTTTCTGAATCAAAGCATGTTATGTTCATGTATGAGAAAGATGCATTTCGAAAATCATTCTTATGTGCTTTAAGATCAATATATATGTACGTCGGTGTACATATTGACATCCTTACTTTTCGAGAAAGGTATAAGTGCATATCTTCACTGAGAAAGAGTGATTCCAGTTGTTCATGAAGTCTTAATATCAAAGAAATTTGTTTTGACTCCAAAGAGGGGGGAAACAAGCTATGGTGTCCGCCCCAAATATATTTCAGAAAAAGAGAAGTTATATGAAGACTTACATTAGTCAAAACTCAAGAAGAGTCTTAGAATGAAAAATTACATTGTCACAGTAGAAATGATGTAATGAAAAGAGTGCACCATTTCTAGCTAGCCAGATAGCCTAGCCAGATCGTTGCAATTGGTCAGAGAATGTCCTCTCTAGTTTGATGTTTTGCCTGAATCATAGATTCCATAGACAAATCCCGTGTCTGAAGATTCAACCAGCTCATGCCAATTTCCTCCCAAATTGGTGATGTCTTTATACGGTGAAAGAAAAGATGGTCTACTGTCTCAAATGGCATTTCACAAAGGGGACATCTGTTGGAGAATTCCGTAGAGTCTTGCACAATGGTCCCTAGTCATAATGCGCCTTCTCCGCAACAATCACATAAAAAAGCTTTTTCTCCGTGACAGTTTGGAGCCCCCAAATGAAGTTGCAATCACGAATCGAAGTGCATGTCCTCGAAGGTGGAGGTGTGGAAATAGCTCTGTAAACCTTTTTCATCGAGAATGAATTATCCTTCCAAACCCATTGATCTCGTCCATCGATAGGTCTATGTATCTGTCTTAAGGATTCCAGAAGAAGGATAAAATTCTCTAAGCACTGATCAAAGAAATCTGTCAAGAAAGACGACATCCAGTTGGCGTCAATCCAGCAATCTGATACCAATGCATCTCGGTTAGCAGACAAAGCAAAGAGGCGAGGGAATTTAGTGGAAAAGTCCCCCTCTCATGTCCCTAGGGTTGTAACCGAACCGAACTTGAGCGAACCAATAATTTTTAAGTTTGGTTCGTTTATTTAATCGAGCCTAAACTTGTGTTCAGGTTTGGTTCGTTATTTTCGAACCGAATCCGAATCGAACCTCTATTTAATCGAATCTAATCTAAATAAATATCAAACTTGAGAATTTTCCGATGAGAGTGAGTGAAAAGAAAAGAATGGAAATATATATAATTAGAATAACCATTCGTTCAAAATTTTCTATCTAACTCTTCTTTATCTTTTGAAAAACACATCAGTAAAGATTCATCTCTGTGAAAAAAAAACATAATTGTAGTATATTTTTATATTCGTTCAGATGAGGGATAAGGAATAAGATGGAGATAAATGATTAATAAGGTTTATACTTGTAATGTTAATTTGAGGGATAAGGAAGAGAAAAGTACTGGACACATAGATTACAGATATTGTAACTACGATGTGACCATTTATCTTGGGATAGTTATATCGAGATAAATTTATCCCCACAATTATTCACTTATATTAAGACAAAGTCCACTTATCTCAGGACAAAATTAACTTATCTAGAAATAAGGTCCACTTATCCAGATAAGGATTTGTAAATAGGTGTATACACTGTTGCAAAAGTCGACCGACTAGGCCGACTAGTCGGCCCGACTATGCGACTCGGGGGGGGGGGGGGGTCACCGATTCGAATAGCCTAAAGCGGGCTATAGTCGGTTGAGCCCGCTTAGTCGGGCGCCTAGTCGGTCAGTCGGCCACTTAGGCGGCCGATTTTTGCATAGAAGATCCGAGTGGGATCCAGATTTGGAAATAAAGGGTTACTGTTAGATAGTAACCCTACACGCACGACAACCCTTTCGACCCCTCCCCCGCTCCCATGTGCGATAACTCCAGCCCAGGCTCCCGCCGCCCACGACAACCCTTTCGACCCTTCCCCCGCTCCCATGCGCGATAACTCCAGCCTAGGCTCCCGCCGCCTCGCCGGTGCGCCCCCCTCGCCAGTGCCGCTCCCAGCGCCTTGCCGCTCCCAGCGTCGCGCCGCCTCGCTGCTCCCAGCGCCTCGCCTCCTCACCGGTGCCTCCCCCTTGGTCTAGGCTCCAGCAGGCTGCAGGTTAGGTTTTTTTTGCTTTTATTTCCTCTTGTTTTTAGGTTGATGATGTTAAAGTTAAATGTTAATATGTTATTGTTAGCAAACAACAATGTTAGGTTAATAGGTTATGTATGTTTTCATCAATTTTTTTTGTTTTTGCTTAGGTTGATCTTAGATGTTATAGCTTTGATTTGCTTAGGTTAATGATGTTGAACTTAGATGTTAATATGTTAATGTTATTGTTAGCAAATAACAATGTTAGGTTTTCTTCATTTTTTTTGTTTTTACTTAGGTTGATCTTTGATGTTAATATGTTATTGCGTAGATGTTCTTAGGTTGATGATGTTGAACTTAGATGTTAATATGTCAATGTTATTGTTAGCAAATAACAATATTAGGTTTTCTTCATTTTTTTTGTTTTTGCTTAGGTTGATCTTAGATGTTAATAACATGTTATTGCTTAAATTTGCTTAAGATGATCTTAGATTTTATTGTTAGGATATATTTTCTCTTCTAAGTTTGGTTAGCTTTGTGTTTGATGATTATTAATTTGTGAGTTTGTGATTATGTAGATGGATATACCTCCCGCGAACGTCGCTTCTGGTAGCGACTCGTCTTTTTACGTGCCTCCAGGATCAACTGATCCTGCATGGCAATATGGTTATCTTTCGAACTGTATAGATCCGAATACAGTTACTCTCCCGACTGCCGATTATATATTTAAAATAATTAAAAAAAATCAAAATCGACTAATGCCGACTAAATCCGATTACTCTCCCGACTGCCGATTAATCTCCCGACTGCCGATTAATCCTTAGTCAGTGACCCTGCCGACCGAGTACCGACTGTCGACTTCTGCAACCTTGGGTGTATATCAAATTTTTAACGGATCGAACCTGAGCGGACCAACAAATTTTAGGTTTGGTTCTTTTATTTAATCAAGTTTAAACTTGTGTTCATGCTCGACTCGTTTATTTTCGAACCGAATTTGGCTCGAACTTTTAGCGAGCTGAACTGAGCGAATATCATACTTGAGAATTTTCTGACAGTCTCACCTATCATGTTGTCCTTCCAAAAAGCAAAGGAAATGACATTACCTAATAGAGGTTGAAAAGGCTTTTGAAAGCAAGGCAACACCTTGGTGATGCCTTTCCAAAAGGCTGATGGATGAAAAGTCAGTTATTGGGGCATGATGTCTGGGTGCTCAATACTGTAAATGCTTCGAATGAGTTTGCAATAAAAGTCTTCACCTCTGCCCCAAAGTCTACTAACCCATTTTAGTAAAAGCACCTTGTTCATGCAATCTAAGCAATCAATCCCAAGTCCACCATCCGCCTTTGCAAAGTTGCAATCTCCCAGTCTACCAAATGAACTTCAGAACCAATCCGACCAGCTTTACCTCAAAGAATCTTCGCATGATCTTCTCTAGCAGGTTTCTAATATCAATCGGGAGGAGATATGATGTCATGAAGAAAACATGAATACCAGGAATACATCTTTAATAAGCATTAAACATCCACATCTAGACAAAATAGCCGCTTTCCAGTCCGAGAGATATTTTCCATCTTTTCAATCATAGACAACCAATCAGGCATCTTAAGTCTTCCACTAGTGAGAGGTGGACCAAGCTGGCGAATCAAGAGAGTCATGCATTCCGTACCCAGCTCCTCGCAATAATCTCGAGCGTTTTGCCATGGTTGAGAATCGTCATAGACAACTCATTAGAAATCTCCAAAGGAACAATCATTCCTCTAACCTCATCTTTGGCTCCCTTCATAAAAAAGATGTTATCATTAGTTGCAAAGGTACCTAAATATCATCGGTAGAATAACTTGAAGTGATACCATTACGTACAACCTGAGCCACCATGCATGCAAGTACATCCGTTGTGATACCAAACAACATAGGAGCAAGGGGGTAACCCTGCTTGACGCTACGTTGAGGCTGGAAAAAACCTCCCTTAGGACGACCGTTAATAAACACTGAGTATGAGGTGGTGGTGACACAATGTTTCATCCAGGTGATCCAAGTCCCTGGGAAACCTTGTCTACACATTGCCTCACAAAGGAAGCGCCAATCCACTGTGTCACAGGCCTTGGAAAAATCTACCCTCCAAAGGACACACTTCGCCCGCCGTCTCTTCCAATTAGCGATGATCTCATTTGCCATAGCCAAGCTGTCTGCAATTTGTCTGCTGGAAATAAAAGTCGACTGGAGCGGTGAAATGATATGATCCATAACCCGTTGGACTTGTAAGCCCTTGGCGACCCGTTAATGCAATAAAAGTTATTGTTTTATCATGTCCATCTGAAATGAAATATTGAATGAATTCCCTTTACTATTAAGGTCTCTTTGTACAAATAGGGTTATGTACTATGGCCATATTGAATACCATGCAGTTGGGAGGACACCTCTGACTTCAAACATGTGATATTCAATAAGGATCTACAGTATGAGAAAGAGATGTCATGTCAATCTTTCTCTAAAGAATGATTTCCAACCGATTTCTTGTTGCATGTCTTTTGCATAGGAATGGGGATTCAAAAGTGTTGGAATAATCAAGTCAAAGAGTTGACTTGATGAGATCGAGATAAACTAAGACCTGAATCGTAACTTTCACGATCAGGCATACATCCTTTGACCTGAGACATATATGCATCTGTATTGTTGAGTATGCACATTTGACATACCAATAGGTTGGTGACCTAGACAAGGTTCATATACTGGCGCGTTGGTATGCATATGAAGTCATATGAGATGTATGATCTCTCGAAGGAATCATACATGTTCATACTTGATGAGCCGGGAGACAGATCTCACTCATGAGATGATTTAGGGTCCAAATGAATTCCATGCATGGTCGTTTATGAAATAAGACACGAATTCGAGATATTAATATATGCTTTTGGAAAGTATATGATTAATATTGTCACTCAATTATCAAATGAGAAATCTATTGATACATTCCGAAGAAGACAATCAAACCAGAGTTTGAACTTCAGATTTATCAAAGTCTCCTCGTGTGAAGGATTGATGAGTATTTGGAATATTCCGGGTTACTCTTGTTGTAATGGATCATCTAGCATGGCACTTTCATATCGAATAAGTGATGAAACATGTTGGATTTGAGTGGCTTCATTTAGCTACTTGATTTGTGATTTAATTGGATTAAATCACAGTTCATTTGAATCCAATTTTCAATTCCAATTTCAATTTTCGCATCCAAATATTGGAAATAGAAATGGCCTTGGAAATGGAATATACAAGCTCATTGACCTCATTTCTTAGCTCCAAATGGTTTGGATTATGATTAGAAATGGTCAAGGAAGCTGGATTCGACTTACCGGCACTTTGTCCAGCTCATTGAGAGTGTGATGCCTTTCGTTGAGCTCACTGAGAATGTAAAGAGTTACAGCTCCAGCTCAACATTCGTAGGTGACATATTTTTGCGAAAATGGTATAAATCCGGAAATTGGATAGTTATCCACATTTCAAATTTTCAAGTCACTATACATAGATAGTATGATCTCCCCGACATTATCTCCAAGTATCTGCATTTGTATCTTATGAGTCCTCATTGTATTAGGACTCATACCTATTGATGTCAATGTTGTAGTAATAGTTATTGTTGTAAGTGCAATTTTGTGAGTAAAATTCACAAATATATCTCATTAATTAATGTGAATAGTGATTCACAATAATTAATGTTTATACGGATATGATTCATATAAATATTTTTGTAAATATGATTTACATAATAATTTCAAGGTATGAAATTGTGTGAATTTGGTTCACATTAATTTTGTAGATGTAAATTGGATTTACATTTAATTTTCGAGCTCATGAATATGATTCATAAGCTTTGAGGATTAATTTCATAATTTCTCCAATTTTGATAATGAGATTATCAAGATAATTAGTAGATAAAAAGGCAACATCTCTCGCGGGAGTGCCTCTCTTCGTTCTTGGTAAAGGCATGGAGAGCTCGGCTAGCGTCATCAACGATGTCCGCGCAGGCCTGGTCGACTTCAAAGGAAAAGGCGTTCTCCGGGGGAGGTCTCACGATGATGCACACGTCTCCGAGAAGCTTGAAGAGGGTGCAGATTGGGTTCGAGTTTCTCACAAGAAGCCGGGTAAGCGTTGCTTTAGATGTGGCGAGCGTGGTCATTCGGCTCCGACCTATGGGATGCCTGCAAGATGTTTTACCTGTGGAAGGGTTGGTCATAAGAAAGCTTCCTGTTGGTTCGGGGCTACACGTATGGTTCCTTTGGTTCACAAGGCCTCCCCGACGGCTGGGAGGGAGGCTATGATGCATGCTGCTTGTTTTGACGTGAACTCTGGGGGGGGGGGGACTTGTTCGCGCTCTTTCGCGCAGGTGGTTCGTGACTCCAAGACCCCCGCTCTTTCGAGGGATCCTCTTGCGGAGGACCCTGCTGGGGATTCCGCATTCCTTTCTACTGGCGATGGCATCCTAAAAAAGGAGGATGGGAGCTGCGGTGTGGAAGCTGTTTCTCTTAGGAAGGGTCGGGTGATGTTGCCCGGTGTTTCGTTGCATGGCCACCACGTGAAGGGGGGTGGGTGTGATGGAGTTGTTGTGGGGTTAGCATTACGTAGAGAAATTGATTGGAATATCGTGAGTTTGCGTTTGCATGGTTTCCTCGGACCCATGTTCGATGGCGACATGGTTGTTCTGGACAACTCAAGATGATGTGTTCGGGGTTTATCGATGGATCAAAGTCAAAGTTTATTGGCGAGTGATTTCTTTGAGGACATCTCTTGGCGACCTTTGCGATACGATGATGGAGCATACGTTGATGTGGAAATTTGTGTTGTTGAGGTGCGAGGGATTCCTTTCCTTTCTCGCAAGGTGCACGCTTTGGCCAATCTCCTTCGTCGTTGGGGGGAGCTGCTGGCAATTGTGGGAGACGGCTACAGGCCAGGCTCAGATTGGAAGTTAGCTAGGGTTCTTCTGGAATGTGGCAGAAGCTCGCTTCATGACGTCTTGGGCAAGGTGATCTTCGAGACCTTCTCGGTTGGTTGTTTCTCGTTCCCGGTGGAGATATCCTTCTTGCAGCCTCTTGATCAGCCACAGGCGATGGCTGGCCCGACGCTTCCCTCGATCGTGACGTTGGCCTCTCCGGCTTCTGTTGACGCCTCGTCTCCCGGTGGCCACCTGGCATTGCATGGGGATCTGAAAGGTGGATCGTACGAAGAACGCGTCGTTTTCGGGCGCACGGACGGGTCTTTCTCCTGCGTTTGCTGGCGGATCGGGGTTATTCAGGTCTTGGTCCGCTGGGGACTCTTCTTACCTCTCCGCGGATTCAGATCAGGACACCACTCGGGTTTCTGTTGGGCCCATCTCTGGGCTGGATAATGTTGAGGTGGTACTACAGGATGCTCACCCTGTCCTTCCCTCGGTTGGGGGCTCGGGCCTCCTTTGCGACAATGCTTTGCCTTTATTACTGGGGTCTACTTCGCTTTCCATCCTGGGGCCTTATACCAGTGAAGATGTGGGATCGCCCATTCTCGCTCTGCCTAGCCCGGTGTTGGGCGACTCGGGTGCGGATCGTGTTGTTGAACAGTGATCTCGATCTGATAAGCGATCGGGGAAGAGATATCGAAGGAGGAGCAGATCTCGTTCGGGAGTCGCGCCAATTCTTACTTGTGCTTCGTTGAGAGACTCTATGGCGGAGGCGGCTATCCTTGCGCTTTCTGGAGGGAGTGATGAATCTGTGATTCATCACTTCAAAAGTCAAAAATAGAGCCTTGTTCCCGAGTAAATAGAGGCATATTTCCCTTTATAATGCATAAATAGCACTCATGCATACATACATAATACATTCATTTTAGCAGTCCATTTGCATTCAAATAAGAAGCCAAAATCCCTTGTAAAATACCCACTCACTAAAATAACCTCTTCCTTATAATATGTACTCCTTAGTTAATAATATAGGGAAGAAGGCCAAAAATCCCCCTTGTAAATTAGTCAATAAAGCCCTAGAACCCCTGTACACTAAAATGCACATAAATCCCTCGTACAAACTCCGAACTAGGTCTACTTACTCTTAGAATACTACACATTAAAAGACCTTTAAAATGAGACTAATTTCTTCCAATTTGGAGCTCGTATGAGAAAGTTGGGTTTTTGGGCCACTTTGTATACTACATATATGTATATTTGTATCCTTGTATTTATGTATCATATTTGACCTCATCTCCGTCTTTGGTCAACATGAAACTTGTAGATCTCATCGAGATCTACAACTTTCATGTTTTGAATTTTTCCAAATTCGGCCCCCTCTTCTCTCTACATAGGTATTTTCTTCCAGCCATTCACAGCAGGCCACGTGGCGCCCTCTGGTTGCGCCACGCGGCCCGCACCCCTTGCCTCATCCGCCCGCAGCCACAGCCGTTGGATTACGCTCTAGATCCAATGGCTTGGCTGCTTCCACGTTCGCTTCAAATCCACACCGTCAGATCATCCCCTTGTCTCATCTGATCCGCCCGTCCGCGCCTCTTCCAGAGCTCGCCACGTGTCAGCGTGTACACCATCTGATCAAGCCCGCGATCCTTCCATCTCAGCCGCTCTTCCTTTGGCGCCCCTCGTCCCTTCGATTAACATCAACCCTTCATCCAAACCGTTCGTTCGCGCCGCTGCCTCACCACGACACGTGGCAGCTTCCGCACCTTCAGATCGCATCGCCTTGACTTGATCCTAGCCGCTCGCTCGCGCTTCGCCCAGCTGCTTCCACGTGGCGCCATCACGGCCTCTTACCACCGCGCCTGATCTAATCCCATACGTCTCTTCGCGCTTCGATCACCACCGTTGGATCATAAGATCCAACGGTGGAGACTTCGTCTCCTACCTCGGGTGCCCCTCTCTCCCACGTTCTCTGTCTTGCGGGAGGGGCGCCCCCTTCCTATTCTTGGCAGCGCCTCGACCACCGTAGACGACCACCACCACCTCCACGATGAGCCCCACTCATCCCTTATCCTCGCCAGCTACTCCATAACCCATGACGACCTCCAGCTCGCTCCCACGAACTCTGTCAACCTCGCTCCATCGACAGAATGGCCGAGACCTTCAACCTATAAATCCCCCCTCTCCGGCCATCGTCGCACCTATCCGCCACCCCTGAGAGATACCCCGAGCTCGGAGCAACCGTTTGGTGATAGCAAGTGACCTATTCCTCGAGCGAAGACCGGTCAACTTCTCCGGCGAGATCCTCGACCCACCGCCGTGTCGCAGCCACTCCTCCGAGCAGCTGCTTGAGCTCGGGACACCACCGGTCCCTTGAGCGAAGACCTGGAACCCAAGAAGGAGTTCCAAACCCCAGGTGACTCGTCCATTCTTCTCCGATCTTTCCTTCATTTTTTTCTTCTATTTTCTAGCTTTTTATTCTCCGCCTCCGGTCACTCCCCACGCCTCCCTTCCACTCCGCCGAGCTCCGCGTCGGAGCTCTCATCATCGCGGCCACCTCTACGCCCGCCGACGACTCACTTCATCCTCCATCAGCTCCAGCTCCGCCACTTGGCCGGGGCACGATCGCCAACCCATCTCCATCACTCCTTAGGCCTCGCCGACTATCTTCACTTCTCCACAAGCGTACGCACGAGCTCCGGCTCTATCTTTAACACTTGCAGGTGCCCCTCTGCTCATTGAACGGAAGCTCGCCGGAGACGACTTCGAGCTTCATCGCCATCGACGTCAGACCGCTCTCCGCCGCTCCTGAGACCACCAGCACCTCCGCCGCATCGCCACGAGCCTTCTGGGATATCTCCGACAAGTCGGAGAGCTTCATCGACACGAGGAAGGACGGGCGGAGCTAAGGCACCTTCGTCGGAGCCCCGCCATCTCCTCCGCAGGCGGCGGAGGATCGTCAGAGCAGATGCACAGCAACCGTTCGATCACGTTGATCGAACGGCCCTCAGCGAGCCACGTCGCCTCCTCACCGGTCTTCGCAGGAGTCGTTGGATTCATTTAGATCCAACGGCGCCTCGAGCGCCACGCGTCTTCCCTCAGCAGCAGCTCTCAACCGTCGATCTCTCACCAGATCCAGCGGTGGATCTCCAGCCACGTCGCCGTCTCCACCGAGCCCAGTAGCCGTTGGATCAGCATCGATCCAAAGGCCCAAGGTCACGCCACGCGTCCACATCACCATTCGTTCGATCACGTTGATCGAACGGTCCACAGCTTGCCACGCAGCCTCGGCCCGAGCCTCTTCTCCGAGCCTAGGTTCGGGTCGTCCGAGCCTCACTCCAGACCTCCAGAAGCGTCCGAGCCTAGCCCCGAGCCTCCGCAGCCATCCGAGCCTAGGCCACCCACGTGAGGAGCACGTGCGGCCTGGGTAATTTACACAGAGGCCCCTGGAGCTTTCCAATATTGCAAAAAGGTCCCTGTGAAGCTGAGCCCACGTGAGGAGCGCGTGCTTGTTGGAAAAATTGCACTCGAGTCCCCATCATTATAGGTAATTGCATTTTAGTCCCTGTCAGCATATTTGCTTTATGTATTTTTATTTTCCTGTATTGCATTTACACCCTTGTGTTTGCACGCATCCCTAGGTTGCATTTTACATTATTTTTCAAATCTAAAAATTGCATTTTGTTGAGAAACTTGTCCTCTGTCTATTGGTCCACGTGTCACATTTTTGTAATTTCAGTAGAATTATTAATGAATTAATTGGTATATTTTAGAAATATTTTGCCCAATGACACCTTTTAATTTGTATTTAATTCTCTGTGGTTGCAAAAATTCTCAAAAATTCACAGTAGCCTAAGGACAGTATTCTTAACATGCCATAAAAATTTCATGTCATTTTCACACATTTCAAGGCCTAAATAAATTGTTGAGTAATTTTCTTATTTTAATTCTAATAAATTCATTTCACATTGAAATTCAGATCTGTCAATTTTCCTGGATCCCTTATCATTAGTGCCATCTAGGATAATTTTATTTCTCGAAAAAATTGTGATTTGTTATTTATTATTAATTAAATAGTGAAAATCACTCTGTCTGCATTTTTAATTCCCAGTAAATCCATTTAGTGTCTAAAAAATCCAAAAAAATTAGTGTAACTCATTTTCATCATAATTAATCATCTGGCCAAATTTCAGAATTTTTGGACTTCATTTGATATCCTAATTGAAGTTAACTTTATATTGGCCTGCATTCTTGCACGAGTCTGCATTTAAATTAAAAAGAACAAAAAAAAATATTCCTCGATAATCACACACTTGATCTGTGCTAAAATTTAACCTAAGGAGACAGATGCCTCCCTGAGTTCGACCTTGGACTTCCACCAAGTAAAAAAAATTTGCCGTTTGACATTAAATTAAAGTGGTTTTTGATTAGCCCTCTCGTATCCGACTGCAACGAACACTTAAACTTAATTTGGACGATTAATTTGACCGGATTAACATAGGGTGCGGGGCGGCTATCAAAATGGTGCTGTTGCCGGGGAGGCACGGCTTAGGTTAAATTTTAGCGAATTTTTGAGTGTTTGATTTTCCTTCCCCGGGTAGTCTGACCCCCGGTGTTCTTGTAATTATTTTTTTCTCTCCTTTATTTCATGCATTATTTTATTTTTGTGTCGCTCTGACCTCAATTTGTTTTTGTGCGAGGACCGCGAGGAGTCGACGACGCTTCGAGGACTTAGGATTTTAATTTTTATTGAGTGGAAGAGAGGCTTTGTAAATTACATTTTATTTCATTTTATTTCTTTTTCTCATCATTTCCAGCGGTTCCCGTTTGGGATCTCGTGCGTGTAAATATAGTGGAACTGTGTCCTGTGTGCTGTGTGGGTGAATGTAATTTAGATTGCACTAGCGGCTCCTCGAGCCACTCTAGGATTTGCTTGTGCTCGTAAATTATTAGGACCACACAATACACTTAAAAGACGCACCTAGACCGCAGTACTTAGTCAAATTAAACTGTTCTTCACGCTAATAGAACTGCCTGTCTAGGAGCGGCTTTCATCGCTTGCATTTGCATCTAGATTAAAGAGCTTTCAATTCTGTATTGTATCCTGCATAAAAAAGGCGAAGGGATCACTGTAAGTAATCTTCACTCAGCATAAGCATCATTGATTTTTCGTGCATCGGCTTTTCTCGATTTCCCCCTCTGATTTTCTCATTTAAATTAAAAAGGAAATTGGGACTGTCCGATAAGCGTGCTGTGTGGTGGACTTAATAAGTGATAACCTAACTTAAAATCGAGACTGCTAAACAATATTGACCAAAAAAAGAGGAATAAAATTTGAAAATTGTTTGCAGGAGATTAATCCCCGACCTTGTATTCAGGCTGAGTGAGGGTACTTGAGTGTGTGTGAACACATTAAGGCAGAGCCCAAATCCCCGTCTTCCATATCACGTTCTAACTGATTCTAGCAAATATCACAAGCCGAATAATTTCAGATTCTTTGACTAGTACCAAGTAGCCTCCGCCTGTCTCAGGTAGATAGGGGCGAAATTGCGGTACTCTGCAACAAGCTGCCAGTAACCCCCCGGGGTGAAGTTCCGGCCTTGTCAGCCTCCGCCTGCTTGCAGGTAGATAGGGGTGTGGTCATTGAATCCATCGGCTTGGGATAGGAGCGAAGAAAGGAAGGAGCGGCGGTATCTTAGGCGACAGGATAAACAAGGAAGACGCATCCGGCTCTGAGCCGACTTCCCTATAGGCCGCGTAATCCTTTTTATTTTTGCTTGAAAATCACACTTAAAAACTACAAGATTAATTGGACCCGACTTCGAGTCCTTAACTGTGTTGAGTGTGAACCCAGGGTCTTGGATTGTTCTTTTTGCTTGCTTCAGGTAGGAGTAAAATCCTATCTTCTTCTCGCTTCATCAAGATGAGTGACTGGGGAGATCTCGATGCATTATTCACCGATCTCTCTATGAGTCCCCCAAGTAACTCATCTTTATCAGTCCGAGCGCACCTTGGACCACCCAGGACTCATGACCCTCTTGAGTCCTGGTTCCCTCATGTTCAGGGTGGTTACTCTCAAACCAACCCTTTCATCTCCTCCGAGATTACCGAGGAAGACCATTGCCTCGGTAATCTCTTCCTTAATTTGCCCTCTAACACAGATCTTATTTTCCAATCCCCAGAATTAGAGGACAAGATGCCGCTAAGGACACCACCGGATGAGGACCAGATTCGACAGATTCTTGCTCGCCTTGCCGAAGCCGAACAAAAGAATGCAGATCTTACAGCGCGAATGGGACAGATTATTGTAGCTGGGGGAATCGACCGACCAATGGTCGATACCTACAACCCGGCGGAGAACGAGATTCAGAACTGGTTAGCACCTGCAGTTCCCGCCCAAGCATTTGAGCTGAAGCCCCACTTCCTTAGTCTGCTTCCGAAGTTCAACGGAAACCTCACTGAAGAACCGTACACTTTCCTCCGTGACTTCAAACTGGTGTGCAATAATCTTAGCCATCCCAATGTTGGCCAAGATTATATTCGGCTGAAGGCCACCCCTTTTGCCTTAGGTGATAAGGCTGCTCATTGGCTGAAGAACTTAGGGGTGGTATGTACTACCTGGATGCAGTTCAAGGATCTATTCTTGAAAAAGTTCTACCCTCTCAGTAGGACTAACCAGATGAGAACGAAGATCGCCAGCTTCGCTCAAGGACCCAGTGAACCTTTCCATGAAGCATGGGACAGGTTCAATGATTTAGTACAGAAATGCCCATGCCACGGCATTTCGAAGGCGATCTTAGTCCAGACCTTGTTCTGTGGTCTAACCCCGGAGATGCAGGGGTTAGTCAGTGCTGCCTGTGGAGGAAGCTATCTGAACAAGAACGAGCATGCCGTATGGAAGATCCTAGAGCAGATGGCAGAAACCGGCAGGTCACAGGCCACAAGGGCCTATCAGTTGTCTCCCTCAATCCTATCCAATGAGACAACTCGAAGGACTGTAGCAGATCTGACTGAGGACCTCATTCCCAACATGGGGATGATTGCCGACAAGCTTACCATGGTCGAGCAGATCCACAAGAGAGTCGCGGAGATGGAGTCTCTTTCGAGCCTACCGAAGCAAGTGGAGGAACTTTCTGAGAAGGTAGCTAAGATCAAGCTACCTACCCCTTCTGCACCACCTATACCTGTACATCGAGTCCATGTTATACAGGAACAGGCACCGGGGTCTCAGAGTAGCTGGGACCAGACTTACACCCAGCAGAACCAGCATGCACCCCCACCAGTGGAGACGGGATACGAGGAGCCTCCGCCTGTGTACGAGATCAACGGGCTTTGGTATAGCCGTGACCCGATGGTCAGGCAGATCGAAATGGGGAAGGATCAGCCACACTGTCCATTCCCAGTCTACCAAGAAACCAGGCCCGTCCCCATACCGCGCTTTCAGTCCAGGACAGAACAGGGGTACCAACAGCAGCAACGCACCTACGAGCAGGGGCCAGCAACGTCCCATCAACAGCAGCAGTATCGACATGGCCAGCAGGGCCAATACAGAACCGCATCTACGCAGCAGCAAGCCCAGCCCACCGAATTGGAGTCTCTCACCTTGGCGATCCAGACCCTGTCTGATAGGGTCCAGCATATACATAATGACTACCTGGACATGAGAACCGACATCAATCGGTTCTCTCGTGCCCAGGACCAACACATGGCGCCAAAGACCCCAATTCCCGCACAGGTTCAGGCCAACCCGAACAACTTACACCAGGGCCAGAACCGACCTCGAGATCAGGTATATTATTCAGATAATTATTTATCTGAACATGAGATCCTTTCGTACGATAATGTAAATCATATGTCCCTCAGGAGCGGAAGGACCGTGACCATACCTGATCGGGCACGGGCGCAGAAGGAAGGAGCCTCCGACACTCTACCTGAGGAGAACTCGGAAGAAGAAGAGGAGGAGCATCACCACCACCATCACTGGTAGAAGAAGAGGACATCTGAGTCCTCGAAGCAGCATTCTCGCATTCGCATAGAGTCAGACGACACCGATGAAGAGCCCGCACCTCCATCTGAGGAGGATCGTCCAGCAGAAGCGGAAGAAGCATCACCAGTCTCGCCGCAGCATTTTCTTTTCAGTCAGAGTCAGAGTCCGAGTCTGTATCAGAGTCCGAGTCATGTTAAGAACTCAGTTCCCGAAGTTAATGAGAAAATTTCAGTTTCCGAACCTGAGTTGGAGTCAATAATCCCTTTCCCCCGAGCTCTCAAGGGTGGAAAGAAGAAAAACAAAAAAATCCAAAAAGATGACCCTGAGATGGCTGAATTCTGCAATAAACACATCAAGGTCACAATCCCCTTTGACAAGTTCGTGGAAATGACCCCTGCATTCCAAAAATACCTTAAGGTGAGATGCACACCTACTAGGGTTAGCAGGAAGACCAAAAGCCGTGTTGAGAAACACGTATTATCAGTAGCCACGACTTGTGCAATAAAGAACTCGTTTCCTCGGAAACGAAGAGACATGGGTGCACATTATGTAGTGAGTCATGTTGATGACATCGCGTTTGCACGCACTCTCCTAGACAATGGTTCCTCAATCAACCTGATGCCTACAGCCCTCTATGAGCGGCTTAATCTCGGACCTCTTAGGAAATCTAGAGCTCTTCTCCAGTTCGCTGACAAATCAACCAAGAGGTCCCAAGGAGAATTAAGGAACATTGTGATCAGAGTCGAGGGGCAAGAATACATGGTGGACTTCACTGTCTTGGATATGGAAACCCCTCGTAATTGGAGAGATTCCCAGATCATTCTAGGTAGGCCCTTCCTCGGAACAGCAGGGGCCTTATTTGATTATAAGAATGGAAAGATACAGTTCCAAACTCCAGGCGGAGATGAGGAACTTGAAATGAAGCAGACAAGATGGCAGAGACCGGATTCAGAGTCCAGCACCGAGTACTCTTCTACCGGAACATACTGCGAGCATGTAGACTTAGTTGGGCCATGGAGACAGAACCCAGCCAGCACCGATATGTCCATCTCCTCCGAAGATGATCCAGTTCATGAGTCAGTCTGCGAGATCCTCAGGAACGAGTACAGCTCTGAGCCTGCATCGCCCAACATCTTCGATGACGTAGAGGCCCAATTGGGCCTGTCAGTCCTTACATCTCTAGGATAATCGGAAGATGAGGATGACGAGTCGGACGAGGCATTTGCCGATTGTATGGAGACCTTTGACGATCCGACTCCAGAGCCGAACTTGGTGGCAGCAATCACAGAGAACGATCCAACCACCTCCAACACTGAGCCAGATCCGATTGAGCCAGATTTCTTAGACGATCACACTATTCCTGAGCTCAAATCCTTACCCACAACTTTAAAGTATGCCTTCCTTGCGGGCCAAGACAAGAAATTTCCGGTCATCATCAGTTCGCAATTGACCGAGGAGCAGGAATCTCGCTTGCTAGAGATCCTGGAGAAGAACCGCAAGGCGATAGGCTGGAGCATTTCCGATCTCCACGGGATAAATCCCGCTCTGTGTTCGTACCATATTTACTTGGAGAATGAAGCCAAACCCTCTCGTGAACTCCAACGCCGGTTGAATCCAAATTTACGAGAGCTTGTGAAGAAAGAGATAGAAAAATGGTGCGACGCGGGTTTCATTTACCCAATCTCCGACTCTAAGTGGGTGGCCCCAATCCATGTTGTCCCGAAGAAGTCGGGAATTCAGACGATCACCAATGAGGATGGAGAGGAGATCGTGACGAGAGTACCCATGTCGTGGCGTGTCTGTGTGGATTACAGACGCCTGAATGCCGCGACGAAGAAGGATCATTTCCCCCTACCGTTCATTGATCAGATTTTAGAGAGACTAGCGGGGAAAGAGTTCTTCTGCTTCCTAGATGGGTTCTCGGGCTACAATCAAGTAGCCATAGCTCCAGAGGACCGGGAAAAAACCACGTTTACATGCCCCTTTGGTATCTATGCTTTCAGGCGCATGCCTTTTGGGCTATGCAATGCTCCAGGTACTTTTCAAAGGTGCATGATTGCTGTATTCGCCGAAATGGTCGGCGAATTCCTGGAAGTCTTCATGGACGACTTCTCGGTCCACGGCGATTCTTTCGATTCATGTCTTAGGAATCTGGACCGAGTCCTCAGAAGATGTTGTGAGGTTAATCTAGTGCTCTCCTGGGAGAAAAGTCACTTCATGGTGACGGAGGGCATAGTGTTGGGGCATGTCATCTCCAAGAGAGGAATGGAGGTTGACCCTGCCAAGGTAGACGTGATCAGACGACTCCAGCCACCAACCAACGTAAAGCAGTTGCGGTCATTCCTCGGGCATGTTGGATTTTATCGGAGATTTATTAAGGATTTTTCTAAGATTGCCCGACCGCTAACTGAGCTTTTAGGCAAAGACATGGAGTTTGTTGTAGATCACAAATGTCTTGAGGCCTTTAAGCTTTTACAAGGAATGATTATGGACGCACCCATCCTACAAGCCCCAGATTGGTCTCTACCTTTTGAGATCATGACGGACGCCTCTGATTATGCTGTTGGGGCTGTGTTGGGACAAAGAAGAAACGGCGTCCCGTTTGCAATTCACTACGCAAGCAAAGTGCTTGATTCTGCTCAACGTAACTATACAGTTACGGAAAAGGAAATGCTTGCGGTAGTGTTTGCCTTGGACAAATTCAGATCTCACCTAATCGGATCCAAGGTAACTGTGTTCACTGACCATACGGCACTACGGTATTTGATGGCGAAGAAGGACGTGAAGGCGCGTCTTCTTCGATGGATTGTACTTATCCAGGAGTTTGATTTGGACATCCGTGATAAACCTGGAAAGAAGAACGTAGTGGCCGATCATCTTTCTCGTCTCGAAGATCTTAATACTTCCGAGGTTTCACCAATTCGAGACTCCTTCCCTGACGAGTCGATTTTTGTTATCGACTCACTCCCATGGTACGCCAATATCGTGAATTATCTTGTCTCCAAGAAAGTTCCCGAAGATTGGCCCAAGAGCCAAATCGACCGACTAAAGTCGAACGCTAGACACTACCATTGGGAGGATCCGATCCTTTTCTTTGAAGGACCGGATTGTGTCTGGAGACGGTGTATTCCTTAGGAGGAACACCAGAGTGTCCTTTATTTATGCCACAGCTTGGAGGCAGGAGGACACCACTCCGGGAAGAGGACCGCATGGAAGGTACTTCAGTGTGGCTTCTACTGGCCGACTCTGTTTCGCGATGCCACCGCCTTCGCGAAGTCGTGCCCAGTTTGCCAGAGAATGGGAGGAACCGTTGGTTCCAAGGATGAGATGCCAATGCAGCCGGTCATCATTTGTGATGTCTTTGACGCCTGGAGCATCGATTTCATGGGCCCATTCCCTGACAGCCATGGGTTCGAATATATCCTTCTAGCGGTAGACTATCTGTCCAGATGGGTGGAGGCTATCCCGACCCGAGCCGCAGACAGCAGGACTGTCTGTAAATTCATTAGAGAGCACATAATCTCTAGGTTCGGGATCCCCGAAATGATGATATCAGACGGGGGTAGCCACTTTGTGAATCGGGAGGTGAAGAAACTACTGAAGGACTACGGCACCGAACACCGTGTCGCGAGTCCTTACCACCCACAAACCAATGGTATGGCTGAGGTGTCAAATAGGGAGGTGAAAACCATATTGCAAAAGCTTGTCCGCCCGGACAGGAAGGACTGGTCTCAGATCTTGGATCAAGTCCTCTGGGCGTATAGGACGGCTTACAAGACACCGTTAGGCACCTCCCCGTTCCGAATGGTATTCGGAAAGCCATGCCACTTGCCCGCAGAGTTAGTGCACAAATCAGAATGGGCAATCAAGAAGGTCAACTGGAACACACACCTGGGTCAGAAACAGAGAGACATGGATCTGAATGAGCTTGTGGAAGTCAGAGACCGTGCATATGACAACAGTTTGGTGTACAAGGACAAGGTGAAGCGTTGGCATGATAGATATATCAGACGAAAGACCTTTGTTCCTGGACAGAAGGTTTGGTTGTTCAATGTTAGGCTGAAGATTTTCCAAGGCAAGTTGAAGTCTAAGTGGACGGGCCCATTTGTCGTCCGTATGGTGCATGATAGTGGATGTGTCGAGATCTCAGATCTCGCAGATGACGCATCGACATTCCTAGTGAATGGACAGCTGTTGAAGCACTTCGTCGAATCCAATGAGCAGTTAGTCCATGTTGAGGAGATTGTATTCATGCACGAGACAGATACAGTAGATACACCTCGAACCGCGTATGAGACCTTGCATCAGTAAGCTCCAGCCATCCGCAGCATCTCAAAAGATTCAAACCGACTCATCTGTATATATCATCATTTTTGTACATCCTATCCTTTCTTCCGCGACTCTAGTAACTCATCCCCGTCTCATTACATCACTATCTTGGACTATACTTAGGATAATCAGATCCTAAGTATAGGGGGGAGGAGTCACTTGAGTCGATTCTTTGTACATTCTTCAGATCACATTGGTCCTCATATTCACTTCCGTCCTATACTTAAGCTGACCTGAGCCTAAGTATAGGGGGGACCGATGGTTTCCTTGTATACATTCATCCACTTCTCCTCTTTCCCTCGTCTGCCCCATTTCTGATCTTTTTCTACACTTAGGCTACCAAAGCCTAAGTATAGGGGGGCGGTACGACTTCTATACTTTTTGTTATTTTAGCTCTCCTACGCTTAGCCCGAGCTATGTCTTCTTAGTCGCTTTCGTGCTCTGAGGACATAGCACACGCTAAGTATAGGGGGCGTGTACATATTACATATATACTTTACCCATAGCTCGTATTTTCGCATATTTTTGTATATATTTTGCAATAATTACGGGTGGGTAAAGATTGAAAAAAAATTAGGAATGAAAATAAAAAAAGGCTTCTTAATTACTTGTGCATATCATCTCCGCATCCAAGAACAGAAAAGGAGTCTTACATTTTCATTCATCTTCATAGCATGGCATCACATCTCATCTGCATATCTTGCACATGCAAGGTGAAAAGCTAGTGGGTTCTGAACCAAGTTATGAGTAGATATTGAGGATGGACTTGATTTGACCTTAATCCACCTAATTTCAGAGGAACCTTATAGTAACTGGAGTTAAGATTTCTCAGGTCAAGTGACTTAATTCTTTGAGTCCGCAAGTCTATGTTCACATGTCATCTTGATTAGTCTAAGTAGAATATCTCGTGCATACGCATGATTCTTTTAGATAATGACCTAACTTGGACAAGCACAATGCACGTAGCTCTTCATTGATGAGGTGGTAAGGAGGTAGAATCCTTTAGCTTGGAGTAGCACACGGATGGAAACATCCGTCCTCCTCTAGGGAGGGTAGTGCATCTCAACCTATTCTGGTGGTGTTGACATCTAAGGACGGGATGCTGTGGGTTGCAATAATGCTTCAAAAGAGGGATAGTCTACTGACTCAAGAGGAAAAACTCCTGATGTACTTGCTGCACATGAAAAAAAAATCATCATCAAAAACTCCAAAAAAAATCAGACAGGTCCAAGAGAAAATAAAATACCTGTCGGAGTCTGTATATTAGTAAAGAAATGCAGCTGGATGACTTGGCTACACCGGTCAGGCATCCCGGGATAGGTAGCTACACTGGCTACCGTCCATTCTCTTCTCTACCCCCTCCTCTTGAGTTGGTCGCACTTGAACTTAGAAGGGAATACCCCGCTCCTCGAGGAAAGAGTTACTGGACCGGGTTATTGAGTTACCTTATTAGAGGAGGCTGGTTCCGTGCCATTTCTGATGTGGAGAGTTACATTTCACTTACACAGTACAAGTAAGAATCATAGTCATCAGAATTTGCGTTTGAGGATTTGTTCTGACCTGACGATTGAGGAGTCTTGAATAGAAGACTTGTGGAACTTGAAGTCTGTTAGGTCTTAAGTTCAGGTCCAAATAAGGTTCCGCCACACAATTAATCCAAAGGTCGAGTCAAGCTCCATTTTTAACTTTTGTTCATGACTTTGGTATGGAACCCGAAATCATTTCACTCTCGCATTTCATTTAGTTGCTCGGGGACGAGCAAGGTCTAAGTATAGGGGGTTGATGAATCTGTGATTCATCACTTCAATAGTCAAAAATAGAGCCTTGTTCCCGAGTAAATAGAGGCATATTTCCCTTTATAATGCATAAATAGCACTCATGCATACATACGTAATACATTCATTTTAGCAGTCCATTTGCATTCAAATAAGAAGCCAAAATCCCTTGTAAAATACCCACTCACTAAAATAACCTCTTCCTTATAATATGTACTCATTAGTTAATAATATAGGGAAGAAGGCCAAAAATCCCCCTTGTAAATTAGTCAATAAAGCCCTAGAACCCCTGTACACTAAAATGCACATAAATCCCTCGTACAAACTCCGAACTAGGTCTACTTACTCTTAGAATACTACACATTAAAAGACCTTTAAAATGAGACTAATTTCATCAAATTTGGAGCTCGTATGAGAAAGTTGGGTTTTTGGGCCACTTTGTATACTACATATATGTATATTTGTATCCTTGTATTTATGTATCATATTTGACCTCATCTCCGTCTTTGGTCAACATGAAACTTGTAGATCTCATCGAGATCTACAACTTTCATGTTTTGAGTTTTTCCAAATTCGGCCCCCTCTTCTCTCTACACATGTATTTTCTTCCAGCCATTCACAGCAGGCCACGTGGCGCCCTCTGGTTGCGCCACGCGGCCCGCACCCCTTGCCTCATCCGCCCGCAGCCACAGCCGTTGGATTACGCTCTAGATCCAACGGCTTGGCTGCTTCCACGTGCGCCTCAAATCCACACCGTCAGATCATCCCCTTGTCTCATCTGATCCGCCCGTCTGCGCCTCTTCCAGAGCTCGCCACGTGGCGGCGTGTACACCATCTGATCAAGCCCGCGATCCTTCCATCTCAGCCGCTCTTCCTTTGGTGCCCCTCGTCCCTTCGATTAACATCAACCCTTCATCCAAACCGTTCGTTCGCGTCGCTGCCTCACCACGACACGTGGCAGCTTCCGCACCTTCAGATCGCATCGCCTTGACTTGATCCCAGCTGCTCGCTCGTGCTTCGCCCAGCTGCTTCCACGTGGCGCCATCACGGCCTCTTACCACCGCGCCTTGATCTAATCCCATACGTCCCTTCGCGCTTCGATAACCACTGTTGGATCATAAGATCCAACGGTGGAGACTTCATCTCCTACCTCGGGTGCCCCTCTCTCCCACGTTCTCTGTCTTGCGGGAGGGGCGCCCCCTTCCTATTCTTGGCAGCGCCTCGACCACCGCAGACGACCACCACCACCTCCACGATGAGCCCTACTCATCCCTTATCCTCGCCAGCTACTCCATAACCCACGACGACCTCCAGCTCGCTCCCACGAACTCCGTCAACCTCGCTCCATCGATAGAATGGCCGAGACCTTCAACCTATAAATCCCCCCTCTCCGGCCATCGTTGCACCTATCCGCCACCCCTGAGAGATACCCCGAGCTCGGAGCAACCGTTTGGTGACAGCAAGCGACCTATTCCTCGAGCGAAGACCGGTCATCTTCTCCGACGAGATCCTCGGCCCACCGCCGTGTCGCAGCCACTCCTCCGAGTAGCTGCTTGAGCTCAGGACACCACCGGTCCCTCGAGCGAAGACCTGGAACTCAAGAAGGAGTTCCAAACCCCAGGTGACTCGTCCATTCTTCTCCGATCTTTCCTTCATTTTTTCTTCTATTTTCTAGCTTTTTATTCTCCGCCTCCGGTCACTCCCACGCCTCCCTTCCACTCCGCCGAGCTCCGCGTCGGAGCTCTCATCTTCGCGGCCACCTCTACGCCCGCTGACGACTCACTTCATCCTCCATCAGCTCCAGCTCCGCCACTTGGCCGGGGCACGATCGCCAACCCATCTCCATCACTCCTTAGGCCTCGCCGACTATCTTCACTTCTCCACAAGCGCACGGACGAGCTCCGGCTCTATCTTTAACACTTGCAGGTGCCCCTCTGCTCATTGAACGGAAGTTCGCCGGAGACGACTTCGAGCTTCATCGCCATCGACGTCAGACCGCTCTCCGCCGCTCCTGAGACCACCAGCATCTCCGCCGCATCGCCACGAGCCTTCTGGGATATCTCCGACAAGTCGGAGAGCTTCATCGACACGAGGAAGGACGGGCGGAGCTAAGGCACCTTCGCCGGAGCCCCGCCATCTCCTCCGCAGGCGGCGGAGGATCGTCGGAGTAGAAGCATAGCAACCGTTCGATCACGTTGATCGAACGGCCCTCAGCGAGCCACGTCGCCTCCTCACCGGTCTTCGCAGGAGTCATTGGATTCATTTAGATCCAACGGCGCCTCGAGCGCCACGCGTCTTCCCTCAGCAGCAGCTCTCAACCGTCGATCTCTCACCAGAGCCAGCGGTGGATCTCCAGCCACGTCGCTGTCTCCACCGAGCCCAGTAGCCGTTGGATCAGCATCGATCCAAAGGCCCGAGGTCACGCCACGCGTCCACATCACCATTCGTTCGATCACGTTGATCGAACGGTCCACAGCTTGCCACGCAGCCTCGGCCCGAGCCTCTTCTCCGAGCCTAGGTTCGGGTCGTCCGAGCCTCACTCCAGACCTCCAGAAGCATCCGAGCCTAGCCCCGAGCCTCCGCAGCCATATGAGCCTAGGCCACGCACATGAGGAGCACGTGCGGCCTGGGTAATTTACACAGAGGCCCCTGGAGCTTTCTAATATTGCAAAAAGGTCCCTATGAAGCTGAGACCACGTGAGGAGTGCGTGCTTGTTGGAAAAATTGCACCCGAGTCCCCAGCATTATAGGTAATTGCATTTTAGTCCCTGTCAGCATATTTGCTTTATGTATTTTTATTTTCCTGTATTGCATTTACACCCTTGTGTTTACACGCATCCCTAGGTTGCATTTTACATCATTTTTCAAATCTAAAAATTGCATTTTGTTGAGAAACTTGTCCTCTGTCTATTGGTCCACGTGTCACATTTTTGTAATTTCAGTAGAATTATTAATGAATTAATTGTTATATTTTAGAAATATTTTGCCCAATGACACCTTTTAATTTGTAGTTAATTCTCTGTGGTTGCAAAAATTCTCAAAAATTCACAGTAGCCTAAGGACAGTATTGTTAACATGCCATAAAAATTTCATGTCATTTTCATACATTTCGAGGCCTAAATAAATTGTTGAGTGATTTTCTTATTTTAATTCTAATAAATTCATTTCACATTGAAATTCAGATCTGTCAATTTTCCTGGATCCCTTATCATTAGTGCCATCTAGGATAATTTTATTTCTCGAAAAAATTGTGATTTGTTATTTATTATTAATTAAATAGTGAAAATCACCCTGTCTACATTTTTAATTCCCAGTAAATCCATTTAGTGTCTAAAAAATCCAAAAAAATTAGTGTAACTCATTTTCATCATAATTAATCATCTGGCCAAATTTCAGAATTTTTGGACTTCATTTGATATCCTAATTGAAGTTAACTTTATATTGGCCTGCATTCTTGCACAAGTCTGCATTGAAATTAAAAAGAACAAAAAAAATTATTCCTCGATAATCACACACTTGATCTGTGCTAAAATTTAACCTAAGGAGACAGATGCCTCCCTGAGTTCGACCTTGGACTTCCACCAAGTAAAAAAAATTTGCCGCTTGACATTAAATTAAAGTGGTTTTTGATTAGCCCTCTCGTATCCGACTGCAACGAACACTTAAACTTAATTTGGACGATTAATTTGACCGGATTAACATAGGGTGCGGGGCGGCTATCAGGGAGCCGACATTTTTCTTAATGAAATTTCTTTCCTGGAACGTGAGGGGGCTTGGGGACGACGTGAAGAGAATGGCTTTGGGTGCCCGTTTGTCGGAGTGGGTTTGTGATGTTGCCTTGATCCAGGAGTCGAAATTGCGCGGGCTGAATGAAGCTCTTTGGCGTTCCTTTGGTGCAGGGACTTTGAATGGCTTTACGGCGTTGGATGTGGTGGGAGCGGCGGGGGATCTCTTCATCGCTTGGAAATCAGCTCTCTTTACACTTGAATCCACCTTGTTGGGGCGGCATATGCTTTCTGTGGTGCTGGTTAGAAGTGACTTGGCCTCTCCTATTGTCGTCTCTTGTGTCTATGGATCCTGCTGTTATATCAGAAGAGCTGAACTGTGGGAGGACATGCGTGACGCGGGGCGTGCTTTTGCTGACCTTTCGTGGATCATTGGTGGAGATTTTAATGTCACTCTTCACTCGGCTGATCGCCCTCGGGCTAGGGGCGGCCGTGACCCAGGGTCTTTGTCTTTTAAGGAGACTCTAGACTCTTTGGCTCTGGAGAACTTGGTGGCATCCGATATTAGATTTACTTGGAGGAGCAGCACTTCTCGATCCCGCCTTGATCGCTTTTTGGCTTCGGGTGCTTTGATAGAAAGATTCCCTTCCTGCTCGGTTTGTTCTAGACCCAGGCCTTTCTCTGACCATTCGCCAATTTTATGGGATTCTGGTGAGAATCTCTCTCAGAAGGGCCTCTTTAGATATGAACGATGTTGGCTCCTTGAGCCTTCCTTTAGGGCTGTGGTGAACGACCACTGGGTCTCCTCTTCTGTCGAGGGGTCTGCGGCTGCAAGACTTAGTCAGAAGCTTGATTCCTTACGGAAAAGATTGGCACGCTTTAAACGGGAGACGCGGCTGGAGCGGGTGGCTCTTAGAAAGGAGGCGGAGGAGATTATTTCAAGACTTGATTCTGTGGAGAATGAGGGGAATCTAAATGTCAACGAACTCGAGGAGCGATCCTCTGCGCAAAAAAAGGTGGCGGAGGAGGACAAGAAGAGAGCTATTGAGTGGCGTCAGCGCTCCAGGCTCAAGTGGCTCAAAGATGGTGATGCAAATACGGCTTATTTCCACAGGGTTGCTAGTGGAAGGAAACGAAGCAATACTCTGTGCGCTATTTCTGTTGATGGGGAGCGATTCGTTGGGGATAATGCTATGGGCTCCGCCATTATGGAGCATTTCAGGGGAGTCATGTCGGCTCGTTCCTCGCGCTGTTAGAAGTGGCTGGGCTTGGGGGTTCCCAAAGTGTCTGAGGTGGACTGTGCCATGCTTATTAGGCCATTTTCGTTGATGGAGACTAAAGAGGCTGTGTGGGATCTCAATCTTGATGCGTCCCCGGGGCCTGATGGCTTCTCTGTGGCCTTCTTCAGGGATTTTTGGGACTTGGTGGGCAATGAAGTCTTCGAGGTGATAGTGGAGTTCTGCGGCGGAAATGCGGGATTTGATAGGATGAATAAAGCTTTACTGCTTTTGATTCCAAAGAGGGACGCGACGGAGGACATTGGGGACTTTCGCCCCATCTCGATTTCAAACGCCATCTATTTAATCGTGGCTGAAGTCCTGGCTAGGAGACTCTCTAAGGTGCTGGACTCGCTTGTCTCCCCCGTTCAGGCGGCTTTCATTAAAGGGAGACAAATATCGGACTGTATTGTTGTTGCGTCGGAACTGGTGGCGGATTGGAAAGCCTCGGGGCGTCAAGGAGTGCTTTGGAAAATTGATTTCGCTAAAGCTTATGATAACATTGATTGGGCTTTTCTATGGTCGGTCCTCAAGAGGCGAGGTTTCCCGGAGTTGTGGATTTCGTGGATGCGGCGCTGCGTGACTACAGTCTCCTTTTCTCTTTTACTCAATGGCGGCTTGGAAGGGGGGTGCTTTCAACCGCGTCGGGGTCTGCGCCAGGGATGCCCTCTGGCCCCTCTTCTATTCGTGCTTGCGTTGGATGCCTTGGCTCGTATGGTGGATCGGGTGGTTGCTGCGGGCCTCTCCAAGGGCTTCCCTAAGGGGGCCATTTCCGTGCCGCTAATTCTTGCGAACGACACTTTATGCTTCATTGAAGGGGGTGATACGAAATTTGCGGCCATGTCGGTGACGTTAGACCTCTTTAGCAAATTATCGGGCTTGTGCATTAATGGTAACAAATCTAAGGTTATTCCTTTTGGACTCTCGGAGTCGGTGGCGATGGACTTTGCGAACACTCTGGGCTCTGCTTTGGGCAGCCTTCCGCTTGACTACCTGGGCCTTCCCTTGGTGGTTGGGAGGCCAAAACTTAAGGATTGGAGTGTGGTGGTAGACAAGGTTGAGGCGAGATTGGCAGGTTGGCGCGCGACGCTTCTTTCAAAAGGAGGTAGATTGATTCTTCTTCGCTCAGTCCTTGCCGCCATTCCAGTTCATTTTTTGTCGACTAGACGTCTGCCTGCTGGGATTTGCAAGAGACTTGAGTCTTGCTTCAAGAGGTTCTTATGGGGGAAGTCGGGTATCGGAGGGCGTGGGATTCACCTGGTCGCTTGGGAGGAGGTGGTGAGGGAGAAGCTGGCAGGTGGTTTGGGGGTTAGGCGCCTCAGGCTGATCAATGATGCGTTCTTCCTTAAGTGGGCAAGCAGGGTGTGGGGAAGAGATGAAAGCTTCTTTATTGAGATCTTGAGGGAGATTCATGGGAGAGAGTGGGTGGCAAGGGCGATTCGGGGGTTGTGTGTGCGAGCTCTCCGTTCTGGCATGGTCTTCAGGAGGTATTTTTGAAGAACAGAGCGTCCTTTAAACCTGTTTTGGGGGACGACCATGCTTTCTCTTTTTGGAATGACTGCTGGTTGGGGGGGCACTTTCTATACGCTTCCCTCGTCTATTTGCTCTGGCGGAAAATAAGGAGGTCTCCGTCGCTTGCTGCTGGGTGAATACGTCTTGGTCTCCTCGCTTTCTGGGGAACTTCTCGGATCAGAGGTTCTTAGATTTTCTTGCTCTGTTGAACGTCCTTGCTCATGCGGATTCTCCCTCTGTGGGCTTGGATCACTGGATTTGGAGGGATGGTGACTTCTCGACTCAGAAGGCCTACGCATCATTGCTTGATACTTTGCCTGCTTGATCGGTTTCCGTGGTGAGAGACTGTGGTTTCTTCTGGAGCTTGGGCCTGCCCTTGCGTATTATCTTCTTCTTATGGCTCATCCGCAGAAAGAGGCTCTTGATGCGCGATCGCTGTTCAAGGTTGCTGCCCTCGGTTTCCAATATCTGCGGCCTTTGTGTTTCAAATGTGGAATCCCTGGACCATTTACTCTTTCTCTGCCCTTTGGTCCGGGGGTTGTGGGATGACCCTTTAGTGGCTTGGGTGCATGCTCGTGATGTGGAGACCTTCTGTGATTCCCTCTTCTTGAATAGGCGTATGGAGAGAAGGCGATTCTTGGCACCGGTGACTTGTTTATGGTCGATATGGCTTGCTCGCAACGAGGCCATTTTCTCTACGCAGCGGTTTTATCTGGAGAACATGCTCTATCGAGCAAGGGCTTTGGTGGCTGACTGGAGTCGTGTGTAGTGTGTTTGATTTTTTGCTTCTTTTGTTTCTTGGCGCCCAGTTCTGAAGGCTCCTTGCCTCCTATGATGGGTCACTAGTTTTAATTTCTTGTTTGTATCCCTGACCTTATTTCTATTAATATAGTGGGGTGAACACCATTGAGTGTATCCTCCTTTTCTTGGCTTCAAAAAAAACATCCTTAACTAATTTTAGCTAAGCTAAGTTGTTGCTTATTTATTGTTAATTAATCAAGTTAATTTATAGATAAAAGGCAACAAATTTAACTAATTTTAGTTAAGCTAAGTTGTTGATATTTATTGTTAATTAGTTAATATTAATTGGAGATAATAAGGAGATAATCCTTATCAAATTAAGACTTGCTCTAAACCCTTGATTTAAAATCCAAGGGACTACAACACACATGTTGGACATGTGGTGTAAGTATAAAAGGAGGGCAAGGCCCTCTCTTTTGATATACAATTTTGGAGAGCAATAGTCCTCAAGGTTCAGGAAAGCGGTATGCGTATGCGTTCGGACAGGTCACCGAATAACGCTTAAGCGGTATGCGGGGGCATATGCGGGGTATAAGCGGTTCTACGCGGTTTCCTAATTTTTTATTTAAAAATAAATATATACAAAATGACTACAACAGAACTAAATTTATGTATAATTGTGGTCCAACAGAACATCTAAGAAAAATAACTTTCATATGGAGGTCAATACTTCAAGTTTTCAATGAAAAAGTTAGCACACATGATAATTAACAACAATCACCAAAATATGCAAGTATCTGAAAGAGATGGGATTCAAAATAAATAACATTAGCAAAAGTACTAATTAAGATAGCATAAGAAAAATAAAATGTTCAAGCGACAATATTCTACTAAGTACAAAGCAATTCTGATCTAGTCATCATCAACTTCCACTGCGATATTATCTTCATTTTCATCTTCACTCTCTTCATCGGACATGAGTTCTTCCTCATTCAAACTTGGCATTGAGGTTGAACTAGTAGCATGCCTTTGGCTTCTTCTATGTTGAACCAAATCTTCAGCGCCAGTTGCATCAGCCACTAAGTTCCACGTCAGCCCCGATCCTTGGTAAACTTCATCATCTCCTTCATCATCTTCACCAATCCAATCTTGCAAATGGGTTCTATCATTTGTGGCAAATGGATCATTTCGTTTTTTCATATGACGATCCCTCAACTTGGCGTTGAATCCGACATACACCAAATCATTTAATCGCTTGAATTTAAGCTTGTTCCTTTTCTTCGTATGGATCTATAAAATCACCATAAATATATCATTAACCACCCCATTAATGATGTGTAGCATGTGAGATGTATGGCACCCATTTTTTAACTTTACCGCCTCAAAAGTGCTCCAATTCCTTTCACAGCCTGAGGAAGAAGCTGTCAACCTTAAAATTTTCATTGCTATTTCCTTCAATTGTGGTGTTTCCATGCCATGTAATTCCCACCAACGGGCTATTTACAAGAAAAAAATAGTTAATAATCGTTAAACATATAAGTCTATTAATTCTAGTGAGAAATTATACCTGGATTGAAATCATCATCAATGATTGACCTTTGTCTGATAGCTAAAGGTTTCCCAAATGATCCTTCTGCCCCTTCATATAAAGGCAACTCCTTCCTGCTGATGATATCTTGGATCTCTAAATCAGGATAGAAAATATCCATACAATCCAAGAATCCCTTCAGAGCAAGGCCTTCCCTCTGGATTTGAGCATTGTCCCAATAAAAAAAGTAGGGATTCAAATAATATGCAGCAAGGTGGAGGGGACTATCCAGTCTTCCTTTTGCCTTTGAGTCAATGGCATCAACAAAATGTTTGTAAGATGCTTCGACATCTTTGAAAATGCTCATGATCTCTTTTCTAGCATCTTGCAACTCACCGTATACAAACCCCATAGCCGGCCTCCCATATCCATCAACAATCCGCAAAACATGTACCAAAGGAGAAAAGACCTTCAATGTCAATGACACTTGAGTCTAAAATGAAGGACTCAAAACTATAGCTGAAGCCATTTCGCCCTTCTTGGTCTTGTACCATTTACAAGCTCTCCATTCATCAGAAGAAAACATAAGTCTCAACTTATCCTTCTTCTCCATCACAGATTGCAGAATGAGATATGTGGTAGCAAATCTTGTTGTTCCTGGCCTCATTATCTCGCCCTTTTGCTTAAATTGTCTCATCAAGCTCAATGTTTTTGCATGACTGTATATGAAGACAGTCAATGTCCTTACCTTTGTGATGGCAGTTTTCACTTTCGATTCTTTACCGATCTCTTCTAGCATGAGATCGATGCAATGTGCTGCACAAGAACTCCAGAATATCCGTGGGTACTTTGTTCTCAATATTCTTCCAGCAGCCATATTAGCAGATGCATTGTCTGTCACTACTTGGACTACATTGTCAGGCCCAACTTCCTCAATGGACTTATCCACTAAGGAAGCAATGTACTCCGCGGTATGAGAATCTGCAGACGAGTCAATAGAATTCAGAAAACTAGTTCCAAGCACGCAATTGACACATATGCTCCTTCCTCTCCTATCAGTCCATGCATCTGTCATAATGGAACACCCAGAAGTCTTCCAACTATCACGATGCGTTTGCAAGAACTCTTTTGTTTCCTTAACTTGTTCCTTCAAAAGAGTTTCTGTTAGCTCATAGTACGTTGGAGGCTTGTAGACCTCCCATACTGTCCAATTGCTTCACACATTCGAAGAAATGAGTCACTTTTGACAACACTAAAAGCAATGTCATTGTCATATAAGTACTTTGCCACAAATGTATTCACGCGTGCACGTTCCTCCTTGGCAAAGGCATCTTTGATTGAGGATTGGCGGAGAGTCTCCGTTGGTACATCTTCTGCTGAAATTCACAACCTTTTCCCATCAGTGTTCGGAAATGTGGTCCATGCGGCCGCATATGCGTATTCGGTCACTTGATCGAAGCGCATATGCCATATACGGCAATATGCGGTCAAACCGCATATACGGTCAAACCGCATATGCGGTCCGACTATGCGGCATATGCGGTCGCATATGCGGTCGCATATCTGAGAAAGATGCTTTCATATATGATTCATGTATCTTTTTTGCTTAATTCATAACATGTTGACGACACATTAACTCGAGTTTTTCCAAGCAACTCTTATATTATCATTTACATTGATGCATCTTTTCATTATTCTCGTATACACAATATTTGCGAATATAATCTAAGGTATTTTTCTCATATCCATATCTTTCCATTGTTCCTAACACTTATTAACGAGTTGTTTACTATCTTTTGAAATTTCTATCTAATGAAATTCATTCCATTTATTTAATTGAACACTTACATTTTTGTGCTTCTAATAAATTTTATATGCTAATACATTTTTTCATATATTTTGTGCCAATAAGTTTTGTCCCTTGGATATCCATATATTTGTATAATTTTGGGTGTATGATTTGTATACCTATGATTATTCTTTAGCATTTGTTATCTATATGATCTATATATGCATTAAAGGTTTTCTTAGAGAATTTGTGCATTCCCTACTAAATCAAATTTGTATGCGTATATATATGCATTAAATTCAAAATATACACTAAAAAACAATCAATTTATAATATCATGCTTATATACTTATTGATTATATTATCTTATTTGGAATTTTTGATTTTGATTTTGTTAGATCATCAAATTTTTTATATAATCACATATTATTATTGTACTTTTAATATTTTAAATTAAAAATATTATAAACCGCATGAACCACGTATACTTTCGTATACTCCGCATATCCGCTTACTCGCTTTAGGATGCATGACCGAACAAATACCGCATACCGCATTTCTGAACCTTGAAGGGTCGCATACCGCATTTCTGAACCTTGAAGGGTTGATTAATCTTAATGGAGACTTGCCCTTGAATTTCTTTCATCCTCGAGGTATTCTCATTCCTTTTCACTTTAATTCCTTCCATGTTGTCCATAATTTCTTTCTTCACCTCAGGAGACACCTTGGGACAAGATGATGTATTGCCTTTAATATGAGCCAAATGTTGCTTCATGCGATTGATCCCTCCTTTCACTACCTTCCGACACAACCGACAAGTGACCATGCTCGGGCTACTCGGATTCTCTAGAAAAGCATACTTCCATCTCGGATCATTAGAACCGGGAGGAACAAAAAACTCCGAAGTGTCGCTTCTTTGAATAAGAGGCTCACTTTCAGTTCCAGGCGTAGGAGAAGAACTGCTGTCAGATGGTAGTCTATAGGCCATAGTTTCCTGGCATATACAAATAAGATAAAAATATCAACAAAAAGTTTAATATGCATATACAAATAAGATACAAATGATGGATGTGCATGATTGGACATGCCTTCAAATACCGATATATTCAATCAACAAGAAAACTTCTAATACATATCATTTTGGTGGTGTAAAGAGCAGGAACATGGAATTATGAAACAGTTACGGACTCCTATCAACATCTCAAAATATTTGTATTGAAAGCAAATTAATGTCCAAAAGGAAACTCATAATGATATCAGGAGTTTTAACTATATTTTTATATTTAAATGATGGGAAAGAGATAAATTTTTTAAAAAAGAAAGTATTGGGCTTCTCATCTTGTTGATTTATATCACTTGATCACAGCTGAAAGAGATGGAATATGTTAGACCAAAAAGTATGCACATTAGTCCAATTAACTACGAAAATTGCTTCATTTGAATCTTACCTCTTGTTATAAACAAATTTATGTTCATATGCGAATAAATGTGTATTGTTATTACCTAGTGTGGTGTTTCATAAGATCAATATTTTGAGATGTTGATAAGAGTCCGTAACTGTTTCATAATTTAATGCACAGCTGACATGGCCACAAAACTATATAATCAATTTTGTGTAACTGTGATGTAGAGCTTTTCTAATTGGCATTGTAGGGGGAGATAAAATTTAACCTAAAATTGTAGCCTGACACCCGTTCATATTCATATACATATTTAAGCACCAAAATATGCTTTACATTGACATGTTTAATTTAGACCTATGAATAAAGTTTAATACACTTTTAGCATTGAAAATAAAATAACAAGATCGAAATTATTGAAAAAAAATATGAAAATGCAAAACTTAACCTTGGCACAGGAACTGACGATAGTTGGATGCCTTGGAGGCACTGCTCGATGTGCTCTAGCCTGGTAGGCTGACGCGGTGGAGGCACATGCGCTGTTAGAGGCACGACGTGGCGGCGAAAGTGCTGGGAAGAAGGCAACAACGCTGGTAGAGGCGGAGTTGCTGTGAGGAGGCGATGAAGTAGGAGAGGGCGGAGGAGCTGTGAAGAGGAGGAGGACCTGTGAGGAGGTGGAAGAGATGGGAGAAGCCGGAGGAGGCGGAGGAGGCGAAGGAGTCGGGAGGAGGCACAGGCGCTGGTTGGGGGTGGAGGCTCTCGAGGTTGGAGTACACGCGAGGAAAACCTAAGTCTGGCCGCTAAACCTAAGTCGGGATGAGGCACATGCCTAATCGGACTTATGGGGATCCGACAATGATGCTCATGTCCTGAGCGGCCGAACGGACCGCCTATGCGGCCGCATAGCCCGCATATGCGGTCCGCTCATGCGCTTGGGGCGCATAAGGCTCCGATTCACGAAAGCGACGCGTCTATGGGATCGCACACGCATATGCGGCCGCTCAGAGCGCATTCGTGAACACTGATAGTCCTTAGAAATTTCGTGCCCCTTGAGATATAGAAGAGTCTTAAGAGTATCCATCTCTCATGCTCCTCTTCTTGTTTCTCTAGTCGACGTCCTGGTTTGTGGAAAGCAACACGATTCATCTCTGCTCCCACGAGAGAGATTTTTGCAGATCAGACTTGATTCGGGAGGTATCTTACTTTAGATACTCACACTTCAAGTTGTAATCCTGATTTATTCTTTATATTCATTATGAATATCAGAAATTATTTTGGAAATTATTTCCTTAGACTTTATAATTTCTGAATACACAAATTGTTGTGCTACATTTTCTAGTTCATATGATGAACTAACATTGTTTTAGCAAAAAGTTGCTAATTATTCGGCATTTTCGTGATGCGTAGTAAATTAATTTTTTATTTACTTCCTTCAGTTTGTATCAGAGCCATACGTTTTATGATTTGGATTGCATCCAAGTCTGATAAACAATCGGCTAGATCATCCCGTTCATCTGGTACATTGTCTTATGACAGTTTAACGATTCTGATCATTTGGTGACTTTTGAAGTTGCTACTGTTCTCCCCTGTTTTGAACATATTTTGGGATATATATGAGATCCAGAAGGTATGGACTCATACCCAAAAGATGCGCCAATTGTTGGTGACATTCTGGAGAAGATTCAGACGTTAAAATGATCGCAGATTCCATTTTCGACCAAGGATCAAACCCTTACTAGGATTGCTCAAGTGTCATTGTTTTAGTTATATTAAAATTAAGGCAATAAGCATTCATCCTAGATATATCTCTTAGAATAATCATAAGAATATGATTTAAAATGATTAATCATTATTTTAAACATTATATGGACTAAGTCATATGATGACATCCATTGTCTCCCATCATTGCAGAGAATTCTGTCACCATGGATTGTATTTTTGGAGATGCTCATGCGTAGTCATGACTCTGGAATACAAATTCACATAGATCGGATTCTTTGTTTCTCGAAAGAGATGTGTCGTATACGTAGTGACCTCAATGTTGTTCTCCATATTATTGAGGCGACATTGGATTACGCATAGAAGTAAATTGATATTCGCTCATTGACGGTTGGTTTAATCGACAATATGCTAACTCCATAGATGTGGGGGTGTGGGTGTTAAAGACCGAACTGAGAATACAAATTAGACTTGTAAGGTGGAAAGAGTTCCCGCTTCTTTCATCGTAGTTGCATTTTCTCATATTATTGAAAATGGAAAGGAGACTCAGATCTCGTAGTGGGGCCTTTGGTTAAGCATGCCCCATGAGTCAAATTCCTAAGTAGTACCTGGAATTACTTAAATACTCAGGTTCTACGAATGTTTTTTTTAACTCAAAAACTACAGAGGTGTCGCATGTTGAACATGCGACACACCTGAAGTTTTTTTTACTCAGAAACTACATATATGTCGCATCTTTAATATGCGATGTAGATAACGCATATTGAATATGCGATATAGGGGCTAATAAGGGCCGCGCGTATCGGCCTTGCCATTTCCTGGAACGTTTCCAGGGAATTTCTCACATGTCGCATGTTGGACATGCGTTATATGACAAAACACATGTCGCATGTTCGACATGCGACATATGAGAAAAACCATGGAAAATGACTGGCCGCGCATATCGACCTTGCCATTTCCTGGAATGTTTCGAGGGAATTTCTCACATGTCGCATGTTGGACATGCGACATATGAGAAAAACCCTGGAAAATGCATGGCCAGATCTGGGACATATGAGGTTTTGAAGTTGTGGGTTCGGCCCTTAGTCATCTTACGACAAGAGACCAAATAAGAGCAAAGTTGAACCTCCTCTCATGAGCGACTGAGACCGTGCATGTATTCAATATTATATGCTTGTTTCATGTCGATGGACATGCATTCAAAGATGTATAGACAATCACCAAAGCAGGCTATGGACACAAAGACATTCACAACAGAAAAATATTGTGATCCAAAAAGATATTTGAAACATTTTATATTTATAGACTTGTCCACGGATATACATTACATTTTTGTGTCACATTAACAACTACAAGGTTTACAAGGTTTCCCTCCATAAACTTTTAGCTGGTGCTGCCAGGTGTACCACTCTCCAACATAGGAATCCACTTCAGCGCAACGCTTTGAAATGTCTGCAATGGCGTGAGAACATGGGATACAAAAAAATTGCCACTTATTACAAGTGCATTTCCTTTGGAGCAAATTTACAGTGTACTGTTTGCGACCGCGAAGACCACTAGATGTCCGTCGAGCCCTGCTAGACACCTCGAACAATATTTCCGGTTGTACTTGTATCTGAGTTACTGTGTGCCCATTCGCGGTTGAACTCCAATGGGTCAACTCTGTGGATGCATAATGCGTGAATTTTCGACCAGCAGCAATGGCTGCGCTTGCTTCTTCAGCATGTTGAATGAAGTATGACATACACTTATAAAAAGTCTTCTCGATTAACGTAGAGATTGGCAAGCAACGGGCATCTTTAAGAACAGCATTGTAGCTTTCGCTCAAATTTGTAGTCATCTGATCAAACCTATAACCACCGTCATAAGCCAAGGTACATTGCTCACGACGACAATCATGAGTCGAAAACCATCTACCTGCTCCATTATTCCACTCTTGCAATTTCCTCATGAAGTACGCGAACTTCCTAGGTGTCGTCTGTAATGTTGCGGCTTGCAGCAGAGCTTTCATGGAGCCATTTTTAAAGGACGCTATTGAAGTTGCTCGCGACGTGCCTTGTACAAAACTGCCAATATGCAAAGGGTTCCAATAAATCCACGTCAGCATCTTTCATAGCGACTTTTATTCCAGCATGCCTGTCAGAGATGATACATATTGGTCCAGCTCGCATGCCGACTACCCTGATACGTACCAACGAAAGAAACCACTTCCATGACGGAGCGGATTCCTCGTCAACAATCCCGAATGCAAGGGGAACAATATGTTTATCCCCGTCAATCCCACAAGCAATGAGCAATTTTTGTTTGTACTTCCCATACAAATGTGTCCCATCAACACTAATCAAAGGGCGACAATATTTGAATGCCTCAATCGAAGGCCCAAATGCCCAAAAGCAACGTTCAAATCTACGGCAAAGCGGTTTCCGAGGATCAGGATGGTCGCTGTATTCAATATCAATTTCAGTCCCAGGAATAGCAGCCTTCATTGCATGCAATAGATAAGGCATTTCAGCGTATGACTTCTTCCAGTCACCGAATACAATTCCGATGGCCTTCCTCCGAGCATCCCAAGCCCTTTTCTTTGTAACCCAGTAGTTGTACATCTCGTGGATGTGAGCTCTACAGCTTGAAACACGAACATTAGGGTCATCCCTAACAAGAGTTAGCAAAGATCTGGACATGAATTTGTAGTCCAACTGAGGGTGATCCTGATTAACTGTTGGGTTTATACAAGTGTGTGCCCCAACAACCTTGGAGATCACCCATAGTCCATCAAATTTTCTAAAATGTCCTCGTAAATACCAAACACAACCATTCGATCTCTGCGTGCAAAAAACCGACCATATAAAGCTGGTGGATTCCTTGACAATGAAGTCATAGTGTGACAGAATGTGGTACTTCTTTACAACGTAAACCAAATCTTCCCTACATTTGAACGTTCTACCCTTGCATATTTCGTCAGCGACACCATCAAGTCTAGACTTCTCTCGAACGTCGTCTTCATATGTTAAACGAGTATTTGATCCTCTAACCCCAAAAAAGGGTATACGGGGTGTAATAGTTGTTGGGAAAAGATACTTCGATAATAATTCAGAAAAACCCTAGGCTCTCTTATATAGGGAGAGACCTTAAGGGTAAATTACAAAGAGGTCTAAATAAGATAAAGAAATAATGAAAAGATACATAAAGAGATAATAATACTAAGAACTATCTCTACACTCCCCCTCAAGGTGGAGCATAGATGTCTATCATGCTCAGCTTGGATGAACATCTCTGAAAAGGTCCTCTGAGCAGTGGCTTAGTGAATACGTCTGCAATCTGATCTCCTGAGCTCACATGTGCAGTAGATACTAATCCTCTCTGGATCAAATCCCTAGTGTAATGGCAGTCAACTTCAATATGCTTGGTCCTTTCATGGAAAGCTGGATTGTTGGCAATGAATAATGCTGCCTGGTTTTCACACTGAAGCTTCATAGGCAGGGGCACAGCTACATGCAAATCTTCTAGTACGGACCGTACCCACATCATTTCCGTGCTGGCTTGAGCCATGGCCATGTATTCGGATTCGGCACTTGACCTTGCCACAACAGTTTGTTTCTTGCTTTTCGAAGAAACCAGAGAGTCTCCAACAAACACTGCAAACCCTGAGGTTGACTTTCGATCCTTAGGGCATCCTGCATAATCTGCGTCTGCACACGCTGAGATGGATAAGTCTGTGCCCTTTCTGAATAGCAGCCCTGACCCTGGAGACGACTTCAGATACCTCAGTATCATGTGTATGGCATCCATGTGAACATGTCTTGGCTGCTCCATAAACTGACTCACCCTGCTAACTGCAAATGCAATGTCTGGACGAGTTATGGTAATGTAGAGGAGTTTTCCCACCATTTCTCTATATCTCCTCTTATCTACTTCATCAGTATCATCATCATACAACCTCATGCTAGGGTCCATGGGAATACTAGATGGTTTGCATCCATCCATGCCAGTCTCAATCAGGAAGTCTGTAATGTACTTCCGCTGGGTCATCACCAAGCCCTGTGCATTCCTCGCAAATTCCAACCCCAGAAAATATCTTAGGGTTCCAAGATCCTTAGTAACAAACTGATGGCCTAGGAATGCCTTCGCCCTTTCTATGCCCTGAGCATCATCTCCTGTCACAAGAATATCATCCACATAGACCATAATGACAACCGTACCTGCCGATGACTTCTGGACGAACAACGAGTGATCGGCATTTGACCTCTTGAATCCATGTTGCTCAATAAGGTTGGACAACTTCTGGAACCATGCTCTCGGACTCTGTTTGAGGCCATATATCGCCTTGTGAAGTCTACAGACCATCTGCTTCTCCCCCTCAGCAGTAAACCCAGGTGGCTGCTGCATGTAGACTTCCTCCTGTAAGTCCCCGTACAGAAAAGCATTCTTGACATCTAGTTGAGATATACTCCAGTCACGAACCACATCAACAGATAATAGAATACGAAGGGTAGAGTGTCTTGCCACTGGAGAGAACATATCCATGTAATCCACGCCGTAGGTTTGTGTAAACCCACGTGCGACCAAGCGTGCTTTGTACAGATCCAACGTGCCATCTGCATGATATTTAATTGTGAAGACCCACTTACAGCTCACAACGGATGCATCAGGAGGTGCAGGAACCAAGGATCATGTGCCACGAGACTGCAAGGCCTTCATCTCTTCTTCCATAGCCAATCTCTAGCAATCATTTTTTAAAGCTTCCTGGTAGTTTCGTGGTATGTCAACGGAAGACAATGCTGTGGCAAACCTCTGAAAATCACCAGTGAGACGGTGAAAGGAAACTTGTGAAGCAAATGGATACGAGGCACATTGTCGCCTCTGCTTCCGAATAGCAATCGGAACATCAAGATCATCATCTGTTGTACTGGATGGGCTAGTGTCGTCCTGTACTGTAGAGTCCTGCACATGTACTAAACCTGACCCGTCAGTAGTAATGCCGTCTGAACATACCTGAGGCGTGATGAGTGGCTGATGTGTAGTCTGAGCAGGACCTTTCCGACGCGTATAGAATTTTGGTAGAGGTGAAACGATAGGCCGTGGAATGGGTGGAGGAGGAGGTGGTGGCGGGGGTGCTGGCGTGGGTACAGACAAAGGGGACGACTCAGGTGAACTCCATGTAGATGGTGGAGGAACATAGACATCATCAGTGGTAGTGGATGGTACCATTCCGTCACCTGCAGGAGAGAAATACATGACAGACTCAAAGAAAGTGACATCAGCACTTACAAAGTACCTATTAGTCGTAGGATCATAACACCGGTAGCCCTTCTGAGTCCTGGAATAACCAACAAAGACGCACTTGACTGCTCTAGGAGAGAGTTTGTCAAGTCCGGGAGATAGACGATGAACGAAAGCCACAGTACCAAAGACACGTGGAGTCAGCGAGAACAACTCCTTGTCTGGAAAAATAAGAGAGATAGGTATCTTCTCACCAAGAACTGAGGATGGCATTCGATTGACCAGGTAACATGCAGTAAGGACAGCGTCGCCCCAGAATGAAATAGGAGCACAACTCTGAATCAACAGTGTTCGAGTAATATCCAAGAGATGGCGATGCTTTCTTTCCACCACACCATTTTGCTGTGAAGTATATGCACACGTGGTTTGGTGAATAATACCCTTTGATGAAAGAAATTGAGAAAGTGAGCGTGTACAAAATTCTAGGGCATTATCCGTCCGAACATATTTGATTGAGGAAGAGAAAACATTGTGCATTTCATTAATCAAATTCTTGATGACATCTCCTGCTTCAGATTTATTCTTCAAAAGAAAGACCCATGACACACGAGAAAAATCATCCACTACCACAAGATAAAACCTGTGCCCCTGATGATCGGGAACACGACTCGGACCCATGGAAGGAAATATCGATATCGATGTCGTTTCGATATCGTGTCGATATCGATATATCGACGATATATCGCTGATATATCGACGATATATCGTTATGTCTAGGATCTTTCTGAAGGAAATGTCTGAAAATCAGATATATCGATATATCGATTTCGATATCGGTACCATGTCGATATCGATATATCGGCGATATATCGCCGATATATCGTGACATGGCCTTCCATTCGGACCCCACATATCTATATGTAACAACTCAAACGGGGAGCTACTGCTCCGACTCTGACGACTAGGAAAGTTCGACCTATGATGCTTTCCCAACTGACATGCTTCACAGCGGAAAGACGAACTAGGAGAGATCTGGGGCAGAAGATGGCGCATTTTCTGGAACGGTAGGTGACCAAACCGGAGATGCCAGATGCACGGAGAGACTGGTCCGGCAGAATGAGAAGAGACGCCAGCATAGGAATTCCGAACCAGCCGATATAAACCATTCTGCTCAGAGCCACAACCAATCACCTTTCCCGTGAGTATGTCCTGAAAAATGAGAGAAGACGGGTCAACTATAGCACGACAATTCAGATCCTTCGTAATCTGACTAATAGATAGCAAATTCATTGAAAACTCTGGAGCATGTAGGACGTTCTGTAGCTGCATAGTGGAGGATAGAAAGACCTCCCCCTGTCCAACAAGGGGCAAATGTGTACCATCTGCTATCTGTACTGAACGGCCAGGAGGAATGTCCCTGTAGGCCTGTAATCTATGTCTATCTCGGCAGAGATGATGTGTTTCTCCGGAATCTATAACCCAGTCAGATATATCATGAGGTGGTATGAATGCAGTAGATCTACCTGAGGTACTGGCAGCGGCTGATGAACTGGCAGAGGCAGTAGCAGCAATATCTGAAGAACCACCAGACGAATCACCAGATGAATGTGGCATAATATCTCGGAGACGGGCCACAAGTTCATCAAATCGATTATCTGCAGTAGACAGTGATGGAGACTGTGAGTGCTCTGCAACACGTGCCGATGCGGGGAACTCATGCTTAGAATAGCATGTCTCCTCTGAGTGTCCTGTGCGGTGACAATAAGAGTATGTCTGACTGAAGCGACCACCCCTACCTTGAGGTCCACGGCCACAACCACGACCACGACCAGAAGGCAGTCCACCTCTCCCACGCGAGACTGCCATCGCTGATGGGGGTGGAGTAGAAGAACTGGAGGAAACTGGAATACGACTGAGCCTTCTGTAAACATCCTCCACTGGAGGAATAACCGCATCAGCTAGAATCTGAGACTGAGCGGCATCATACTCAGGATCAAGAGCCGCAAGTAAAACACCCACCATAGTGGCGTTCCGAAACGCCTTCTGCTGTTCAGGAGTAGCAGTGAGAGGAATGGTACTGTATAACTTCTCAAACATCCCTCTTAGGGATGTGTATAGGGAATGGAGAGGTCTGCCGCTCTGCTTCATGGTGAAAATGTCATGCTGAAGCTGCAACATCTTTGTCTCATTTCGCACCTGCGAATATGTAGCGGCAAGAATGTCCCACATCGCCTTGGCAGTGGGCTGATGGAGAACGTCATTAGCAATCTTTATCGTCAATGTACCAGACAACCAGACCTTTGCGTAGGAGTCATCCGCCTCCCATGAGGCATATATCCATGTCTTCTCTGCGGGCTCATCCTCGGTAAGAATGTGTTTCTTACCATTCGACTTCATGAGGCTCATGAACTGCATAGCCCAGAGCTCATAGTTAGACCCGTCCATCTTCGCTATTGGCGCAGGACCTTTGAATGCGCTGGTGGAGGGCATATCGACCTTTGATTCTGACATACTGCCGCTGGAGAAGAACTAGGTTTGTAGACAAGATAATGAATGTCTACACCAACTGCATCGGATTTGAGTGCGTATGTAGACATTACGCACTCAAATCCATGTATCACCGGAGAAGACGAGGTAGACTAGAGCACGCCTTAGACAACGCCTATAGCCCTCGCGACTGCAACGGAGATGCGCCGATGAAGCGGTGGCGCTCTAGGGATGCCGCAACGTCGAACGGCGACGGCAAGGAGATGCCGCTGGAAGATGCGGCAGTGGCCTGGGTACGGCCTGGGTACGGCCTGTGTACCGCCTGGAGAGAGACTGGCGGCATGGAGGGGGCGCTGCGGAGGAGAGAGAAGGCGGCGGCGATCGGCGCCGAGAAAAGAAGGAGAGGGCGGCGGGTGGGGAAAGGCGGAGGGTGGGGAGAGCCCTAGGGTGGCTCTGATACCATGTTGGGAAAAGATCCTTCGATAATAATTCAGAAAAACCCTAGGCTATGTTATATAGGGAGAGACCTTAAGGGTAAATTAAAAAGAGGTCTAAATAAGATAAAGAAATAATGAAAAGATACATAAAGAGATAATAATACTAAGAACTATCTCTACAATAGTATGCGTGCTTTGTTCATCAGCTGGGATCTCCTCGTCTATCAGATCATCGTCGACATCTTCGTTACCTTCTTCCAGGTCATCATCGGTCCCCCAAGGGATGAAATCATCCAAAGCATGGTTAACCTCTCGCAGCAATGAGTCACTCATGCCCAAATCCTGATCCGTGCATGGTTGCGTTACAGGCGCATCAGTGTCAAAGTAGGGTTCCTTGCTTCGGACATTTATTGGTTGTGTGCTACGGACAACTGCTGGTTGTGTGCTCGGGACTACAGACGGTCCCTTGTTAGTCACAACAATGGGGACTTCGCTCACAGATACATCTTAAACAATAATGTCAGTAGGCATCGATTTCCCAATGGTCCGAGCATACACAAGAACTTCCTGCACATCATCATCATCGACAATAGATGAAAATGATGGTTCCTCCCCTGGGCCTCGAGGGATGCGATGTAATAGTCGGATTTTTTGACTATCGGCATCCAGGTTGAACTTACAGTAAACCAAGTTCAACATCCCATCGAACGTCATATTAGGCATTAGCACAAACCCCCTTACGTTGGTCGACGATCCGCACATGAGTGTACCCCTCAAATGACACATACAATACAACGGCTCCATTCTAACCTAATACGTGACACAAGGTACAAGTAAACATAATACATTCATGACATGAAGAATAATATGCATATGATACAAACAATCATTTCAAGAAATTTTTTTACCAAGTCTAAGTGTTCGCAACAACGGCTTAGCCTTAGTGGGAGGCGGTGGCGGCTAGGACGGTGCCAACCAATGAAACCACGGAAAAGGAGTGTTCCGCGGAGCTAGGAGTGAGCAAAATGGACGTTTTTGAGAGAGGAGGAGATCAAAATAGGCGGGTGGCGCAGAGGCGAGTCGAGGGCGGCAGGGGTACAACAGGTGGAAGGAGCGGGGAAATGGCAAGGCCGATACACGCGACCCTTATTAGCCCCTATATCGCATATTCAATATGTGTTATCTACATCGCATATTAAAGATGCGACATATATGTAGTTTCTGAGTAAAAAAAACTTCAGGTGTGTCGCATGTTCAACATGCGACACCTCTGTAGTTTTTGAGTAAAAAAAACATTTCGTAGAACCTGGGTATTTAAGTAATTCCCAGGTACTACTTAGGAATTTGACTCCATGCCCCATGCTTTGAATGTTCATAAGGGAAAGCATTTCAAAGTATAAAAAATATGAGAACTATTGATTTAAATTATTAAAATTTTGATTTCCTTAATCAAGGTATTAAACTGTATTCTATTTTTTCTTTTCAGATGAAATCTCTCAACCTACTTAATAATCTTCTTGAGGTCAATCAGTTGACCGACCTAAATTATTCAGATTGGATCCGTAATTTGTACTCGTGCTTAAGACAGAACACATAGCGTATGTGCTCTCGTCTGTGAAGTATGAGAACGCTCAAACAGAGGATGCCTGTGAATTTAACAAGAAGTTGGACGAGGAACACTCGATTGCTCGTTGCTACATTCTTGGATTATTGTCTAATATGCTTCGTAAGCACATTAGACATTGAATCTGCTCATGACATCCTTCTGAATCTGAAGGAGATGTATGGAGATGTGAATTGCACTCTTTCTACATTAAAATCCAATAATATTATGAAGAAAGAATTTCCCTTTAGCGGTGCAATGGTTGCACAGGTTAAGGGGAAGCAAGAGAGGAAGCGTGGATCTCAGAAATTTTCGATCCAAGAGAATAAGAAATGTCAAACTGTTGATCAATCTTCTAAAGCTTTAACATATTTGACACCAATAGAGATGAATGCATACCATCATTGCAATAAGCCAAGATTTTGGAATAATAACCATCCAGAATATCTTAAGTTCTTAGAGAAGGACAATAGGTATAACACTGTTAAATAAGAAATCTACATTCATCATTGAAACCAACTTTCTCGTAGGACGAGAAGGAAATTGGATTGTTGATTTTGATGCTTCTGTACATGTATGCAATTAGTTGCATATGTTTCAAGACACCAGAAATCTTGATGAAGGGGAGATAGTCATCCATATGGGATCCGATGCAACTCAGCGATCGCCATTGGAACATGTAGACTTTAATTATCCAGTGGGAGAGTCCTAGACATTAGAGATTGTCTCTATGCATTGAATGTTAAAAGGAGCTTACTATCCGTATCTAAGCTTGTTGGTTATGGATATACTTTCCTTTTCTGTAATAAACTTATCATAAATCATTATGGTAATTTTATAACAGATGCTACTCTAACATCAGGCGAACTCTATGGATTGAACATACATGGATGATCATGAATCTCAATACCACTGATAACATTAATATTAATAGTAATATTAAAATCCCTAAACGATCAAGGGAGGATGGAGATCATTTAGCTATAATATGACATCAAAGACTTGGGCATGGTCTGATGATAAGATTAATAGACTGGTGGATCTTTGGATTTTCTGGAAGTATGTGAATTACCAACTTGCGAACATTGTATTCGTGGGAAAATGTCTGGGGCACCATTCTCTAAGAAAGGTGAACAATGTGAAGGTATATTAAACCTAATACAAACCGATGTATGCGGTCCCTTTTGTATTGCGACTCAAATTGGACATCAATATTATGTGATCTTTATTGATGATCGTTCGCGGTATGATTTTGTCTTCTTATTATGTCAGAAACATGAAACCTTTGAAAAGTTCAAAGAGTTCATGGCTAAAACGGATTCGATCTGACCGAGGTGGCGAATACCTCTCAGATTAATTCAAAGAATACCTTAAGGAGAGAGGAATTATTTCCAATCTCACTCCTCCAGGTACTCCTCAACTCAACGGAGTTACAGAGAGACGTAACAGAAACATGTTGGACATGGTGAGATCATTGATGAGTAAAGCAAATTTACCTCAGTTTCTGGGGACATGCAATAGAGATTGCAACCTATGTCCTGAACAAGATTCCATCTAAATCTGTACCTAAAACCCCTCATGAGCTTTTGTATGGTACCAAGCCAAGTGTACGACATTAATGATTTGGGGTTGCTTGGTCCATGCAAAAAATGTGGATGCAAGCAAGCTGGAATCTCACACTAGAGAGTGCTACTTCGTTGGATATGTAAAGAACGATATTGAATACCGACTTTATGATCCCGAGACTCAAAGGATATTTGTTTCTAGAGATGTTAAGTTTATAGATGATGAATTCCTTAGAAGTGAAGAAAATAATGAAGTTAAGGAACTAATCAAATCAAAGGAGATCGATGAAGTTCCTATACCAGAGATTGAAGAGATAATTGAACATGACACAATTGTACCTCCTAGAAGGAGTTCTAGGGTTGTAAGACAACTTGAAAGGTACTGATTCCATGTATCAGATGAGTTTGATAATGTTCCAACTTCATTCGATGAAGCCTCAGGAGATCGCGACATGGATAGCTGGATGCTAGCAATGAAGTCTGAGATAGATTCCATGCACAAGAATGGTGTATGGACCCTCGAAGATCCACCTAAAAGTGTCAAATCAATTGGGTGCAAATGGATCTTCAAGAGAAAGAGGGGACCCGATGGGAAGGTAGAGACCTTCAAAGCATGACTCGTAGCCAATGGCTACTGCTAGAGTATTTGTTATATGCGTCACATGTATGAGAGACGGGTAAATGGATCTCTCCAGGATCCATTTACCCCATCCAATCTTTAGTCCCACATCTACCACTTTGGAGATGTGGAGACTTTGTGTGTGCTATATATAGAGCCCCATACCCCTGTAGTCCATTGAGAAAGTGCAATGCATAACCTGGCCCTTTAAGGCCTTCTCCCGTGGTTTCATCCCACTCCTTAGGGAGTAGGGTTCCACGTAAAATCACGTGTGTTGTTAAAGTTTTTCTCTTTTATTCTGATACGCTTCCGCATTCCTATTTTCTAACATGGTATCAGAGTGGTTTTCTTGAGGTTTTTTCATTTTTTGTTCTTTGTTTTTGATTCGAGATTCGATTATCAAGAAGCTTGGTTCGGACTTATTTTTGACGATTATTCCTGTTTGTCCATTGTTCGATTAAGTTCTTGCTCTAGGGTTTAGATGAAACCCTAGACATTATTCTGCATTCATCTACTCGGCTGCGCAAACTCCAGTTCTAAGGTTGTTGAGTCTTTGCATCATGTTAGGACTTTCGAGCCCCTATTCTCTCCAGCATATCAGCCAGGTGGCGGTAGATCTGCAACAACGTGGCCTCCTCCTTGTGCTCTTCCGATGATGCATCTCCATCTCGCGTGAATAAGCCCATCGCGCAACTACCTCGCACGATCTCCTGCTGCTCCAAGCCAAGTCGTTGCACGCTTCCCGCGTGAAATTCCAGTCTTCTCACACGGCGAACCCCAGACACGCATGCTGCAGGCGGCGACCCCCTCTCTTCTCCCAGGGTTCCAGGCCGCACCTCCCTTCCTCCCTCGTGTAATGCCCTTACGCGGCGCCCCAAGCCCTCACTCGCGCATTGCGCGCACCCTAGGTGCAAAACCCTAGCCGGATTCCCGACCCCTTCTTTGTCACCACGCATCTCCTCTGGCTCGTGTGATCTCCTGGCGGCAGCTGTGCCGCCATCTCCAGCAGAAGGACCCTGCAGGCGGCACGTCTCTCCTCCATCGCTCAGGAGCTCTAACGGTGGAGCCCTACCCTAGGCCAAAGCGGCGGCGGCGATATGCCCCTTCGTATTGGGGGCAGCGTGAATACGGGAAAGGGGTTCCCACTGGGGAATCCTAAGTAACCTCGATGGGCTGATTTCCATTAAAAAAATTGCAACGGCTAAGTTGGGCCTTTGGGCCGTGTCATATTAAAAAAAGGGTCGTGAGGTTTAAAAAAAGGAGAGTGAGAGAGAAAGAAGATGGGCCCAAGTGGGCCGAAATGAAGCAAAAAAAAGAAGGGAAAAGAAAATGAGTGTTTTTGAAAAGAGACGCGTACAATAAGAAGTCGTATACATGTTATATGTGAAAAGAAAAAAGCCAAAAAAAATTAAAAGGCTTAAAAAATGATTTGAAAAGCCGATAAAAAATGAACGGCTTATGTTCCAAAAAAAATTCATGGTGGCTATTTAATTTTTTTAAACAAAAGCCGCAAGTTCATGATTTTCCCCATCTTTCTTATCGGAAAAAAATGTTTGAAAAGCCGAAGAAAAATTGTGATACGACTTATTGGTATTTTGTACCCCAGGTTTATTGTCTTCTCCCAACTTGGTCGATGTCTTCATTCCGACCAGTATGGGAGAAAAGGGGAGTATATGTAGAGTCACAGGTCTATTCAGATGTTAGATTCTCCAGACCAGCCGATTTCCAGACTCTACAGTTCAGATATTCAGACTCGACGAATGTCTTCCAAGTCTTCAGTTCAGACACGCACATGTATGCGGTCTTTTCAGATGTGCACATGTTTGCCATCTTTTGTCGTGGTCCCCATCAGTCTCCTTGTTTGTTGGCCAGAGTTTTCATGTAAGCCATAGGGACTCCAGAGTAGAGGATCATTCTCTACGCCATATGGGTCAGGATTTTCATGTGGTATCATAGGGACTCCAGAGTAGAGTACCATTCTCTGAGCCAGATGGGAGAGACCCAGTTCTCCGACGAGGAGACTTTTTCAGACGTAGTTTCAGATTCGATGGTCAGATTCCGAGTCCTCAGTTTTACTCACACTCCATCCCGTTCGTTCTCCTCACCAGTACGGTATGAGAAGCAACATCCTCTACAACAACCGATAGTTGTGCGCGTTGAGTTGATATTGTCTGTAGTGTCATGTATTGTGAGTTGAATTTCTTTCTGTTTGTCCAAGCTGAGCATTGCATGCTCCAGCTTGAGGGGGAGTGCTAGAGTATTTATTATGTGCACCACATGTGTGTGAGATGGGTAAATGGATCTCTCCAGGATCCATTTACCCCATCCAGTCTTTAGTCCCATATCTACCAGTTTGGAGATGTGGAGACTTCGTGGGTGCTATATATAGAGCCCCACACCCCTGTAGTCCATTGAGAAAGTGCAATGCATAACTTGGTCCTTTGAGGCCTTCTCCCGTGGTTTCATCCCGCTCCTTAGGGAGTAGGGTTCCACGTATTTCTCTTTTATTTTGATATGCTTCCTCATTCCTATTTTCTAACAGTTACACATAGAGAGAAGGCATCGATTACGATGAAATATTCTCTCCTGTGGCCATGCTTAAATCAATCTGGGCATTGTTGGCTATAGCCGCACACCTGTACTATGACATCTGACAAATGGATGTCAAGACCGCCTTCTCAATGGATATCTCGAAGAGGATATCTATATGGAGCAGCCCCAGGGCTTCATAATCGAGGAAGGAAAGTATGCTGTTGAAGAAATCCATCTATGGGCTCAAACATGCTTCTCGTAGTTGGAACACCCGATTCGATGAAACCACAAGGAGTTATGATTTCGTGCAGAATCCAAATGAGCTATGTGTGTACAAAAAGCTTAGTGGGAGCGCCATCGTTTCATTACGCTTTATGTAGATGTCATCCTTATCATTGGGAATGATACCAGGATGATGACAATGTTAAGTTCTGGCTGTCCAATACCTTCGAGATGAAAGATCTCGGAGACGCCTTTGGGACTGAAATTGTTCAGAAACATGCAAAAGAGAATATTGAGACTGTCCCAACAAGAATACATCAAGAAAATCTTGGAAAGATTCAATGCGGATAATTCCAAGAAAGACTTCCTTCCCTTAAAACGTGATATTCATCTATCTAAGGGGATATCTCCTACGGAAATGCTAGTCCCAGCGGCTTGGGCTGTTAAAGAACCAGTAGCAAAGGAAGAGGGCATTTCCCTCGTCTATCTGTATATATACAGGTTGACTGCTGCTAGATCATTGCTGCCCCCCAATTGTCTTGGAATGAAAGATTGCAGAATCCCTACGAACTCAAATCTCATCTCAAATGCAGGGGAACGGACCCAATACGGGTAGGCAACGAGCGAGAGAGTGCATAGTAACTACGAAGCATTGGTGAATATTATCAGCTTATATGACAAATCCTCCTTAGAAAAGATGTGGCCTGGAGCGCTTTATGTGAAAAGCCAGGATAACACAGTACGAATCAGGCTTGTGTTCTAGAAGCGAGGTAGGGTCATGCTGTTTTTGAGGAAAAGAAAGCCATGGCCAGATGCCCTTACGCATCGACTGTGGGAAGCCTGATGTATACCATGATGTGTACTAGGCCAGACATCTTCCAGCAGTGGGAATGGTAAGCCGTTACCAATACTGTTATGAGAGAAACACTGGATTGCAGTGAAAAGCATCTTTAAATACCTAAGAAGAACTCAAGACTACGTCTTGGTATATGGAGATAATGATCTCCAAGTCTTAGGTTACACTGATTCAGACATCTAATCAAATGTCTATGATAGGAAGTCAACTTTAGGGTTCTTATTCATGTTGAACGATGGTGTTGTGAGCTGGAGAAGCAAGAAGCAGGACATCACGACTGATTCGACAACTGAAGCAGAATATTTAGCCACATCAGATGTTGATAAAGAGGCTGTGTGGTTGCGCAAGTTCGTTCAGGAATTTGGCGTAGTTACGTCATTAGAATCTCCCATCCCATTGCTCTACGATAACATGGGTACCATTGCGCAAGCGAAGAAACCCCGATGGCATCAAAGAAGCAAGCACATGAAGAGGAAATATCACATCATCTGGGAGATCTTAAAGCGTGGTGACATCACAATCACCAAGGTTTCCTCTGCCGATAACAGTGCTGATCCGCTAACCAAGCCGTTAACCCAAAAGGTCTTTGACCATCATGTAATGAATACGGGGCTGAGAGTTGTACATGAATGGCTTTAGGGGCTAGTGGGAGACTGTTGGACTTGTAAGCCTTTGGCGACCCATTAATGCAATAAAACTTATTGTTTTATCATGTCCATCTGATATGAAATATTGAATGAATGCACGTTACTATTAAGGTCTCTTTGTATAATTAGGTTTATGTACCATGGCCATATTGAATACCATGCAGTTGGGAGGATACAACTGACTTCAAACATGGGATATTCAATAAGGATCTCCAGTCTGAGAAAGAGATGCCAATCTTTTTCTAAAGATTGATTTCCAACCGACTTCTTGATGCAGGTCTTCTGCATAGGAATGGGGATTCAGAAGTGTTGGAATAATCAAGTCAAAGAGTTGACTTGATGAGGTCAAGATAAATTAAGACCTGAATTGTCACTGTCACGATCATGCATACATCCTTTGACCTGAGACAGATATGCATCTATATGGTTGAGTATGTACATTTGACAGACCCATAGGTTGGTGACCTAGCCAAGGTCCATAGCATTGGTGTGCATATGAAGTCATATGAGATGTATGATCTATCGAAGGAATCATACATGTTCATACTTGATGAACCGAGAGATAGAGCTCACTCATGAGATGATTTGGGGTCAAAATAAATTCCATGCATGGTCGTCTTATTTATGAAATAAGACATGAATTCGAGATATTAATATATGCTTTTGGAAAGTATATGATCAATATTATCGCCCAATTATCAAATGAGAAATATATTGATACATTCGAAAGAAGACAGTCAAACCAGGGTTAGAACTTCGGATTTATCAAAGTCTCCTAGTGTGAAGGATGGATGAGTATTTGGAATACTCAGGCTACTCTTGTTGTAATGGATCATCTACCATGATATTTCCCAAGGGTTTAAATATCAGTTTCGGATATCGTATCGATACCATCTCGATACGATGTTTTATTGAAATTTCGATGAAATTTCACCCATCTCGACCACCATTTTTGAAGAAATAACCGGAAACTTCCCTCATATCGCTATTTCGCTCGAAATTTGGATTGCTTGTCGAAACCGAAATTTCAGCGAAATTTCATCAAAATTTTACGAAATATGAAACCATGACACTTCCATACTGAAGAAGTGATGAAACAAGATGGATTTTAGTGGCCCCATTTAGCTAGATGATTTGTGATTTAATTGGATTAAATCACAATTCATTTAAATCCAATTTTCAATTCCAATTACAATTTTCATGTCAAAATGTTGGAAATAGAAATGGTCATGGAAATGAAAATATACAAGCTCCTTGACCTCATTTCTTAGCTCCAAATGGTTTGGACTATGATTAGAAATGCACAAGGAAGCTGTGGATTCAGTTCATCGACGCTTTGTCCAGCTCATGGAGAGTGATGCATTTTGTTGTGCTCATTGAGAGTGTAAAGTGTTGCAGCTCGAGCTCAACATTCGTAGGTGACTTATTTGTGCAAAAATGGTATAAACCATGAAATTGGATAGTTATCCACATTTCAAGTCACTATACATGGGTAGTATGATCTCACCGACAACTCCAAGTATCTGCATTTGTATCTCACGAGTCTAATTGGATTAGGACTCATACCTATTGATGCCGATGTTGTAATAATTATAAGTTATCATTGTAAGGGCAATTTTGTGAATAAGATTCACAAATATATCTCATTAATTAATGTGAATAATGATTCACAATAATTAATGTTTATATGGATATGATTCATATAAATTTTTATGTTATTATGATTTAAATAATATTTTCGAGGCATGAAATTGTGTGAATTTGATTCACATTAATTCTGTAGATGTAAATTGGATTAACATTTAATTTTGAGCTCACGAATATGATTGATAATCTTTGAGGATTAATTCTATAATTTCTCCAATTTTGATAATGGGATTAACAAGTTAATTAATTAATAGATATAAAGCAACAACCTTAACTAATTTTAGTTAAGCTAAGTTGTTTCTTTGGAAATTGTTTCTTAGACTTTATTAATTTTGAGACTAAGCAACAACCTTAACAAACGATATCGATATCGAAACGTCGATCAGAGCAACAAGAAGAGGAGTATGAGAGATGGATACTCTCAAGACTCTTCTATATGAATATCAGAAATTATTTTGGAAATTGTTTCTTAGACTTTATAATTTATGAATGCTCAAATTGTTGTGCTTCATTTTCTAGTTCATACGATGAACTAGCATTGTTTTAGCAAAAAGTTTGCTAATGATTCCACGTTTTCGTGATGCATAGTAAATGAATTTTTTATTTACTTCCTTCATAACCATGTTCGGTCTAATAACGCCTAAGATCTTTGCCACACCCAAACATATAGCATTGGAGAGGACAATCGACCGGAAGTCCTCCACTCTTTAAAAAATCTCCTCTTAGATAGTAAAAAGATAAGAGCCTTGTTAGGTCTCTCAAAATCCGCATTACATCTAGTGAACTCCTCTATGACCTCCACAACTTCATTTCCCAACAAAACACAAAATTCACGAAAAGAGAAAATAGAGAACCCATCTGGGCTAGGGCCCCCATCAGCTTTCAAGTTCCAAACTATAATTTTCACCTCCTCCGTAGTAAAGCTTTGTACAAGATGATTAACGTGGGCTTTATAGAGCCGAGAGACCCCCCGATCAGTCCATCTCCACAGCCCACCCTCATGTCTCTTCCAGAACTCATGAAAATGACAAGCATTAGCCCTTCCCATCTCAATATCCTCTCCACCTTGCTACCATTCACCACCACCGGACGAACCATGTTATGACGACGTCTTCCGCTCGCAATTCTATGGAAGTATGTAGTGTTAGCATCACCCTCTTTGATCCAAGAATGCCTCGAATGTTGTTTCCACTGCGTGATATGCTTCTCGTCCTCTGCTAAAATTATTTTTTGTGATGTCGCTCTTTCAACTAGTTCATATGCTACAAGCTCTCTATTATCCACCAACCCATAAATTGTGCAGATGCGGACTTCAGCTTCTGTCGCTACACACCGTGCTTTTCTTGCCTCTCTAGTTTCCTTTTTAAAGGAACATATTCGCTTGCGTAGTGAAGTTATTTCTGAGCCATACATGATGCAACCGAACCTGAAACTATCATGGATGTCCAGTGGTTGGATATCAGTTCTCTGAAAGAGTCTTCCTGGAGCCAGGCATGCTCGAATATGAAGAATCCCTACAGCGGCGAATTAGCTCCAGAGTCCCATATCAGTGGAGTATGGTCAGACCTGGAATGGGGTCTGTAGGTAGAGGCAAGAAGTGGATAAGCTCTGCGGAGGCTAGAAAACGATCAATACGAGAGCAGGATACAAAGCTCCTCCAAGTAAACCCTGTGCCAGCAGCATCAATCATCTCAAGCTCCAAGTCATCAATCAATTCAGCGAACTCAGCTGATCCATGGTCTTGTTCCCCACGCAAACACGATTGTTTTGAAGAAAGCAGAGAGACATTGAAGTCCCCCCAACAAGCCACACCACCTTTGGATACACATCTCTGGCCGTGCAGATATTGGACCTACGAGTAGCCTGGATAGGGGGTCCATAAACACAAGGAACTGCTAACTGAGATCTCGTAGAGATCTTCTCCAAAAGAACAGTAAGGACATGTTTTCCCTTCATTCCGAGCTAAAAGCAAATAAAGAGTCTTTCCAAGCAATGATTAGACCCCCCTCGCAATGGCAATCACATAAAGAGTCCTGAATTTTGAGAGGGAGACAACTTCTAACGATCCCCAAACAAAGTTTGAACAAAAGAAGAGTTTAGTCTCTTGCAAAAGAACAATACCGCAACCCCAATCAGTCAAGCGAGCCCCCATCGATCTTCACTTCTCTGGGTCATCCATACCCCTAACATTTCAAGTTAGGACCTTCGCTGAGGAACCTGAATAGTTCCCGAGGTTTGGACCGCTCCTGCTGTCAATGCTACCATTGCTTTACTTTCAGAGATGACTAAACCCCTCTCTCTACCTTACTTTTGCATTTTTTATCTCCAACATTTCAGTCTTCTTCCATTCCCCCTTCCTGGGAGCAGGGAGTTCGAAGAGGAGGAAAGAATATCAGCTCCAAGTTCGGACTCCAATATCAGAGGAATAGCTCTGCCAACGACATTCTCCAGACCCGCTACTGCTTGGATGAGATTGTAGTTCCAAAGGGGGACATCAACAACCAAAGACGTCATAAAAGGTGTTGGACTTTTCGATCTTTGATTTTTTTGAGGAACCAACTCCTGGAATCAAAGAGGTGGGCAAGCACACCGAGATCGGAGCTAAGTTCGAAGAAGCAGTTGCTAAAGGGTTCAGGAGATTGGTTCTTTCAGCTTCGATAGCATCTTGGAGGGTTTTTTGCTTCAAATCGCCTGGGTTGAAGGCATCTGTGTCCAGATTTGGAGGCCAAGCATCGAAACCCTTATTTGGACCTGAGATTGGGTCGAAACAAGGGCCCGATCCATCTCCTAAAAGAGAATCGGAGCATTGTTCCGGGTCTTCATAGGTGGGTAGAGTCAAGGACCCGATTAAGGGAATTAAAGATATTGAATAACGGTTTGATTTCAGACCCGAGAGAGGAGTCCCTATGCTCCTTAGGGCATCAAGTAACAGCCGAATACCCCAAAGAAGAATCTCAGACGTCGCTTGCGGGATCTCCATCGTTGAGGGGCGCCCTGTCTCCAGGTTTGGCAAGTTTTTGAAAATCAAATCCTTCTCCACCGCATCCATGCAGTTTCTGGATCTTCCTTCATCGAGTAAATACTTTCCACAATTAGTTTTGAAACACGTGCTTCTCATTCTCAAACCGTAACAACGGTGCCGTCGATGACGAGCTCGCCGCGATCTTGGTCCTTGGGCAAGGTGGCGACAGAGGGGGAAGAAACCGGACTAGAAGCTTAAAAGATGCACGTCCTTCAGCTTGCAGGAGGCTTTCGAAACAATATTTCGGGGCTCTGCAATAGAACAAAAGTGGTCAGCGGATCTGAACCTGTCCTCTGACCATCGTCTAAGATTTTTGTGACTTTACCGAAGTTGCTCAAGGCAAGGCTCGTCACCTCAATCAAACGAGAGAGGAAAGGAATGCTTAGGATGCAAGCCACTCTCACCACCCATTGATTGTCTTATCCATCTGCAAAACACGACAATCGCTAGACTATTCCTCGCTCCTGTTTCGGACCCAGCAGTAGCTCCATTTCCAAAATTAGAACCCCCCGGCATAGCATTTCTTGTGTTTCAGGATAACCACATCACCAATAAAAGAATCTCCAAGACTTTTCTTGAGTAATACCATTACCAAATCAGAACAAAAATCATCTGTCTTCCACGAACCTATAAGCAAACCATCAGATTTTGGTTGATTGTCGACCACTGAAGTGTAGGAGCATGTTGAGATCTGAAATCCCTCTTTTTTATCTTCCATGAGTGTCACTCGATTCGTAGTAGATGTAGTAAATCACTGCGGAATTGAAACAGGGGGCATGAGCTTCTCCGATGACCAACACATCCACACCCGAAGCACCATGGTGGCAACGAGCAAGCCACCACCCGATGGCCAAAAACCCGCAGCGAAAGCATCGCTGGCCTCGTTTGCGGTGAGAAACGAGTATCTAGCAATCCTCCTCCCTCATGGCTTCTTGACCTGTGGCCCTCCTCATCCTCTCCTTTCCATCAGTGGTAGCCCTCCTCATCCTCTCCTCTTCAGCAATGGTGGCCCTCTTCCTAGCTTTCTCCCTCACAGAATCTTCCCATGGGTTCGCTTTCTCTTATGGAGAGAGCTCTTCATAGGATGCCTTCGGCCCTATAATTTTTTTATGTTCTTATATCAAAGGATTAAATTTTGAGGAAGAAATAACTTAAGAAATAATATCAAAGAATTAGTTTTTTAGGAAGGAATAACTTTAATTAGGATGAGTGTGATAATAAAGGGATTGAGTGTGATAGATTCGACCTTTATATTGATTGTTGATTAAGATGTAATAATAGATTTATTGCAACATGATGGAAAAATTGATGGAGATGTTACTCATAGATTAAATGCAGGTTGATTAAATGGAGAGGAGCCTATAATGTTCTTTTTGTTAAGAAAATCTCTTTGAAAGTCAAAGGAAAATATTACAAAGCAGTCGTGAGACCTGCTATGCTCTATGGTTTAGAATGTTGGCCCGTGAATCATAAACATGTGTAGAGAATGACAATAGCAAAAATGAAAATGCTAAGGTGGATGTGTGGTCCATACACGAAAAGATTATATTCGGACTGATGCGATCAGTAAGAAAGTTGGTATAGCTCCGATGGCGGATAAGATGAGAGAAAATCGCTTACGATGGTTTGACCATTTGCAAAAGAGGTCGGTTGATGAACCAATTAGAAGATGCGAGATTTGAGATGTTGAGCCTGTTAAAAGAGGGCGAGGAAGGCACACGAAGTATTGGAATGAGACTATCCAAACTGATCTTAGTTACTTGGATTTAAGCCCAAGAATGATCCAAAATAGAATTGAATGGAGGCATAAAATCCATGTAATCGACCCTACTTAATTGTAGGAAAAGCTTTGTTGTTGTAATAAAATAGATGATCAACTGGTTTTGAGAAGAATGATGGATGGGTATTTGGGAGAAATAACTTTTACATTATGTGAATAAAATTAACCCTTACTGGAATAATTTGACATAGTAATAATGATGTGCACGAGGAGCCTAGGTACCCCTTGCACGGTTAAAACACTGGTTGTTTGGGAATACGTCAGGGGCATGAAGCTATAGAGCTTCTCGAACATCCCTCTTAGTGATGTATAGAGAGAATGTAGGGGGCGACCATTCTGCTTGATGGTGAAGATATCATGCTGGAGTTGCAGAATCATTGTCTCGTTCTTCGCCTGGGAATATATAGCCGCCAGAATGTCCCACATATCCTTCGTTGTGGGTTGATGGAGGATGTCATTGGCAATCTCAATTGCCAACGTGCCAGATAGCCAAACTTTGGCGTATGCGTCATCAGCCTCCCAGGAGGCATTGGTTCCAGTCTTCTCAGCAGGCTCTGGTTCGGTAAGAATGTGCTTCTTATCCGTAGACTTCATCATGCTCATGAACTGCATTGCCCACAGTTCATAGTTGGTACCGTCCATCTTGACAATAGGCGTTGGACCACGGAATGCGCCAATAGACGGGATATCTGCCTTGCTCTTTGACATACTGGATATTAAAGACTGGAACGATTGACAAACGATGTGATTTGTCTACAACGACATAAATGGGTTTAGTTGCACGTGTAGACCTCACGCAACTAAACCCATGATGATGTTCTGGGTCTTAGGGCTTGGAACTGTGCACCCGTACAGGAGCTACATGCCTTGGGGCACTGGATGCGCACTGGATGCGCAGTAGACGCGCACTGGATGCGCTGTACACGCGCACTGGATGCGCGTACTGCTCAGCCGCGTAGAAGGTCACGCGCGCACTCACAGCCCTGCGTCGATAATGCGCAGCCGCACGATGGGAGACGCGCGATCACGCGCTAGAGAGGCGCAGATGACATGCGATCACGCGCAGGAGAAGCGCACGCGCAGGAGATGCGCACGCGCAGAAGAGGTGCAGATCACGCGCTATCATGCGCAGGAGATGCGCACAACGCTGATCGGACAGCGCAGGAGATGCGCACAGTGCTGATCGGAGAGGATGGATCGCCCGGGAAGGAGGGCGGCGCCGATCGGCTGAGAAGAGAGAGAGAAAGAGGCCGGCGGGTGTGGTGGGTAGGGTTAGGGTTTCGAGAACTCCGGTCTAGGACCGTCGCTCTGATACCATGTTGGGAAAAATGAGCAAGTTTTTTTATTCCAGAAGCCCTAGGCTCTCTTATATAGGAGAGTAGCCTATGGGTAAATTACATAAAGTAGACGACTGAACAATAAAATAACAAAGAGATACAGGTACTCTATATGCGTCAACAGCTTTAAATCATTAACAGTCGTGATGATGTTTCTGGTGTCGGGTTTCAGTTGAAATGTACTCAACTATTATGATATGCTTTATTTAATGAAAGTTATAAGTAAAAAGAACGACAGCTGGAGAATTTTATAACAACAAAATGAAACAGGTTGACCTCGTGGAAGTCTTTATTTAGTGTCCTTTTCAATGTGATATGTTGTGTACAATGTCGACGGGGCTTGAAAAGCAATTTACAACGAATTAGGTAGGAGTCACTATAATTTCCTATTTCAAGTTTGCCATGTAATGGAATAATTTTATATAGGGAAGAATAATTTGTAGAGGGTAGAAATAGAAAGAGTAATCACGCTTGAAATGCATATATCTATTTTTGTAATGTGTGCACAAGGAAAGATTCATGTTGATTGGTATCAGGAGATCAAAAGAGCTAGTCATCCATTCCATCATTGATTTTCTGGACCATGTTTTCTTGATATTTATTTACTCCTGCTGCATCTGTTTGTTTTCTATCGTCTGTTCATCGTCACTGCTCCTTTTACAACCGGTTTGTTGGAGTTTGGGCCAACAACTCTATAGAGTAAGATAGAACCTCATGAATAGCTTGACTATGACAATGAGATATTGCTGTCCAGTGTCCACCACCACACTTACCAAGTAAGGTTTCTGCTCTTCATCATGTTTGACTAACGATGGTGATGATGGGATGGGAATGTTATCCGGGCATGAGTGTTGGCTTCACTACATGGATCTCTACAAAATCAAACGACATTTGCATACATGATTATACTTCACCGTGTTAGCTTGTCACTTTCGATGGATAGACTGTACTAAAGTGAACTCTTTTCTGTTTGGACAGATGAAATACGTTGAGGAACTAATCCAAGGCAAAGAGGTTGATTTAGGAGAGAGAGTTGGAGGCGCGGGCAAACGTTGCGCAAATTCAAAAGGTTCTTCATCGTGTAACGTTCATCAGTGTGCTCTTCGCACCTTTTGATTAACTGATGGAAGTGGTTGCTTTACGTTATTTTCAGCATTACAAGATCCCCAGCATTGAATTGGCAGTATCGTCATTAGCCGATGCCATTGCCTGCCGGATTGCCTCTCGCGATGCATTGTGAAAGATTTCCTAGATGTCCTCCACTATTCAGTTTTCTTCTCTGCACAAGCAGCAGTGTTGTATCTGATAGTATAATTTGACAATGTCTATTTCTTGATGAATTGATTTTAAGGACGATCTACTACTCTCATGATAAGCTGTTCAGTATTTGTTGGGGATACACCTTTTTTGGCAGCGATCATGAGTATTGTAAAATTTATTTCTCCAGTAGTACCTGAAAAACAATTATTCCTGTTCTTGTGAGCATTACTTTGTTTGTTCTCTGCAGTTATCGAAAATGATTCCAAGACATCTTGGCAATTGCAAGAATAACGACTCTGCTTCGATATTTGGTTCCAGAGGGATATGTTAGGTGATGGTTACGGAAATCAATAGACATAGCTTCTGATATTATGCTGGAACAGGCGGTAGATCAGAAGGTGCTTTGCTTCGAAAATCCTTTACTCTATCGTGATTGTCACATATTGTGCAGGATTATTTTGCTCCTTAAGGTCAGATTTTCAATTTTTTGGTCTTCGGTTAACCTGTGAGCTATTTTAAGGCTTAATCGGGTTGAGTCGACCACACTTTTCGTGGTATGGTTTGACCATGATCAGAAAATAATATAAAAGAGGGGTTGGTAAGCTGAGTCAAATAATTTTATTGATCTTGAAAGGATTTGACATTGAAAGAATGTATTGATGTAACATTTGATAGGTATGAATTTTTGGATATAATGATATGGAGGAGTTAATCATCATTATCCCATGAATTGTTATTTTTATTATGTAATGAGTTAATCCTTGAAAATGGGCTACTCTACTTCATAAGTAAAGGAGACATTCATCACAAAATGGATTGAAGACTAAAGGATTTCATTTAAGCACGTTAAGATTGAATATATGGAGTGCACTTTTGGTGGAATCAATGGTGAAGGAATCGATATAAAGAGTGGTCATGATAACATTTATAAGAAAGATTCTTTTAGATACTTAGGATCTATTTTGTGACATGATCGGGAAATTGATGGAGATGTTACTCATAGAATAAATGCAGGTTGGTTAAAGTGGAGAAGAGCATCTAATGTTCTATGTGATAAGAAAATTCCTTTGAAAATCAAAGGAAAGTTTTACAAAGCAGCTGTGAGATCTGCTATACTCTATGGATCCGAATGTTGACCTGTGAACCATAGACATGTGCAGAGAATGACAGTAACATAAATGAAAATGCTAAGGTGGATGTGTGGACATACAAGTAAAGATCGGATTCGAAATGATGCAATTAGAAGGAAAGTTGGTGTAACTCCCATCTAGGATAAGATGCGAGAAAATCGTTTAAGGTGGTTTGGCCATTTGTAAAGGAGGTCGACTGATGCACACCGGTTTGGAGATGCGAGTTTTAGGATGTTGAGCCAGCTAAGAGAGGGCGAGGAAGGCCCAAAAAGTGTTGGAATGAGATTATCCGAAGGGATCTTATTTTTTTAGATCTAAACCCGATAATAATCCAAGATAAATCCGAATGGAGGCAAAGAATCTATGTAGTTGACCCTACTTAATCTGGGAAAAGGCTTTGTTCTTGTTGTTTTTGTTGTTGAAAGTAATTGACAGTAAAAGTATTGCTGTAACACATCCGATAGGTAGGAATTTTTGGAAATAATGATGTGGAGGAGTTAACCATCTTTATCTCATGAATTGCTATTTTGGTTAAATAATGAGTTAATCCTTAAAAATAGGTTACTCTACTTCATAAGTAGGCAAATGACACAGTCACAGTCATCACAAAATGGGTTGGAGATAAAATTAAGAGGACATCAATCATTTGTTATAATGCTCAAGGTCTTCCAAGAGGAATGACACAGGTGAAGAGTTGGTTTTATTTCCTCTTTGGTCGTCATGCCAAATGAGACTTACCAAGAGACAAAGCCATGTGTTTACTTTTGCCATAGTTTTCCATGGATTGAATGTTTGTTCACCTCCTATCAACAATCAAGCATTAGTTGGTCTTGATGGTTACCATACTATTGACATGGCCAATGAGACCACTGTTTATTCCAATGATTGATGTAGCTTCTTTCGACCAGCTCCTCCACTAGTACAGATTTTTTTACAAACGAGCATTGCTATTAACTCCTGTACTAAAATTTTTATTGCATCCACTTCATCTCCTAGGTGGATTGTTGACTTATATTCCTCTAAACATTTGATTGGTGAAGGTACTACTCTTATTGAGTTTCGACTCCTTTATGAATGTGAAAATAGCTATATCGGTTAATGGTGTTAGATCATGCATGAGCGTGCAAATTTTGATGATAACAAAACATGTGTAGTTAGCTTGAAGTTATGTCAAAAGTAGGAAATCAATTGGACCGAGGACAAGCTCAAGCATGAGGAGCTTAAGTGAAGAAGGTAAGAAGCTCAAAGAAGTTCAAAACCAAGAAACTCATACTCAAGCTCAAGGAAATGAACCCAAGCTCGAAGTTGAGAACTTTTCGTTTATTGAGTCATGCACAACGTATTTATCTTAGTCTGTAAAGAATCTCAAGAATATCATGCATCTTGTATTTTAGACCTTTGATTTTGACTTCGAATTTCTTGTCAAAAAGTCAAGATGATCAATCAACCACTCTACCTGATTCATCACCTCTGATCGACCGGATTCTTTACATGATCGATCATCCCTGATCGACCTCCTTTTTATGATCGATCAATGTTTAAATTCCAACATTCCCTTAATAATCACTAAATGATCTATCATTCTATTTTCCTGATGATCACTTCTTAAATTATGATCAACCAATCTTTTTACATGATCGATCATATATCAGCCTGATCTATCACATTTTGTTCCTTATTGATATTATGACATTTCAGGAAGTATTCCCTTTGTATTTTTACTTATCACGACTACGAGAACCTAGGCCTATAAATAGGATCTTAGACCTCACTTGTTCAACACACAACCATGAGCAACACGATTCTTCTCTCTACTTTACATTCTATTTTATGAGAGAAAGATCTTAAGAGTTATTATCTCATCTCTGATTCATGCCTGCAACTCTGAAGCTCTGCGACTATCTTATAAGCACGCTCCTCGTTCTGCAAGATCATTATAGTTTTGCTTCATATTCATTATGCATATTTATCTTTGATACCGAGGTTGATAGGTTTCGATTAATTGTAATGCTGTTGTAAGTTGTCTGCATAAACAACTTGGTGTAATATGACCGGGTTGTCTGTGTAAGGAATTCATGTTAGTGAAAAGACCCATGTGAGTCAGGTTGAAAGCATGAGTCAGAAGACTCTAGCTGTGATTTTTACATAGGAGGGTTTTCACGTTAAATACATGTGCATTTGTATTTTGATTGTTTATCTTATGATTGGATGTGCTACATAATTAATATATTTCTACGTTTCAATATAATCTCATGAATATGTACACGATTATATTATTTATTTAAAATATGACTAAATAAATATTGTTTTAATATATGTTGATGCCTATTATTAATGAAGTATAAAATGTAACATAAAATTACATGACTCAATATACTTCATTGCTTTTTCCACTATCAAATATAATATATCTTTATCAATTGAGAAATATGGTTGAGTAATGAACTTTCGTTGGGTATCCTATAATTATAAAGGTGATAAATACTTGTCATAAGTTGAATAATGCTCCTGCTATACTCTATATATGAATAAGCAGAATGCCATAACTTATGTCAAGAAGCACACAATAATATGTTTCTCTTTCTCTAGTGTATTTGTGTTACAACCTTACTAACAACTTAGGTCGAATCCGCATTAAGCCTCAGAATAGGGATGCAAGTATGTGCTTATATATACATGTTTACACTATATTTCTTTAATTGTCCTTTTCACTAACTCTGATAATTTATCTTATTCTGTATTTTGTGATTGATCTTAGGTAAGCATGTTAGTGAAGAGGTATCGTTTTCCTCATAGACATGTTGAACATGCATTAGGATAATTAGCTCATAATGTAACATAAGAAAATGATTTTTTATGTATGTAGTAAGTAGTTGTTAGAATATTGACATTACATGGAGTAATGAGCCAATATATGGGTCCATTTATTGGAACCTTTTTTTTGGATCATATCAGTGGTGGTTTGGCTAAGTCCGAACTCTATCTATTTTTCTAGTAATCAAATTTGTAGTCCAATTTCAACATGCTACAAATCAAGCTCAAATTTGGTTCAAGATCTCGAGTCAAAGCTCATAGGTTGGATCTAAGGATGCAAACATTCAGGTACAGATATAGATGTCACCATATCCTCATCTACTTTTAGCATGCATATACAGATGCAAAGACAGATATTTGAAAATATCAAAGTGATATTCATGTACATGCACATTTTAGAACAGATATGAATCAAATATGGGTATATCCCTATCCATCTCACCGAGCAGCCAATGCTCATAGTTGGATGCTAGACCTGACCAATGGGCCGGGGGTGCGCCCGTCCAGCCCGCTCGTGGGTTGAGCTTGGGCTAGGAGATTGAGGTTTGGGCTGGCCCGACACGACCCGCCAAAAAATTATGTATGTGTGTGAGCTAGATAAAAATTAACTCTTTGATATAAGAACACTTGTAACAAAATTTATAAGGCCGAAGGCTTCATATGAAGAGCTCTCACTGTAAGAGAGAGCGAATCGATTAGGAGATTCAGTGATGGGAGAAAGCTTGGAAGAGGGACACCATTGCTGAAGAGGAGGGTGACAAGGGATACCATCGATGGAAAGGAGAGGATGAGGAGGGCCATCCATAAAAAAAGGCTCGGAGGGCATTCGCCTTATGGCTTCTCGAACCTTATCTTCGGGGAAAAACTCCCTCCTTTGGACTGACAACATCGATTCCAATCTTCCACTCTCAATCCTCTTCCCTGAACTCTGGGACCTGGCTAAAAACAAACTTGTCTCCCTAGTTCAAGCACAATCCACACTTGGAGCTAAGCAAAACTGGTTCAAAGCCCTAACAAAAAGATCGAACTCCCATCTAAACATTCCCAAACTTAGTGATTCCACGCTTAACCACATTGCACATCTCGACACCTTGGACTCAATTCTCTTTTTAGGCAGAACCTCCAACCATAGTTTAACTAACCAAAACTATAATCTGCTTGCTTACGGAGGTCTGAGCGTCAAACTCCATGCTCGCTTATGGTCAAAACCATTCCACCCATGTGTTTCACTATTTCTATGGACCCTATGTCATAACAAACTTAGGGCTCAAGATTGATCTTTCTACCCTAATACCCCAATCACTAATGCGTGCCTCCTCTGTCGCTCGGACGAGGAGATCATCCCCACATGTTCTTACGTTATCCGTTTAATTTCTTTATTTATTTTAGCCTGTTAAATTATTCTGATTTCTATGGGAGCCTTGAAGATTTTTTTGAACTACACAATTCATGCCCATACTCATCATCCCATTGTCAGATATTTGCCATACTATTATCATTTAGCGGTTGACTTTGAAGGAGAGATGTGCGAGGATGTAACATGATACTTCACTCTCCCCACCCAAATGGCTAAAGAGGTCACCCTGCTCATTCATCATTCCTCCTAAAATCGTTTTTCTATCTTATGTTGTCTTTTGGCTAAAGTTCGTATTTGATTTTATTTACTAATTTATGATTGCAGCCAAGAACTTACAGGCTCCCTATATGTAACGAAACATGTCGCGAAGATCGGCGGAAGCATGCGATACCAGGTCACGTGACCGAACCGTTACCAAAACATGCATGGCATCCGATGAGCAGAGATAATATCAATTCCAAACATAGTCCATTCAAACTAAGAGTTCCATTATTACAACTCTAAACATGGGAAATTTTTAAAAAACAACTCTAATAACTAAAATAGCATCTCAGCGATTCCTGTAGGCATATAGATATCCTTTATTCTTCTCGAGTTGCGTCATACCACGTTCAGAATCTCGTGGGATCCATAGCACAATCTGGGATATGCAATCAATCCTGCTCTTGATCTGAAATTGACAAACATAAATTTCCATGAGCCTAATGCCCATTATACATAGGGATCCATGCATGGGTATTCTAATGGCCCTTGATCCGTTATAAATCATGTACTTAGATTTTCAGGTATACACAACATTCCGTGCCTAGATATTTCCCATGCATGTCTAAGTTCGAATCCTATCATGTATAACTTGGCTTCTTTCAAAACATGGATATGCGTGTAAATTTCCTAAGTAGAAAAGACAACCATTTCTTTCAACTTGTGGGTCTTACATAATAAATTACATACTCCTTAAATCATAAAAATCATTTTGCATATTAACCCCCATGACTTTGATGGTTTAACTTTCTTAAATCACTTCTTGTATAACATGTAATGGTTTACTCTTTTTAAATCATTTTCTTGCATAACTCATAATAGTTTACCTTTATAACCCAATTTTCTTGTATAACTTCATATATGTATCTTGTTATACATTTTCAACCGCTGGCACTTGCGGTCCATGATAGTGTAGCTACAAATGTATAGGACTTAGCTTTTGCCTCTGTGGTTCCTTGCAACCATACGCCCCTTGCGGCGTTGCCCCTTGCGGCATTAACATGGCATTGTAGGTACAACTGTAGAGGACTTACCTTTTGCCTCTGTGGTTCCTTGCAACCATACACCCCTTGCAGCGTTGGCCCTTGCGGCTAATACGACCCCTTGCGATCGTTCATGTGGCTCTTTATGAGTCTGTACCTCAAATCTTGTTAGATTCTTTTTGACTCGTTCATCATTGCTAGTAAAGATTAACTAATCCATGCACCCATGGTATCACTATTTTCATTACTTAACTTGTGATAAATATCTATACAAAGACCCCTGTCACGTGTACTATAATTTCTTTTCAACGTAATCCGTACATAAAAGTTAAACGTTATATCCATAGATTACATTATTCTCACAATATTTGTATGACGATAATGCACAATTTGATTTGCTATCTGTAAAAATCTACTGAATTTCGTATTGCTTTAATACATAATCTATACCTTCTTTGCAAAAGTTGCTCCTCAATTTTCTTTTTTTCGTTAAGACTCACCACCACTAATTTAATTGTTATGTGTAAGAAAATACACTATCTAACCTTACAGGATGTTTAAGATCTTGGATGGATGGGCTTATTTAAGGATAAGGTTTTCCTTCTATATAAACATATAGTACATGGTACATGAGAGTAATTTTGGACTACACCATTAACCATTCACAGTCATGATTTCTTTTTTTAAAGGCTTAATAATAATCTGTGTCACAAGGAAACACACAACAAAAGAGCTCTAATGTTAACGTGAATTTACATATCAAACTATAGGAGGAGTTCGATAATAATTCTTCTTAATCTTCTTTTTTTAAACAACTACACGAATATCAAACATACCTACTTCATTTTCTTTAATTCAAAAGATTAAAAAAATCCAATACGTGAGGGACATCATGAATTATTATGATATAACTTGAGCTAATATTGGAATTTTTCCTCCATTTCCGTTTATGTATACATTTCAACCTATAAATCAATGCACATATGTATTAGTAAAAAAAATACGAGACAGATATTTTGAAGGCCTTATTTTGATTGTTCATATGTATACCGAAACCGGTACATACACTAAAAGATCTATTCCAAAAGTGATCAATATTCATATGAAATCCTATACTAATACATACCTTTATATATCTAATTCAGGGTGATCGTTGTTGATGCAAAATCCTATATCGATATGTACATTTAGAAATCAAAATCCTAAACCGATACATACCTTAGATCCAACGCACGACTCTATATGTGGTGGTTGTGGCGCCTTCTTCCGATCATGGATCCGTGCTCCTCTCCTCTTCCGATTTGACGTCGCCTTCTCCTGCGACGACGAAGGACGCCATTAAGATCGCTATTCTCTCTCTCTTCTCCTCTCCTTTCCTCTCTCTCAAATTTGCAAAAGCAAGTGACGTTGGGGGGGAGCCCTTATGATTTTAAACCTCTCATTGGAGAGGTTAATGGCCATTAAAATCTCCTAATTTAGAATCAAATCAAAATTATTTAATGTTAAAAAAGGTAACTTGGCTGGAAATTTTCCAGCCTTTACAATCTACCACCCTTAAAAAAATTTTGTCCTCAAAATTTCTATAATAAAGGGACATACCAAAAAGTTGCGGGTATTTCTCCAGCATTTCACTTTCCAGCTCCCATGTGGCTTCCTCCTTCTGATGGTGCTGCCAAAGGACTTAAACCATCGGAACAATACGCCGATGAAGTTGACGGTCTCTGCGATCGACTATTCGTATAGGCTTCTCCTCAAAAGTCAAGTTTGGTTGAATGTCGATGACCTCGTGCTCAATTACATGTGAAGGATCAGGAGTGTACTTCCTCAGCATAGATACATGAAAAACATCGTGTTGTTTCGAGTATTGAGGTGGTAATGCAATACGATATGCTACCTTTCCGATCCGTTGTAGAATCTCAAAAGGTCCTATGTATCTAGGAGTGAGCTTCCCCTTTTTGCCAAATCGCAAGACGCCTTTGGTTGGAGAGATCTTTAGGGACACATGCTCCCCAACTGCGAAACTCAACTCTCTTCTGCTACGACCAGCATAAGATTTTTGCCTACTTTGAGCTGCTAACTGTCTCTTTCTGATTAAATAAATGCCCTGCTTACTTGCATGAACAAGTTCTGGTCCCAAGATGTGCTTCTCGCCAATATCACTCCAACATAAGGGTGATCTGCACGGTCTCCCATACAATGCTTCATAGGGAGCCATCTTGATACTCGAATGGTAGCTATTATTGTAAGCAAACTCCACTAATGGGAGATGTTTATCCCAGCCACCTGCAAAATCTAAAGCACATGCTCTCAACATATCTTCTAACGTATGGATGGTCCTTTCTGATTGACCATCAGTCTGCGTATGGAAAGAAGTGCTGAACTTCAATTGAATTCCAAAAGCATCCTGAAAACTCTTCCATAAACGAGAGGTAAATTGTGTGTCTTGATCGAATATAATTGATACGGGAACACCATGAAGGCTGACTATTTCATTCACATATAATTCAGCTAGACTGGCTGTCGATTGATCCAGGCGGATAGGTAGGAAATGTGCTGCTTTGGTCAATCAGTCAACAATCACCCATATGGTGTCATAGCGATGTTTCGTGGTCTTAGGTAGACTGGTGACAAAGTCCATTGTTATGTGCTCCCACTTCCATTCAGATATCTCCAATGGCTGAACAGGGCCTGCAGGTCTTTGATGATCAATCTTGATCTGCTGACAAACTAAATATTTAGCAATGAATTATGCGATGTCATTTTTCATCTTTGGCCACCAAAAATTTCTTTGCAGATTCTTGTACATTTTTGTTGTATCTGGATGAATAGTGTACACCGATCTGTGCGCTTCATATAGAATCTCCTGTCTCAACTCAATATCGCTTGGAACCCAAAATCGGTTGCAGTACCTTATGGCTCCATTGATTCCGACTATGAAATCAGAATATTCTTTTTAGATGCTTCGATTATTTTAGGAAAATCAACATCTACTTTGTGTGTGTTTAGGATCTTCCCAATTATCTCTGGTTGAATCTTGAGCGCTGCAAATGATATCTTTCTCGATCCACTCAAGAAAGGCTTCCAATCTTCAAACTACTTCATCATCTTCCATTGAAGTTTTAAACTAGCCAATTTACCTTCCCATTTTCTACTTAATGCATCTGCTACGATATTTGCTTTCCCAGATGGTAATTGATGGCAAAGGCGTAATCTTTTAAGAATTCTAACAGCGTCGCTGTCTCAGATTAAGTTCCTTCTTAGAGAAAATGTATTTAAGGCTCTTATGGTCACTAAGCACCTCAAATTATTCACCGTAAAGGTAATGCCGCCAAATTTTAAGAGCAAAGACTACCGCTGCTAACTCTAAGGGTAGTTCCTTTCTTGCGGTTTTAGCTGTCGCGAGGCATAAGCAATGACTTTCTTCTTTTGCATAAGAACGCACCCGAGTCCGGTGCCTGATGCATCTGTATACACTACAAAACCTCCACTGCCCGATGGTAAAGCCAAGATTGGAGCTGTGGTCAGTCTCTGCTTCAATTCCTGGAAGCTTTGTTCGCACTTCTCTGACCATACAAACTTCACATCTTTCCTAGTGAGTTTTGTGTAAATGGTAGTGAGATCCTTGAGAAATTCTGAATAAATTGTCGATAGTATCCAACCAAGCCAAGAAAGCTACGGATCTCAGAAACATTCTTGGGTTTTCTCCAATTCATCACATCTTCTACCTTGGTTGGATCTACCTCAATGCTGTACTTAGACACCACATGACCAAGGAATGCGACTCTATCTAGCCAAAAATCGCATTTGGAGAATTTTGCATACATCTGGTGTTGTCTTAAGATTTCAAATACAATCTGCAGATGTACTCGATGCAGCTCCGGATTAGATGAATATATCAATATGTCATCCACAAACATGATAACAAACTTATCAAGGTATTCTCGGAATACCCTATTCATTAGCTCCATAAAGGATGCAAGAGCATTAGTAAGACCAAACGGCATGACCAAGAATTCATAATGACCATACCTTGTTCTGAAAGCCGTCTTGGGGTATATCTTCCTCCTTTATTCGGAGTTGATGGTAACCTGTACGCAGATCGATTTTTGAGAAAACAGTTACTCCCTGCAACTGGTCGAATAAGTCATCGATGCGAGGTAACGGGTATCTATTCTTCACGGTCACTTTATTTAGACCTCGATAATCCATGCAGAGTCTAAGTGAGCCATCTTTCTTTTTCACAAAGAGAACGGGTGCTCCCCATGAGGAAACACTGGGACGTAAAAATCCCTTATCCAGTTGTTCTTGCAACTGCTTCTTTAGCTCCTCGAGTTCTACAGGTGCCATTCTTTACAGAGCTTTGGAAATCGGTGCCGTTCCTGGGATAATATCAATTGAGAAATCAACCTCTCTATGAGGAGGTAATCCAGGAAGATCGTTTGGGAAGACATCGGCAAAATCTCTGACCACATCTAAATCTTCAAGACGTGTCTGTGATGATTCGGTGTTAATTATACTAGCGAGGTATGCTGTACAACCTTCGGCTAGTAGTTGCCTTGCTTGCAAAGATGAGATAACCAATCTTCCACCTTTACAGGTGCCTCTAATCACTATCTCTTCAAGATTTGATATACTCAAGACCACCTTCTTTTCTCGGCAATAAACCACCGCATGATTCTCTCATAACCAATCCATGCCCAAGATGACATTATAGATTGTGATGGGAAGTATGATCAGATTAGTAGCGAGTGTGTCTTCTCTTATCAAAACAAGTACATCCTTTAAGTACATACCCGTGGCACTAATATCTCCCATTGGTGAAGAAACAATCAGTGTGTATGGAAGCTCAACGGCTTCCAAGATTAGTCTTCTTGCAAAAGCATTCGAAATAAAAGAATGCGTAGCACCAGAATCGAAAAGAACATGACATAAATGGTTTGCAATTAAAAGGGTACCTTCCACTGTTGTGTTTGCATCTTCAGCATCTTCATGGGTAATAGCAAAGACTCTTCCTGCTATCTTATTCTTTTGTTCAAACGGTTTCTTTTGATCCTTGAAATCATTTTTGCAATCCTTCATGAAGTGGCCCTTTTAGCCGCACTTAAAGCAAGTAGTTGTCAGCTTGTAGCATTCTCCCGAATGCCTTCTATCACAATGTGGGCATACTTCATAGGTGTACTTCTTGTGGTTTGAAGCATCATCTGTCATGGTCTTCTTGACATTAACTGTAGTGTGACACCTCTTATCATTGTAGTTTGGCTTGTGAGGGCGCTTAAGACGGTTCATTTGTTGCATCCTCCGAAATGCTGCGTCAATTTCTACAGCTGCAGTGACGGCTTCAGGTAGGGTCATGGGACCCTTAGTGAGTACTTTGAGACTCAAACCAACATTCAAGCCTACGACAAACTTCCTCGCTCGCTGCTTTTCATTTATGCAGATGCCCTTGCCATACTTTTCCAGTTCATGAAACTTTACAGCATATTCTTGGACCGGCATACTTCCTTGACGAAGATCTATGAACTCCTGGCGTTTAGCATCCCTAGCATGTTCGGAGATGTGGACAAATGCTCTAAAAGTCACTCCAGCTAATGCTCGGAGTCTCCGAAAAGTGAATTCCCTTGCAGGATATCCACCACTCTTTCGCACTGTCTCGCAGACGGAATGACCCAAAAATAAATTTCTTTTCTTCAGGACATTCAATTGCTTCAAATGTCATTTCTATCTCCCGTAGCCAGTGTTCGGCTTTTTCCGGTTCATGCTCGCTCTTGAAAGTCGGTGGCTCATGATGGATGAAGTTCTTTAGTGTCAACCCACCAGAACTAGATGCTTGACTCTTCTGTTCTTGGGCTATCAATGTCATTAACTCCAACATCTGTTTTTGCATATCCATAACAGTCTCTTGACTCGTCGCTGACTCGCAGTCTCCATTAGCTTCAATTGCATGACGAGGAGCCATCTGATTCAAAAATTGACAAGATCAATAAGGTATGATACTAAATCTCTCTATATATCTAGATCTTAAGTCACTAAGGTTGTAGATATCTTATGCCCAGAGGAGCTCTATCTTTGATACCATTTGTAACGGAACGTGTCGCGAAGATCGGCGGAAGCATGCGATATCAAGTCGCGTGACCGAACCGTTACCAAAACATGCATGGTATCCGATGAGCAGAGATAATATCAATTCCAAACATAGTCCACTCACACTAAGAGTTCCATTATTACAACTCTAAACTGGGGAATTTTTTTTTAAAAAAAACTACTCTAATAGCTAAAATAGCATCTCAACAGTTCCTGTAGGCATATAGATATCCTTTATTCTTCTCGAGTTGAGTCATACCACGTTCGGAATCTCGTGGGATCCATAGCACGATCCGGGATATGCAATCAATCCTGGTCTTGACCTGAAATTGACAAACATAAATTTCCATGAGCCTAATGCCCATTATGCATCGGGTCCATGCATGAGTATTCTAATGGCCCTTGATCCGTTATAAATCTTGTACTTATATTTTCAGGTATACACATCATTCCGTGCCTAGATATTTCCCATGCATGTCTAAGTTCGAACTTATCATGTATAACTTGGCTTCTTTTAAAACATGGACATGTGTGTAAATTTCCTAAGTAGAAAAGACAACCATTTATTTCAACTTGTGGGTCTTACATAATAAATTACATACTCCTTAAATCACATAAATCATTTTGCATATTAACTCCCATGACTTTGATGGTTTAACTTTCTTAAACCACTTCTTGTATAACATGTAATGGTTTACTCTTTTTAAATCATTTTCTTGCATAACTCATAATAGTTTACCTTTATAACCCAATTTTCTTGTATAACTTTCATATACGTATCTTGTTATACGTTTTCAACCGCTGGCACTTGCGGTCCATGACAGTGTAGCTAGAGGACTTAGCTTTTGCCTCTATGGTTTCTTGCAACCATACGCCCCTTGCGGCGTTGCCCCTTGCGGCATTAACATGACAGTAGAGGTACAATTGTAGAGGATTTAGCTTTTGCCTCTGTGGTTCCTTGCAACCATACGCCCCTTGCGGCGTTGCCCCTTACGGCTAATACGACCCCTTGCGATCGTTCATGTGATTCTTTATGAGTCTGTGCCTCAAATCTTGTTAGATTCTTTTTGACTTGTTCATCATTGCTGTAGTAAAGATTAACTAATCCATGCACCCATGGTATCACCATTTCCATTATTTAACTTGTGATAAATATCTGTACAAAGAACCCTGTCACGTGTACTATAATTTCTTTTCAACGTAATCCGTATATAAAAGTTAAACGTTATATCCATATATTACATTATTCTCACAGTATTTGTATGACGATAATGCACAATTTGATTTTCTACATGTAAAAATCTATTGAATTTCGTATTGCTTTAATACGTAATCTATACCTTCTTTGCAAAAGTTGCTCCTCAATTTTCTTTTTTCGTTAAGACTCACCACCACTAATTTAATTGGTACGTGTAAGCAAATACGCTATCTAACCTTACAGGATGTTTAAGGTCTTGGATGGATGGGCTTATTTAAGAATAAGGTTTTCCTTCTATATAAACATATAGTACATGGTACATGAGAGTAATTTTGGACTACACCATTAACCATCCACAGTCATGATTTCTTATTTTTAAAGACTTAATAATAATCTGTGTCACAAGGAAACACACGGCAAAAGAGCTCTAATGTTAACGTGAATTTACATATCAAACTATAGGAGGAGTTCGACAATAATTCTTCTTAATCTTCATTTTTTTAAACAACTACACGAATATCAAACATACCTACTTCATTTTCTTTAATTCAAAAGATTAAAAAAATCCCATATTTGAGGGACATCATGAATTAATATGATATAACTTGAGCTAATATTGGAATTTCCCCTCCATTTCCGTGTATGTTTACATTTCAACCTATAAATCAGTGCACATATGTATTAGTAAAAAAAATATGAGACAGATATTTTGAAGGCCTTATTTTGATTGTTCATATGTATACCTAAACCGGTACATACACTAAAAGATCTATTCCAAAAGTGATCAATATTCATACGAAATCCTATACTAATACATACCTTTATATATCTAATTCGGGGTGATCTTTGTTGATGCAAAATTCTATATCGATACATACATTTAGAAATCAAAATCCTAAACCGATACATACCTTAGATCCAACACACGACTCTATCTGTGGTGGTTGTCGCGCCTTCTTCCGATCACGGATCCGTGCTCCTCTCCTCCTCCGATTCGACATCACCTTCTCCTGCGACGACGAAGGACGCCATTAAGATCGCTCTTCTCTCTCTCTCTTCTCCTCTCCTTTCCTCTCTCTCAAATTTGCAAAAGTAAGTGACATTGGGTGGGGGGAACCCTTATGATTTTAAACTTCTCATTGGAGAGGTTAATGGCCATTAAAACCTCCTAATTTAGAATCAAATCAAAATTATTTAATGATAAAATAAAAGGTAACTTGGCTGGAAATTTTCCAGCCGTTACACTATATCCCGTCCTCGCACCGTCATCAACTAGAAAACAAGAATTATATCCCAACAGAAACGATAGAGCTTCCTCAAAGCCATAACCAAAGGAAAAAGCCTTCCCTTTTTCTTTTATATAGAAAAAATATTATCTTAAGCTAGTTTTTCCCATCCCTGTGAATGTCTTTGGTTGTACTAAATGCCAAGACCATAGAGGTTTGTTTGTTTTTTGTTTTATTTGATTTTGCCTTGCTTTCCCTTGCCCTCAATCATGGGCTCAGGTTGAAATGCCTGTGGAATGTCGTTCCTTTTTGATAAAATGAATCATGATCGTTTATCTTAAAAAAGTATCAATCACTTTCGACACGAATAAACTCATTCAACTTATCTCTGTTGATCAGTCTTATTAGTTATTTTTCAGTATTATACTAGGCATCATATATTGCACTTGCTGTATTTAATCGCCAACCCTCGATCAATATGTTTGATCATTAGAACTATTGTGCATGTTTCTTCTCTAAGTTCCAAACACTGATGTCTTCTATGCTTGATCTCTGATCATCGGACTACTGCATCCATCATAATGATGACATTATTGTAGAAGAAATTTTGTCTAACATCATCGAATAGTGAGAATATGAGAGTCTTATACACAAGCTTACCTCGACCTCCCATTATACAACTCTTGTTTGGGTCTGGAATACGCGGCTTACGTCCAGCTCTACTTCTTCATTCTTGCAATTTGTTTGAATTAATGATGTGGGTCTCACATTTATATGTTGTAATAACATTTATGGATTTTGTAAGAATATAGGGCACAATTGCAAAAAGCTTAAGGGTAACTAGTCAGAGGCATACGTGTTATTGAAATTACTTGGAAGGGCAAAAGTGCAAATTTTCTTTTTTTTCTATGTTAAAAAATAATAACTTTCGATGTTGCGGGTTAAAGAAAACATGTAATGTAATATTGGTTAGATTGATTCACATGCAATTTTCTATGCATTGTTTTGACTAGAAATGGAGTAAAACACAACAAAATATAGTTTATACGTAAACTATTTGGATGAAATATCAATTTAATTTGGCAAACAATTCATAAAAAATGAGAATACACACAACAAAATTGACTTGTAGCAACTAATACTCGAATATTCGTCGTTATACATAATATCCAGTATTAAGTATATAACAAAAAATATTATCTGATGTGTAATTATCTTTAATTCTTGAGCTCGAGGATGAGTATCATATCCATATAAAAATGATTCATTGAAATTGTGATGATTGTGTCACTGATTAAGAAATGATTAGAATTGAAGTTCTTGAGAAAGTAAACAGTTAACCAGTGTTCTAATGTAAAAAAAGAATACGATATTCATTTAGAATTTTAAGAATCCAAGATAATTTAGCAACAAATAACTTTCATTGTTAAATGTTTGATACTGAAAGATATTGCAATGGATTTTCAAATTATGCGTTGCAACATGGCGATATTACAGTGCAATGCACAATTGAACAAAAGGAATTTCGATTCTAATATTTTTAATAATATGATAACTAATATTACGTTGACATCGTCATTGATTCAATCAGTTTGAGTCATTACCGAAACTAGTTGAAATCAAAATCAATGTCCCATGTTGCTATGGTATAGTATGGTTGTCCCAGAGACACATATTCAGATACCCAAATATAGTATTACAAATAGGTCCCCAACGAGATCCCACGTTGCTATGGTATAGTATGGTACGACATCAAGTTTCACCTACCTTTTCTTGTGGAGGGTGAATAGTAATAATTTTTCAACTAGGTTTAGCATAACATATGATATAAGTTAGATGATGTAGGTATTTTAGGAAGAAAATCAACAAATCAAGTGATGCCAATAATGAATAAAAATAAGGCTTACATCGATAAGACTGATTTCAATTCTAGAATCAAATTTTTATGTTGTTTTGGAGATGTAAAATGGATACGAATGTATAATGTGCATTACTTGCATATAAAATATTAGAGACACTATACTTTAGCTTAATTTAACATGATATGGGTGGAATACACGTTATAAAAACATAATAAACGAATTTATATCATAATGATTACACAAAATATAGTAAAAGAAGCTATCCAATTATGTTATATATAGTTACAAATAAATATTGAGGGTGGGGGAGGGATGATCCACATAATCCCACCTCTTTTGGTGACAACAACAAAGGAGAACTTGAATACGACGTGAACCACGACACTCACCATCATGTTGCATCTTCTTCAAGAAGACAACCATGCTTCAGGGCCTTCTCCAGCTCCTGTAGGAGGCAACCTGGAGCAAGATTCACTACTCCAACTTATCGGTGAGAACTAAAATGTAATCTTCTATCTCTTCTATACTCGCTTTCTCCTCCCTGTATCCTTCTTCTACCATTTTCCTTCTTGTTCTTCCCCGTTAAAGTTTTGCAACCCATCTTCCCCTCCGATAAACTTCATTTTCATTTTCATCTATGAACCCCAACTTCAATTATGCCCAACGCCTCCCCCTTCGACTTGCTACGCCTTCGCGGTCTACTCTAAGCATCCATAGGGCCCATGACTTCCACCCGCAAAGGAGCCCTCTGCTCATCTATCTTCCCTCATATCTTCATGCCAACGCTAGTACAATTCCATGAGCATCAACATAGCCTCATTAACCCACTGATGGATTTTGACAGAGGGAACTACATCAACAACCATACCAGGTACCCGATCGTGTGTTGACCGGTAGTCCATCGACCTTCGGAGGATCATCACTTGCCATGCACTTGAGGAAGAATGAAGGAATTGACAACCATCGATTGGAGAAGAAGGCGGTCAGAGTAGCAAGACCGCCTTATTCCTCTCTTTTAATACATCAAGGTCGTCCATTGCCTCCACCGTCTGATCTCAAAGACATCTGCATTCCAACCGTTAGTAGCGACGATCCTACAAAGCTATTTATCATAATTTGAAGCATCGCTTCACATGGCATGAGATCAACCTTCAGATCAATCATTCAGTAACCATCCATCCAACATTTAAGAACCCACACCCTATGAATCATCCAATCCATATGCATCTGATGTCCACGTGGGTGCCATGTGGTAGCCTCTTATCCGTGCAATCCAACTACAGGATGCCATGCCTTGTCATTTAGATCAAAGACCTCAGCCACATGCATGAGGCACGTGACTTGAGTACTTTATGGTTGTGGCCCCACACTTCTTGAAATTATAGAATAGCCTACGCCATGAGTAAATTGTAGAAGAATAGCCCAAGCCTTGGATATTTGTAAGAAAGGTCCCTTTGCAATTTTTGAGTTTTATTATTTGCAATAATTCCCTACCTTTATTACGTTATATTCAGCAAACCACATATCCATTGCTCTATCATTTGATATATTGGACGATATCAGATGAGACTTACTAGTTATAAATTTTGAGTGAAACATTGAACTGAGGATTGATTATTCATTTTCAATACATCTAAATCTTAGAAATTCTTGTAAAAAGAGTCAATATGAAGCTATATTATATTTATTTTTAATTCATTGAAATTCATTAAAATTGAATTTTGTGCAAATTAATTTGTAAATTCTTTGTTTAATTTTTATAGGATGTAAATTTTTATAAAAATACAAACAACTTTAAATGCTACATTGATTGCTTCATCATTGATGATTTTTTGGGATTTTTTGAAATGATTTGCTCTCTTTCAAAACTAAAATACATCAAATCATGATTGCTACATAATTCATTTTTGTTGTATTAATCTTTTTTGATTTATTATAAATCAAAGCAGCTTTCTTTCATTGTCTATTTCATTCCATAATTTTTGTTTCAAAATTATTGCATTTTCATCATTTAAATTAAAAAAGATTCAAAAATTACGTTGACAATATTAAATTCATTCTTCATTAAAAAATTATAAAAAGATGTATTTCAGATTCTTCGTGCATTTGTCTTTAAGGAGAAAATATCATTTAATTTTTTAAGATAAAATTAGAAAGAAATCTATTTGCAAAGTCACCCTTATTTTGTGTATGTGTTTTTCTTCTATTATCTTATTTTCTGTTCCAGTAGAAAAATAAAAATAAACGTTTGCATAATAAAAAACTAAAAAAAATAGCGTCACATTGCAGTACACAACATTGGAATTTCGCACATTACTTGGGCACGCTTATTTGGCTTAACTTACATTCAAAAAATATTATCGCCTCCTTGATTTCGACCATTTGGTACACACACCAAGTAAAATATAAAGCACACCACATGACACTCAATTCATGTATTTTGTGATATTTTTTAATGATGAGTTTTATCCCTTTGTACTACAACAAAGATAATTCAACATAATTAACAAGGATGGAATGTATACCTCAAAAACTAATGTACTACCAACTACTATTTTTGAATAAATTAGAAAAAAATCCATGAACTCTACACCCATTTCAATGGTGTATTAGAACCTTATAAAGTAACATTATGATGCTCAATCCTTATGGTATGTTCCATTGTGGTTCGAATTGAAGAAATTAAAATGATCATTTTATCATTAGAGCCTTAAATAACAATATATAAAAATGTGATTGAAATAGATCTAAATATCACCTACTATACTGTTACTTTTTACGTTTATTTACAATATTGAAATCAAGTATATAGTTGAGGGAGCTTTTTATTTTTAAATATTTGTTTACAATGTTACCCCACAACCTAGATGTACAACAATCAAAAATCTAAATAGGTAATCATCATTACTCCTCGGATCATATATCACCTTTTTTAGCATAACTTGATCACAAGACCATGCCCAACAGAAACCTCCACCATATTAGAATATTTCTACACGCCCTTTTCATGCACCCCTCCTTTGCCACCACCACCCATTGGAAAGAACTATGAAAGAGAAACACAAGTGGCTTGTAGGTTATGGCTGCGGAGACAAGTTTCTAACCATTGTTAACGATTCACAGATACCGGTCGTTACTGCACATCCTGAACGGGAGGGACCACTCAACTTTTATAGTTCATTCTCAACTCCCATTATACAATGCATGGAAAGATCGTGCATATATATTCTCGTAGTACTTCAACTAAAAGCGATGCGATTCTAGTTTTTCGGAAGATGAATGTCTGACTTAGCGAGCAAGTAGGCATACTTGCCTCTTTTGATCTTCTGTGCATAACACTCTTATCCATTTTCCTCATCAGACCTATAGGTTGGACACTACACGAGATTTGAAAAGTGAATGGTTAAAGGCTTGGTTATACATTATGAAACAGACCGATTGCCGTTGCATGAAATTGTACATGAACCTATCTTGCATGAGTATAGGCAAATTTGTTTAGACATTATTAAGAGCTGAACCACAAAATTTTGTGACTTTTTATTGCACATTATAGTAGTTGTACATGCGATTTAGGAGAAGATTATCTTGACCAATGTTTTAGGAAATGATTATCTTGACCAATTGTTTTTCATTCTTTTGAAGATATCCATGCTTATTTGCTTCGAGATTTTCCCGTCTCAAGGTTTCTAAAATATTGAGAAAGATTTATTCATAATATTAAATTAATTTAGCAATAATTTGTAAGGAGTCGTTCGATAAAAGAATAAGAAAAATAAATAAGGATGGATAAGGAAGAATAAGACATTGTTTCTGTTCGATTGGAGGGAGAGGATAATGGGGAATAAGGAGGGATAAGTGATAGTTATTTGCTATTCTCTATCAGGTAGGAGAGAGAAGATAAGGAGGGATAAAAGGAATATATTAGATACGATTATTGGATAGGTGGTAGTTATTTGTATTTTTTAGTAAGAGAGACTTATGATAGAAGAATAGTGAAGAAAATATGTTCTTCATTTTGACTCCTGTATCAAAAATATTGACCATCTATATAGAAAGAGCAATAAAAAAACATCCTTTCTTATGTGTCAAATAAACATGACCTAAAGATCCATTCTCAAAACAAATATCCTTTTAATCTCGCAACGGATATTATTAAGCTTTTTCCCTAAACTTTCTAGAAGAGAACACTACCCCGTCCGTTTGAGATTTGGATCCGAAGCTAATATCCGCGTAACACCTATCCGCTTAATACAAACCCCGCTCTCCGTAGGGCGCCGGGAGGGGTCTCCCCCTTCCCTCACTCTTCCCAAACCCCGCCCCCGGTAAGCCCTTCCTTCCCACCGCCAGCAGGCGTCTCCTCCACCACTGCAATCCACATCTCCGATTTGCATCGATCTTCGAGGCGACGATGAGGTCCTTTGAGGTGACCTCGAGCAGAAGCATCTCGCTTGCCCTCTTCGCGGATGTCGCCAATAGCAAATTTGTTTCTCGCTCTCTTCTCTAACAGATAACCCCAATTCGATCTGTAACTAAAGAGATGACACAATATTCAACCGCATATCTACTTCATACTGCGATCGTGGAAGAAAAGGCATGTTTTTTCTTGCTCTCGATCGCGTAAATGGCGGAAATAGTGTTTGATAAACAATGGAACTTCTCATTACATAGAAATTTTGTATATCCAAAATAGCCAACTGGACGTCCATCCTTTGGATTTCCTGCTTGTTTCGCTCTGTAAGGCCTCGACCCCTCAATTATGGGCGTCATGTTAACATCTTTGGAGGCCGTTGAAAGAAGTAATTTGCGCCCGTTGATATTGCTTTTATGAGAAGTGAAAACAATTTCAATTAAGATGAAATTGGTTCGACCTGAATTTTTAAGTATAGTTGTGAAATGACACGCTTAGACATTTATCTTTTCATGGACCGCGTATGGAGGAAAAATCATGTGGATTGTATCTGCAAAACATTAATTGTCATATAATTACTCAATTATCTCGATTCTTCCCGATGTTTCCAACCAGCCTTTAAATGGTTGTTATTGGGTGATGCTTGGTTGAAAACCCCTGCACTATTTTTTGCGGCATCTTAGATTTATCTGTAAGTTTCTTTCAACCTGTTGGACATGAAATAGACCGCTTTCAATATCCAGGGAGCTTCTGCTGTCAATGCAGGAGGGAAAGCTGGAATTGGAGGTGGCATTTCTCAATGCAAGTCTTGTGAGTTTTCATACTTTTTCCGTGGTGTGTAGGTTGTTTCTTAGTTAAAAAGTTGAAAATGTGTTGGAGGCTGTATTTTTTCAATAACTCCATGTGGTCTTTTAGCATTAACTTTATGTAAAACACAGTCTTGTTTTCATCTTCTACCTCAAGATGAATTGTTTTTTAATTCTTAATCATATGTTTTTGCCATAGCTCTCCATGATACTGTCCAACTTTTTCGTTTGACTCTTAAGAAATAATGTCGCAGATACCAGATATTTTCCCCGTCTTGACGGAAGGCTCTTTTATCTCAGTCAAAAGGTTTGCTTACAACACGGACACTTCATTCAGAACTAGTGTATAACTACTCAGGATCTAAACATGTATGAAGAAAAGATATCCTGATACCTTGCTTCTTTTCCTTGTTATCGAAAATCTGGTGAAATATGTGATTTGTATTTCTTACAGATAAGTGAGTCGTTGAAGAGGTGTGGGATCTCTGATGACACCACATACATCCTTGCAGCTCGTTTTGATGCGTCTATAGATGAGGTATGGGACATTGTGTGCTCGAATCTTATTGAATAAGTAGTGCTTCCTGCTTCTTGAGGAGGTGCTAGAATGAAGTACCATTATGAATATACCGGGAGAGAGATAAAATAAAATCATCATAGTATCAAATAGATTTTTTTATGAGATTATGCACATCAATAGTTTTATTTACTCAGATTCTTAACTACATTGTCTAAAATCCATGATTATTCGCCATTTTTTTAACGATCCACCATAAGCCCATATATATATATATATCAAGTATGTTGAGTTTAGAAAGAACAGTACTGACAACTAACAAGATTAAAGTGCAGAAGAGCTTAAGAGAATATACCTCCTAACTGCTTCTTTATGCTCTCAATAGGGAGTGAAAACCTATCCTTTAAAAAATGCCTCTTTGATCATGTGATCTTCTTACATATGTTCTATTCGTTCATGAAAGATGGATTATTTGCAATTTGACCTGGCAAATGGGCCGGGGGCTCGCCTGCCCAACCCGCCTAGCCCGTTCATGGGCCGGGCTGGGGCCAAGAGATTTCATGAATGGGCCGGCCTAGTCCGACCCGCTCTTTGGCCCGCCTGTCAACTGGGAGGGCCGTGGACATGTACCACAAAACCCGGCCCGACTCACCCACACATTTAAAAATATGGGCCTAAAATTACGTTTTAGATACATTTAATGTACTATACTTCATGTTTTTATTTTACATTATCAATACTACATCGTATTTTATAGTTTACATGCCAAGTAATACGTATTATGTTACTTAGATTTAGAAAAATTAGATGATGCTAAAAAACTTAATTATTTCTATAAATTAGATTAAAAATTAAGAAAAAATACTTTACATTCAGCCCATAGGCCGGGCTTAGGCCTTGGAGTATGGTCCATGGGCCGGCCTAGCTCGGGCTTTGGACAAGGAGTTTTAGAACCCTAACCTGTTTGGCCCGACTCGTCCTGCACTTTGGCTAGGTCTATATGCAAGTAAGGTGGCTGCCTGATGATGACAATATATAGAGTAAACTCTCAAACCGAGCATTGAATTTTTGAATCAAGGATACCTACCATTGAAACTCACTTACGATTTGGACATTAGGCCCATATTGTAATCCTAGCATTGTCTCTAGATTTGGAAATTGTTTCATGTTTCTTGCATTCGATCTTGTTAAGCCATCGTCGACATCTGAAAAATACATATCCTAAAGATATTTGTTTTCTTAAAAGCCAGATATGGATATTATTATGATCGAAGAATATATTCTTAGGATAAGACAAAAAAAATCTTTGTGAGCACCATCATACTCGACATCCAAAGGATAAAGATCCTAAAGATTTTTGTTTTCTTAAAAGCCAGAGATGGATGTTATTATGATAGAAGAATATATTCGTAGGATAAGACTCAAGTTATTTCAGTATCTAGATTGCAACTCTTCAATGGAGACGTTTCTGAATCGAAGCATGTTATGTTCATGTATGAGAAAGATGCATTTCAAAAATCTTTCTGATGTTCCTTAGGATCAATATAAATGTACTTTGTACATACTTACTTTTTGAAAAAAAAGTACAAGTACATATCTTCGTTGAGAAAGAGTGATTCTAGTTGTTCATGAAATCTTAATATCAAAGAAATTTGTTTTGACTCCAAAGATGGGGGCAAACACGCTATGGTGTCTGTCCCAAATACATTTAAGAAAAAAATAAGTTACATGAAGACTTACATTAGTCAAAACTCAAGAAGAGTCTTAGAATGAAAAATTACATTCTTGCAATAGAAATGATGTAATGAAAAGAGTGCACCATTTCTAGCTAGCCAAATAGGCCAGCCAGATCGTTGCAATCGGTTAGAGAATGTCCTCTCTAGTTCGATGTTTTGCCTGAATCATAGATTCCATAGACTAATCTTGTGTCTGAAGATTCAACCAGCTCATGCCAATTTCCTCCCAAATTGGTGCTGTCTTTACACAGTGAAAGAAAAGATGGTCTACTGTCTCAAATGACATTTCACAAAGGGGACAACTGTTGGAGAAATCCGTAGAGTCTCGCACAATGGTCCCTAGTCATAATGCGCCTTCTCCGCAACAACCTCATAAAAAAGCTTTTTCTCCGTGACAGTTTGAAGCCCCCAAATGAAGTTGCAATCACGAATCGAAGCACATGTCCTCGAATGTGTAGGTGTCGAGATAGCTCTGTAAACCTATTTTACCGAGAATGAATTATCCTTCCAAACCCATTGATCTCGTCCATCGATAGGTCTATCTATCTGTCTTAAAGATTCCAGAAGGAGGATAAAATCCTCTAAGCACTGATCAAAGAAATCTGTCAAGAAAGACGACATCCAGTTGGCGTCAATCCAACAATCTGATACCAATGCATCTCAGTTAGCAGACAAAGCAAAGAGTCACGGGAATCTGGTGAAAAAGTTTCCCTCTCCTGTCCCTAGGGATGTAAACGAACGAACCTAAGCGAACCTACAATTTTTAAGTTTGGTTCGTTTATTTAATCAAGCCTAAACTTGTGTTCAGGTTTGGTTCGTTTATTTTTGAATCCGAATCCGTGTCGAGCCTCTATTTAATCGAATTGAATCTAAAAAATATCGAACTTGAGAATTTTCTGATGAGAGTGAGTGAAAGAAAAGAAATGGAAATATATATAAATAGAATGACTATTCGTTCAATTTTTTCTATCTAACTCTTCTCCATCTTATAAAAAATACATCAATATAGATTCATCTCTTTGAAAAAACATAATTATAGTATATTTTTATATTCGTTCAGATGAGGGATAAGGAATAAGATGGAGATAAAGGATTAATAAGGTTTATACTTGTAATGTTAATTTGAGGGACAAGGAACATAAAAGTACTGGACACATAGATAACAAATATTGTAACTACGATGTGACCATTTATCTTGGGATAGTTTATATCGAGATAAAGTCTATTTATCCCCACAATTATTCACTTATATCAAGACAAAGTCCACTTATCTCAGGTAAAATCAACTTATCTAGAAATAAGGTTCAGTTATCCAGATAAGGATTTGTAAATAGGTGTATATCGAACTTTTAACGAATCAAACCTAAGCGAACCAACAAATTTTAGGTTTGATTCATTTATTTAATCGAGCCTAAACTTGTGTTCATGTTCGGTTCGTTTATTTTCGAATCGAATCTGGATCGAACTTTTAGCGAGCCGAACTGAGCAAATATCGTACTTGCAAATTTTTTGACAATCCTACCTGTCCCGTTGTCCTTTCAAGAAGCAAAGGAAATGTCATTACCTATTAGAGGTTGAAAAAGCTTTTGAAAGTGAGGCAACACCTTAGTGATGCCTTTCCAAAATGCTGATGGATGAAAAGTCAGTTATTGGGGCATGCTGTCTGGGTGCTCAATACTGTAAATGCTGCGAATGAGTTTACAATATAAGTCTTCACCTCTGCCCCCAAGTCTACTAACCCGTTTTAGTAAGAGCATATCGTTCATGCAATCTAAGCGGTTAATCCCAAGTCCACCATCCGCCTTTGGTAAAGTTGCAGTCTTGTAGTCTACCAAATGAACTCCAAAACCAATCTAACCAGCTTTAGCTCAAAAGAATCTTCGCATGATCTTCTCTAGCATGTTTCTAATAGCAATCGGGAGGAGATATGGTGCCATGAAGAAAACATGAATAGCAGGAGCACATCTTTAGTAAGCATTAAACGTCCACCTCTAGATAAAATAGCCGCTTTCCAGTCTGAGAGATACTTTTCCATATTTTCAATGATAGACAACCAATCAAACATCTTAAGTCTTCCACTAGTGAGAGGTAGACCAAGCTAGCGAATCAGGAGAGTCATGCATTCCGTACCCACCTCCTCGCAATAATCTCGAGCATTTTACCATGGTTGAGAATCGTCCTAGACAACTCATTAGAAATCTCCAAAGGAACAATCATTCCTCTATCATCGTCTTTGCTCCCTCAATAAAGAAGATGGTATCATTAGTTGCAAAGGTACATTAATATCATTAGTAGAATAGCCTGAAGTGATACCATTACGTATAACCTGAGCCACCTTGCATGCAAGTACATCCGTTGCAATACCAAACAACATAGGTACAAGGGGGTAACCTGCTTGACGCTACGTTGAGGCTGGAATAAACCTCCCTTAGGACACTGTTAATAATCACTGCGTATGAGGTGTTGGTGACACAATGCTTCATCCATGTAATCCAAGTCCTTGGGAAACCTTGTCTACACATTGCTTCCCAAAGGAAGCGCCAATCCACTGTGTCATAGGCCTTGGAAAAATCCACCCTTCAAAGGACACCCTTCGACTGTCGTCTCTTCCAGTTAGCGGCGACCTCATTTGCCATAGCCAAGCTGTTTGCAATTTGTCTGCTAGAAATAAAAGTTGACTGGAGGAAATGATATGTACCATAACCTAATGGACTTGTAAGCCCTTGGCGACCCATTAATGCATAAAAGTTACTGTTTTATCATGTCCATCTGAAATGAAATATTGAATGAATACACTTTACTATTAAGGTCCCTTTGTACAAGTAGGGTTATGTACTATGGTCATATTGAATACCATGCAGTTGGAAGGGCACATCTGACTTCAAACATGTGATATTCAATAAGGATCTCCAGTCTGAGAAAGAGATGTCGATCTTTCTTTAAAGACTGATTTCCAGTCGATTTCTTGATGCAGGTCTTCTGCATAGGAATGGGGATTTGGAATTGTTAGAATAATAAAGTCAAAGAGTTGACTTGATGATGTCGACCTTCCATGGTTTGGACTATGATTAGAAATGGACAAGGAAGCTGGATTCAGCTCACCGACACATTGTCCAGCTCACGGAGAGTGTTGCATTTTGTTAAGCTCACTGAGTAAAGTGTTACAGCTCGAGCTCAACATTCGTAGGTGACAGATTTTTGCAAAAATGGTATAAACCCTGAAATTGGATAGTTATCCACATTTCAAGTCACTATACATGGATAGTATGATCTCACCGACATTATCTCCAAGTATCTGCATTTGTATCTCATGAGTTCTAATTGGATTAGGACTCATATCTATTGATGCCAATGTTGTAATAATAAGTTATCATTGCAAGGGCAATTTTGTGAATAAGATTCACAAATATATCTCATTAATTAATGTGAATAATGATTCACAATAATCAGTATTTATATGGATATGATTCATACAAATATTTATGTAATTATAAATTTATCATTTACATAATATTTTCAAGGCATGAAATTGTGTAAATTTTATTCACATTAATTTTGTAGATGTAAATTGGATTTGCATTTAATTTTGAGCTCATGAATATGATTGATAAGCTTTGAGGATTAACTCCATAATTTCTCCAATTTTGATAATGGGACTAACAAGTTAATTAATTAATAGATAAAAAAGCAACAATCTTAACTAATTTTAGTTAAGCTAAGTTGTTGCTTATTTATTTTTAATTAATCAAGTTAATTAATAGATAAAAAGGCAATAATTTTAACTAATTTTAGTTAAGATAAGTTATTGCTTATTTATTGTTAATTAGTTAATATTAATTGGAGATAATAAGGAAGTAATCCTTATTGTAGTAGGACTTGTTCTAAGCCCTTGATTTAAAATCTAAGGGACTACAACACACATGTTTGAAATGTGATGTAAGTATAAAAGGAGGGCAGGGCCCTCTCTTTTGATATACAATTTTGGCGAGCAATAGTCCTTGGAAATTTTGCGCCCCTTGAGATATAGAAGAGTCTTGAGAGTATCCATCTCTGATACTCCTCTTCTTGTTGCTCTGGTCGACATCCCGGTTCGTGGGAAGCAACGCGATTCATCTCCATGACTACGAGAGAGACTTTTGCAGATCAGACTTGATTCGGGATGTATCTTACTTTAGAGACTCACGCTTCAAGAGGTAATAATGATTTATTCTTTATATTTATTATGACTATCAGAAATTATTTTGGAAATTGTTTCTTAGACTTTATAATTTCTGAATGCACAAATTGTTGTGCTTCATTTTCTAGTTCATACGATGAACTAGCGTTGTTTTAGCAAAAAGTTTGCTAATTATTCCGCATTTTCGTGATGCATAGTAAATACATTTTTTATTTAGTTCCTTCATATCCATGCTCGGTCTAATGCCTCTTTGCCACACTCAAACATATAGCATTGGAGTGGGAAATCGACCGGAAATCCTCCACTCTCTCAGAAATCTCCTTAGATATTAAAAAGATAAGAGCCTTGATAGGTCTCTCAATATCCGCATTACCTCTGGTGAACTCTATGACCTCCACAACTTCATTTCCCAACAAAACCCAAAATTCACAGAAAAAGAAAATAGAGAACTCATCTGGGCTAGGGGCCTCATCAACATTCAAGTTCCAAACTATAATTTTCACCGTATTGGGGAGGGCACCATAGCATGTTACCCCCTCTTTTGGTCTTCAAAAAAAAAGTAAAGCTTTGTACAAGATAATTATCGTGGGCTTTATAAAGCCGAGAGCCCCCCCTGACCAGTCCATTTCCATGGCCTACCCTCATGTCTCTTCCAGAACTCTCATGATAAGCAATAGCCCTTCCCATCTCAAAATCGCTCTCCACCTTGCTACCATTCACCACCACCGAACGAACCATGTTATGGTGATGCCTTCCGCTCGCAACTCTATGGAAGTATGTAGTGTTAGCATCACTCTCTTTGATCCAAGAATGCCTCGAATGCTGTTTTCACTCCGTGACACGCTTCTTGTCCTCTACTAAAATTATTTTTGTGATGTCACTCTTTCAACTAGTTCATATGCTACATGCTCTCTGTTATCCTCCAACCCATAAATTGTGCAGATGCGGACTTCAGCTTCTGCTGGTACACGCCGTGCTTTTCTTGCCTCTCTAGTTTCCTTTTTAAAGGAACATAGTCACTTGTGTAGTGAAGTTAATTTCTGAGATATACATGATGCAACCAAACCCGAAACTATCATGGATGACCAGTGGTTGGATATCAGTGTTCTGAAAGAGTCTTCCTGGAGCCAGGCATGCTCGAATATGAATAATCTCTATAACGGCGAATCAGCTCGATAGTCCCATATCAATGGAGCATGGTCATACATGGAATGGGGTTTGGAGGTAGAGGCAGAAAGTGGATAAGCTCTGTGGAGGCCAGAAAGTGATCAATACGGGAGCAGGATATAGAGCTCCACCAAGTAAACCTTATGTCAACAGCATCAATCATCTCAAGCTCCAAGTCATCAATCAATTCAGTGAGCTCAACCGATCCAGGGCCCTGTCCCCACGCAAACATGGTTGCTTTGAAGAAAGCAGAGAGCCATTGAAATTCCCCCCAACAAGCGACACCACCCTTGGATACACGTCTCTGGCCATGCAGATATTGGACCATAATTCCATCTGCGTAGCCTGGATAGAGGGTCCATAAACACAAGAAACTGCTAACTGAGATCCCATAGAGATCTTCACCAAAAGAACCGTAAGGACATGTTTGCCCTTCATTTCCGAGCTAAAAGCAAATATAGAGTCTTTCCAAGCAATGATTAGTCCCCCCCTCGCAACACTAATCACATAAGGAGTCCTGAATTTTGAGAGGGAGATAGCTCCTAACAATCCTCAAACAAAGCTGGAACAAAAAGAGAGTTTAGTCTCTTGCAAAAGAACAACACCACAAACCCAATCAGTCAAGCGAGCCTCCATCAATCTTCGCTTCTCTGGGTCACCCATACCCCTAACATTTCAAGTTAGGACCTTTGTCGAGGAACCTGAATAGTTCTCGAGGTTTGGACCGCTCCTGCTGTCAATGCTACCATTGCTTTACTTTCAAAGATGACTAAACCCCTCTTTCTACCTTACTTTTGTATTTTTTATCTCTGTAACATTTCAGTCTTCTTCCATTCCCCCTTCCTGGGAGCAGAGAGTTCGAAGAGGAGGAAAGAATATCAGCTTCGAGTTCGAACTCCAATATCAGAGGAGTAGCTCTGCCAACGACATTCTCCAGACCCATTAGTGCTAGAATGAGATTGTAATTCCAAAGGGGACATCAACAACCAAAGACGTCACATAAGGTGTTGGACTTTACGATCTTTGATATTTTTGAGGAACCAACTCCTGGAATCAAAGAGGTGGGCAAGCACACCCAGATCGGAGCTAAATTTGAAGAAGCAGTCGCTAAAGGGTTCAAAAGATTGGTTCTTTCAGCTTCGATAGCATCTTGAAAGGTGTTTTGCTTTGAATCGCCTGGATTGAAGGCATCTGTGTCCAGATTTGGAGGACAAGCATCAAAACCCTCAAATCGACCTAGGATTGGGTCGAAACATGGGCCCGATCCATCTCCCAAAAGAGAATCGGAGCATTTTCCTTGATCTTCATAGCTGGATAGAGTTAAGGACCCGATTAGGGGAATTAAAGATATTGAATAACGATTTGATTTCAGACCCGAGAGAAGAGTCCCTATGCTCCTTAGGGCATCAAGTAACAACCGAATGCACCAAAGAAGAATCTCAAACGTTGCTTACGGGATCTCCATCGTTGAGGGGAGCTCCGTCTCCAGATTTGGCGAGTTTTTGAAAATCCAATCCTTCTCCACCGCATACATGTAGTTTCCGGATCTTCCTTCATCGAGTCAATAATTTCCACAATTGATTTTGAAACACGTGCTTCTCGTTCTTGTTGAGATAGTTACTATTTTTAGCATTACTATTTTTAGTATTATTATGTTTAGTATTATCTTTTGTAATTTTCTATTTTCTTTTTCTTCTTTCTGTAATTTACCCAATGGGCTCTTCTCCTATATAAGGGAACCCTTGGGCTTCTCATAATGCATCCCAGTATGTTACCTTAACATGGTATCGGAGCGACGGTCCTAGACCGGAGTTACCGTATCCATCCCTATCCCCTCCCTAACCCTAACCCTTCCTTCCTCAACACCTGTCCCCCCCCCCGCTCCCCCTTCACGCGTAGCCACGTCACCCCCTGCCCTGTTAAGGCCCCGCGCCTCAGGCCGCCTAGGTCGCCCTGCGCGCCCCTCAGGTCGCCCCTGTGCGCCCCCAGGTCCTCCTGCGTTCCTCAGGTCGCCCTGCGCACCCCTAGGCCGCACTACGTCCCTCAGGTCGCCCTGCGCCCCTGAGCGCCCAGGTCGTGTGCTACGCGCCCCCAGGTCGTCCTCGCCGTCCCGCGGGCTCAGGACGTCCCCAGACGCCCATGCCCCTGAAGTCCTACGCGTGATTTCGCATTCCCGCACGTGATCCTGCGTTCCCGCGCGCCCAGGCCCTTCGTGCCCTGTCTCTTCACGCCCAGGTGCCCTCGCGACCAGGCACGTCTCGTGCTCCAGGTGCCCTGAGCCCCCTCCGCACCCTGCCATCTGTGCGCCCGTGCGCCTAGTCGCTGCCCTTGCGCGCCCCTACGCCCTTGCGCCCAGTCGTTGTGCTCGTGTTGCGCGCCAGTGCCTGCCAGCCCTTGCGCCCTTGTGCGCCTGCACGACATTGCACGCCCTTGCGCCCGCGCGCGCCAGTATTTGTCGCCCCTGTAATCACAATCCTGCTTCCAGGACCCGTGCCCTTCCCTTGATCCCATCAGCAGGTAGTTTCGGATTTGATTTCCATCAGAGACACGATTTCCGTCAAGCAACGAGGATTAGCAAGGATGGTTGTATGAATATACACGTACAACCAATCCTTCGTATGATTCTGTAGACTCGTTTATATCAGTCTACTTCCCAGTTGAACTCTGTTATTTATTTATTCTATCATCATGTCAAACAACAAGCGTGACATCTTCTCTGAAGCTTTCAAGGGCCCGACTCCCATTGCTAAGATGGATCGGACCAATTATGAGTTATGGTCCATGCAGTTTCTCACCCTCATGCAGTGCAACAACAAGGAGCACATCCTGACAGATCCAGAGCCAACGGATAAGACTGGGGCAAATGCTTCTTGGAAGCAAGATGATGCGTATGCGCGAGTTTGGCTTTGTGGGACTCTTACTACATAAATAGCAAATGATATTCTAACTCAGCCCACTGCCAAGGCAATGTGGGACACTTTGGCATCCACCTATGCACAAGCAAAGAATGAGGCCAAGATCCTTCAACTACAGTTTGATATCTACAACACTAAGCAGAATGACCGCCCTCTGCATGTTTACTACTCTTCGTTACGTGGCATGTTTGAAAAGCTCCATAGCTACATGCCCATTACGACGTCTATTGAGCAGTAGAAGACGTATAGGAACTCCACAATGGTTGGAGTTTTCATGGCTGGACTTCTGCACGTACTCATCTTCTTACTGGAGCAACCATTCCCCCTATAGAGGAGGCCTATAGCCGTCTCAGCCAGCTCATCATCCCGTCGACAACCACGCCTTCGCACTCCTCAGCGATGGCCGCTTCTCGTGGTCGAGGTGGGGCGATCCAGTCGAGAGGACGTACACTTTGAGGAAGAGGCGGTGGATGCCACCGTGGTCCCTGCACCTACTTCCACAAGCCTGGACATGCAGAGGATACATGCTATCAGAAGCATGGATATCTTATTTCTGGTCGAGCAGCAGAGCAGATTGTGTCTGCAGAGTCTTCAGCTCCCCAGGCCGATCCTCGCCTGGATGATATTGTCTCTCGTATTCGAGAGATCATGACTCCTAGTGCTGACACCACGACAGATACCACTACAGCAGCCAGAGCATCTTCGAGCTCGTCAAGTATCACCTATGCCTTTACTGGTAGTACGCAAGGTTGCAGAAAGCGGTAGTCAGTACTCGATCGGCGGGGTCACTGACTAAGGATTAATCGGCAGTCGGACGACTAATCGGCTTTAGTCGACCATTAGTCGGTTTTGAATTTTTTATTATTTTAGATATAGAAATCAATTTTTATACACATGCTTATATATTTACATTGATTTGTACATTTTCTATACTATCATAATGAAATAAAAGAAGTAATTGTCTTTAAATACAATATTAAGCATATTAGAATAAGTTTACTTTTAAAAAACTCGAAAAACTAAAAAATTTAAAAATCTCTATGTAAAAGTCGGCCTTGTAGTCGGCCGACTAGGCCGATTAGTCGAGTCGGCTACCCCATCGACTCGACTAATCAGGCCGACTAATCAGTTTAGTCGATCGACTTTTACAACAGTGGTAGTACGAATGCAGACATGACAGAGTGGATTGTGGGCTCTGGTGTTTCTCACCACTTGTGTGGAGACAGAACACATCTGAAGTCCTACAGGGCTGTACCACCTGGCAGATGGGTTGTCATTGCTAATGGCGACCACTTACCCGTTACAGGACAAGGGGAGGTGCAGTTGACACCGTCCATGCGCTTGAAGAATGTTTTATATGCTCCTGCTTTTCGAATGAATTTACTTTCTATTAGTCAGATCACTAAGGATCTGCATTGTCGTGCCATCTTTGACCCTTCATCTCTTATGTTTCAGGATATACTCACGGGCAGGATGATTGGGTATGTGATGAATCCCGTATTTCATGCTAAAATTGGTCAATTAGGCTCTGTTCCCCAAAATTCATATGCATTTAATCAATAATAGAGAATCATTAGCATACATACATGTGTTAATAATATTTGTATTTCATCATGCATAATTGCATTAAAAATCCCAAGTGTAAATTGGCCCAAAAAGCAGCTAACTTCTCATATTTTTAGTTAATTTATCCTAACTCCAATTGACCCCAAACTACCTCCATTGTGTAGATATTACTAACAAGAATAAATAAAAAATATAAAAAAATTACTAACTCAAATAAGTGTCAAATAATCCCGAAGGCCAATTTCACATCTGACGGACTAAAACACACATATCTCCCACATACAGTGTCCGATTTTAGTCTACTTATTTTTAAAGTACTCCATTTTCAAATACCTTCAAAACAAGACCAATTTCGTAAAATTTGTAGCTCATATGTGAAAGTTGGGTTTTGGGCCTCTTTTGCGCATTTTAACTTTTTGCTATTTTTGACCTAAGTTTTTATGTACATAATTAACCCTTTTAATTTTATTTCTTCATTTGTGCTCTTTGATGAAAGTTTTATTAAGCGACACAAAAATCCAAATCTAGATTAAAACTGAAATCAAAGAAGCTGACAATATCCAAGTGTCCGTTGGGAGTCTGTACAAAAATCTAGTATTTCACACTTCTATTTTATTTTCCTATTTTCTTATTTATTAAACATCCAAAAAAATTAGATTAGTGTGTAATTAATTTTCTTGTATTTATCGTATTTTTTATAGATTTTTATCCTCTTTAAAAATCACCTAAAAAATTACAAAACTTCAAAAAGCCGGTTTTCTATACATGGAGAACCACCAAAAAGTCCACTTCACACAAATGACCTCTTTTGCTCATGGTCCTTCATGAAAGTTGTAGATCTCGTCGAGACGAACAACTTTCATGAAGGAAATTTTTCGATCCAAGGTTTTCTCCTATTTCTTTTCTATTTTCTCTACCTTTTTAATTTTAAATTTTTTTTGGGATGCCACGTGGCAGCCTCTGGGCATGCCGCGTGGCACCCCGTTTCTTTCTCCTACCACACCAGGTCACGTGCTCGGCACGTGACCCAACTCCTTTCTCTCTCCTCTCGCACGTGCCACGCACGTGCCGCATTCTCCTCCCACGCGCACGTGCGCGACACGTGACCAACCCCCTCCCCTTCCCCGCAGCCGTTCCCAGCTCCTGCTACCATCAAAGCCCCACCATATACGGATGTGGCCGTTACGCACTGCCGCCCCCCTTCATCTTCTCCAGCCGGTAAGGCTCCGTCCTCGCCACCTATAAAACTCCCCGCTCGCCGGCCTTCCACCCGATCCTCCGTTCCACAGCCGAGGACCTCTCCCCCTGGTGGTGACAACACCGGCGTCTTCCTCCGACTTGGCGAGATCCGAGGTGCTTGGCACCTTGTCGCAGCTTCCTTCAACTCTTGTACTCTTTAGGGTTTTCTCTCTATATAAGAGGTCCTAGCTCTATGGAATAAACATCTCATTCATTCCTATTCTCAATATGGTGTCGGGTTTCAGTTGAAATGTACTCAACTATTATGATATGCTTTATTTAATGAAAGTTATAAGTAAAAAGAACGACAGCTGGAGAATTTTATAACAACAAAATGAAACAGGTTGACCTCGTGGAAGTCTTTATTTAGTGTCCTTTTCAATGTGATATGTTGTGTACAATGTCGACGGGGCTTGAAAAGCAATTTACAACGAATTAGGCAGGAGTCACTATAATTTCCTATTTCAAGTTTGCCATGTAATGGAATAATTTTATATAGGGAAGAATAATTTGTAGAGGGTAGAAATAGAAAGAGTAATCACGCTTGAAATGCATATATCTATTTTTGTAATGTGTGCACAAGGAAAGATTCATGTTGATTGGTATCAGGAGATCAAAAGAGCTAGTCATCCATTCCATCATTGATTTTCTGGACCATGTTTTCTTGATATTTATTTACTCCTGCTGCATCTGTTTGTTTTCTATCGTCTGTTCATCGTCACTGCTCCTTTTACAACCGGTTTGTTGGAGTTTGGGCCAACAACTCTATAGAGTAAGATAGAACCTCATGAATAGCTTGACTATGACAATGAGATATTGCTGTCCAGTGTCCACCACCACACTTACCAAGTAAGGTTTCTGCTCTTCATCATGTTTGACTAACGATGGTGATGATGGGATGGGAATGTTATCCGGGCATGAGTGTTGGCTTCACTACATGGATCTCTACAAAATCAAACGACATTTGCATACATGATTATACTTCACCGTGTTAGCTTGTCACTTTCGATGGATAGACTGTACTAAAGTGAACTCTTTTCTGTTTGGACAGATGAAATACGTTGAGGAACTAATCCAAGGCAAAGAGGTTGATTTAGGAGAGAGAGTTGGAGGCGCGGGCAAACGTTGCGCAAATTCAAAAGGTTCTTCATCGTGTAACGTTCATCAGTGTGCTCTTCGCACCTTTTGATTAACTGATGGAAGTGGTTGCTTTACGTTATTTTCAGCATTACAAGATCCCCAGCATTGAATTGGCAGTATCGTCATTAGCCGATGCCATTGCCTGCCGGATTGCCTCTCGCGATGCATTGTGAAAGATTTCCTAGATGTCCTCCACTATTCAGTTTTCTTCTCTGCACAAGCAGCAGTGTTGTATCTGATAGTATAATTTGACAATGTCTATTTCTTGATGAATTGATTTTAAGGACGATCTACTACTCTCATGATAAGCTGTTCAGTATTTGTTGGGAATACACCTTTTTTGGCAGCGATCATGAGTATTGTAAAATTTATTTCTCCAGTAGTACCTGAAAAACAATTATTCCTGTTCTTGTGAGCATTACTTTGTTTGTTCTCTGCAGTTATCGAAAATGATTCCAAGACATCTTGGCAATTGCAAGAATAACGACTCTGCTTCGATATTTGGTTCCAGAGGGATATGTTAGGTGATGGTTACGGAAATCAATAGACATAGCTTCTGATATTATGCTGGAACAGGCGGTAGATCAGAAGGTGCTTTGCTTCGAAAATCCTTTACTCTATCGTGATTGTCACATATTGTGCAGGATTATTTTGCTCCTTAAGGTCAGATTTTCGGTCTGGTTGTGAGAAGAAACAGAGTAATACCGAGGGTTTTTTGTTTGGATTGAGGGTTGAAGTTAACAAGGAAAAAAATTTCGGTCATTTTTTTGGTCTTCGGTTGACCTGTGAGCTATTTTAAGGCCTAATCGGGTTGAATCGACCACACTTTTCGTTGTATGATTTGACCATGATCAGAAAATAATCTAAAAGAGGGGTTGGTAAGCTGAGTCAAATAATTTTATTGATCTTGAAAGTAATTGACATTGAAAGAATGCATTGATATAACATTTGATAGGTATGAATTTTGGATATAATGATATGGAGGAGTTAATCATCATTATCCCATGAATTGTTATTTTGGTTAAGTAATGAGTTAATCCTTGAAAATGGGCTACTCTACTTCATAAGTAAATGAGGCATTCATCACAAAATGGATTGGAGACTGAAGGATTTCATTTAAGTAGGTTAAGACTGAATATATGAAGTGCACTTTTGGTGGAATCAATGGTGAAGGAATCGATGTGAAGAGTGGTCATGATAACATTTATAAGAAAGATTCTTTTAGATACTTAAGATATATTTTATGACGTGATGGGGAAGTTGATGGAGATGTTACTCAGAATAAATGTAGGTTGGTTAAAGTGGAGAAGATCATCTAATGTTCTATGTGATAAGAAAATTCCTTTGAAAATCAAAAGAAAGTTACAAAGCAAGCTGTGAGATCTGCTATACTCTATGGATCCGAATGTTGACTTGTGAACCATAGACATGTGCAGAGAAGGACAATAACAGAAATGAAAATGCTAAGGTGGATGTGTGGACATACAAGTACAGATCAGATTCGAAATGATGCAATCAGAAGGAAAGTTGGTGTGACTCCCATCTAGGATAAGATTCGAGAAAATCGTTTAAGGTGGTTTGGCCATTTGCAAAGGAGGTCGACTAATGCACCGATTTGGAGATGCGAGTTTTAGGATGTTGAGCCGGCTAAGAGAGGGTGAGGAAGGCCCAAAAAGTGTTGGAATGAGACTATCCGAAGGGATCTTAATTTTTAAGATCTAAGCCCGATAATGGCCCAAGATAAATCTGAATGGAGGCAAAGAATCTATGTAGCTGACCCTACTTAATTTCGGAAAAGGTTTTGTTGTTGTTTTTGTTGTTGAAAGTAAACAGTAAAAGTATTGATGTAACATCCGATAGGTAGGAATTTTTGGAAATAGTGATGCTGAGGGGTTAACCATCTTTATCTCATGAATTGCTATTTTGGTTAAATAATGAGTTAATGGGTTGGAGATAAAATTAAGAGGACATCAATCACTTGTTATAATGCTCAAGGTCTTCCAAGAGGAATGCCACAGGTGAGGAGTTGGTTTTATTTCCTCTTCGATCGCCATGCCAAATGAGACTTACCAAGAGACAAAGCCATGTGTTTACTTTTTCCATAGTTTTCCATGGTGCTATCAAATGAAAAGGTATTGGATGTTTGTTCACCTCCTATCGACAATCAAGCATTAGTTGGTCTTGATGGTTACCATACTATTGACATGGCCAATGAGACCACTGTTTATTCCAATGATTGATGTAACTTCTTTCGACCAACTCCTCCACTATTACAGACTTTTTTACAAACGAGCATTGCTATTAGCTCATGTACTAAAATTTTTATTGGTTCCACTTCATCTCCTAGGTGGATTGTTGACTTAGATGCCTCTAATCACTTGATTGGTGAAGGTACTACTCTTATTGAGTTTCATCTCCTTTCTGAATGTGAAATCAACTATATTGGTTAATGATATTAGATCATGCATGAGCATGCATATTTTGATGATAACAAAACATGTGTAGTTAGCTTGAAGTTATGTCAAAAGTAGGAAATCAATTGGTCCAAGGACAAGCTCAAGCACGAAGAACTTAAGTGAAGAAGGTAAGAAGCTCAAAGGAGTTCAAAACCAAGAAACTCATACTCAATCTCAAGGAGATGAACTCAAGCTCGAAGTTGAGGACTTTTCTTTTATTGAGTCCTGCACAACGTATTTATCTTAGTCTATAAAGAATTTCAACAATATCATGCATCTTGTATTTCTGACTTTGATTTTGACTTCGAATTTCATGTCCAAAAGTCAAGATGATCAATCAACCACTCTACCTTGATCCATCACCTCTGATCGACCATATTCTTTACATGATCAATCATCCCTGATCGACCTCCTTTTTATGATCGATCAATGTTTAAATTCCAACATTCCCTTAACGATCACTAAATGATCTATCGTTCTACTTTCCTAATGATCACTTCTTAAATTATGATCAACCAATCTTTTTACATGATCGATCATATTGGCCTGATCGATCACATTTTGTTCCTTTTTGATATTATGGCATTTCAGGAAGTTTTCCTTTGGTATTTTTACTTATCACGACTACGGAGAACCTAGGCCTATAAATAGGATCTTAGACCTCATTTGTTTAACACAACCACGTGCAACAAGTTTCTTCTCTCTACTTTACACTCTATTTTATGAGCGAAATGTCTAAGAGATATTTTTTGATCTCTGATTCATGCCTGCAACTCTGAAGCTCTGCGACTATCTTATAAGCATGCTCCTCGTTCTGCAAGATCATTCTAGTTTTGCCTCATATTCATCATGCATATTTATCTTTGATATTGAGGTTGATAGGTGTTGGACATGCGAGCCCACATCAAGCCATTACGCAATAAATGTTATTGCGAATATCATTCCCTGATCTGAAATGGAGAATAACTAATTTGTATAATAGGTCCCTTAGTACAATTAGGGTTATGTACCGTGGCCGTCTTAATGATCATACATCAGTTGATTCAATTATTGAATCATAGAGGCTGGTGCTTGGAAGAATATCTAAAGAGTTAGATTGAGGACTCATCAAGTACCGTCAAATGATTGCTAAGAGAGGATCTCCAACCTGAGTAGGAGATGGCAATCCTTTCTCACTTGACTGATATCTGACCGACCTCTTGATGCAGGTCCTCTGCATGGGAATAGAGATTCCGAGGTGTCAGATTAGTTAGGTCAAAGAGTTGACTTAACGAGATCGAGATAACCAAAGTCCGATGTCGTATGCTGTCATTATAGGCATGCATCCTCTGACCGGAGACAGATGTGTTACTATATGTCTGAGTATGTACATTTGGCAGACCAATAGGTTGATGACCTAATCAAGGTCTATACACCGACGCGCTGGTGTGCATACAAGGGCATATAAGTAATATGATCTCTCAAAGGGATCATTCAGGTTCATTTTCTGAACCAGAAGACATGAGCTCACTCATGAGATATTGGGAAGAATCAAATTCCGCGCGCGGTCGCCTTGCTTTGGAAGCTTGACTGAATTTGTAAGGATTGATATATACTTTTAGAAAGTATATGATCAACACCTAGGTATGACATATACTTTTGAAAAGTATATGATCGATACCAACTCCCAATGATCGAATGAGAAACTTAATGATAAATACCTGAAGTAGACAGTGTAAAATTGATCTTATACTTCGGGATTATTCTGGGTATTCCAGTATGCAGGATGTACAAGTATTAGGAATACGTGAGGGTGATGTGATCATAAACGGTTGTATAACCATGACGCTTCCATTCCTAGGGAGTGATGAAACAGATCTGGATTTTAGTGACTCCTCTCAGTAGAGAAGTAATCTAATCTTAGTCCAAATATTGGACATTGACTGAATGTGATTCAGTTGCAATGAGAAGATTAGATTTGCGTTCTTGAATTAATCAAGCATCTATGGGAGACCCGAGATCTGGATTTGAGATGTGATCTCAATATCCAAGTCACTATACGTGGAACAATACAATCGCCATGTCCTTATCTCCAAGTATCTGCGGAGAAAGCAAAGCGCATTATCCTTGAAAGGGTTCAGGGTAATTTCATTGTTGATATATGTATCCGAGCACTGAAAAAATGGATAATTAAATTTGATTTAGTTATCATGAATAATATGAATTTAGTTCATATTATAAAGAGAGTTATCTTAGATAATTAAATGTGATTTGATTATCAAAGATGTGAATAATGTGAATGTGATTCATATTATTTGGGCACATGAGAATAGAGATCCAAGATGATTAAATGTGATTTAATTATCATGGATATGAATAATGTGGATAACACTACCCATATTAATCACATATATTATAAATGCGATTTATAATATATAAGAGAGAGCAATTTGTAATTTACATTTGTTAATGTTGATGTGAATTAGATTCATATTGGACAATTAATTGAAAATGTAATTCACAATTTATTCTGGGTTGTGAATGCAATTCACAATTTTTCAATGGCAAGATTGCAATATTTACAAAATAATTATGAATTATTTTTGTTGAATAATTTACAACACGTGTTGTTGTAAATCTTGGAGATTTTCATGGAATAATGTAATCTCATGAGATACCATGAGATTACATGAGATTGCCACCAAATCCCATATTATGGAAGGAGGCAATCTTCATTCCATAATCTCTGCTTGATTGATTTAATTTGGGATTAAATCATATTGCTTTATCAATATACATTTAATCCAAATTAAATTAATTGTTGTTGGTTTTTACCAACAAAATTCTTAGCCACTAAAAGAAATACAAAGCAATGTGAGCCATTGGATTTGTGTTACCTATGGATTGAGATCCATGGATCCCAAAATATTATAAATAGAAGGGCACCCCTTTCTCTTCAAATGCTAATGAGAAATATAAAGCGCTCTCTCTCTCTCTCTCTCTCTCTCTCTCATTCTCTATACACGTCCTCTCTCTTCCTCTCTCATGGCCATCCACCATGGATGCCTTAGAGAGAGTCTCCATCGCCACAACGTCATCATTATGTTGCCGGTTCGATTGCTCGTGAATCTCTGTCTCCTTCTGTGTGCCTCACTCATGAAGAATACGTTGGATCTCGTGTGTCGAGATCAGGAGATTCGCCGCTTGGATCATCAACATGGATTGAGAGGATCACGTGTTTCATCAACACGCTCGCAAGCGTCTCCTTCGTCGGATCGGACTTGAGACAGGAGGCCTCTTCGTTTAGAGAATCGATCGCAAATACGCTTCAAGAGGTAATCCTATTACTTGTTTGTGGTTTATACGAAATGCTCCGAGAAGTGTTCTTGGATCATGTGGTTTCGTCACATGAAAAATTTTAATTTCCACTGCATCGAGCCACTAGTACGACTAGTCGCTCCCGATCGCGTACGATGTGATCCTCACGCTTCCGTGATGCGCTTAAGTATCTCCCCATATCCTTCAAGTGGTATCAGAGCCATAGGTCGAAGGTTTCGGATACGATCCATAAACCTAAGCCGACTTGGGTTCGTTAGGGTTGCGAAAGTTTTATCGCATTTTATTTTCGCATCTCTGTTTTTTGATTATTTTCAGACCTGTTTAAATTGTTTAAATGCAAAAATAAAATTTCGATTTTGTTCCTCATTAAATAAGGAAATTGTAGGATCTGAGTTTGTGTGATTTCGAATCCGTTTGCTCAAGTTATGATCAAATTAGTGAACATGTATCCACTGTTTCGGGGACTGCGAATCTTACGTAATTAAGGAGTTAATTACATATTTGAAACACCTATAAATACATGCAAATCACTTAGGTTCTGTTGTAAATCAAATTAGCAAACTTTGAAAACATACTTTGCTTAATTTGGAATTAAATTGATTGAGATATATTAATTTTAATAAGTGATGGTCACTGCTGGAAATTATTTTCCTAATCAAGAACCTTGTGATTGTCATTTAATTAATTAGTGAAATTAAATGGTTTAATTTTCTGAAATAATTATAGATAAATATTTATTAAATATTTGATGATAATTATTTCCTTAAATGACATTGTCTTAACCAATAATTGATTAGATATGATCTAGATCACAATTGGTTACACAATCCACTTTCCAACAAACAATGTTGCTTGAATAGGATTGGGATTTGTTTAGCAAATCTCATTATAATGTTAATAAAAAATGTTTTGATTATTATTATATATGGTATAACTTCGGTTGAAAGACTTATTATAATCTCAAGTACACAATGATCAATTTGGCATTATCTTTTCCGGAGGTGGATATGGTGTCTAGTCGGAGAGCGTTGGGGTAGCAAGTTGCACCGTGTGTGGTCTGTCCCACTCCCGTCGGTACTGGCCATGACAGCGGGTAGGGACTTGATAATGCAGGAGAGATCACAATGCATTTTTCTAATTATTAAAATTCAGAATAATACGTATTTGAGATAATACCATAATTCAAGTAACAATAAAGATTGTTTGTTGGATATTAATTGGATCATTAATTTAATATGATTAGATTAATTAGAATCCAATTAAAATTAAACACTCTAATTTTAATAAAGATATTATTTCCCTTGGAAGAATTAATCATAATGAATATGATTCATGATGATTAATTAGAATTTGATTATGATATGGAGGATCACATAAGTGACATTCATGCTCTCCCGTCAAGACGAAGGGTTCCGTCGCCAGATATTGTATGTAGGAGACGTCTGTCCAAAGTGACATCTCTTGCACACAATCCATTTGGATCGGGTTCTTCGCTTCTCTAAAGAGTAATGACGTATGCATAGTGACCCCAATATGGAGTCCTCATATTATTGGGGCCATATTGGATTGCACATAGCGAGTTGCATTCCTGTTGACGGTTGGTTCAATTAATGACGGATCAACATTACCTTAGGGGTGATGGGCCCGAGTATTAAAGACCGAATTGGGAGTGCAAGTTGGACTTGCAAGGCGGAATGCGTTCCCGCTTCTTTTTATCAGAGTTACAGGTTCTCATATTATTAGGATGTGACAAAGATAAGGAAGGAGATCACAGATCTTGCTTGAGATATAATGGTAAGTATATTTCTTACATTGAAGGTGATTAAATGAATGGACTTTCAGTGTTAACAAGGAAAGACAACTTTGATATAAAAATTCCTAAATCAAAGTAAAGTATATATTTATATATATTTATGCAAATTTCTTATTTCAGATAATCCTTCAATAAACCCACTCAATACTATACTCAATGATAACCAGTAAAATATCATGGATTGGATCCATGATTAAGATATTGTACTTGCAGTTGGACACATATTGTATGTGGTTGCAATGTGCAAGTTTCCTCATAATAATGAGGAGTGACAATTAAATAGACAATAGGACTACAACCCAAGGTTTTTATGTCTCTATAGTCTTGATCTCTCATCGAATGTACTTTAGAAGTGACACGTCGATGATGATCACAATTATCAAATAATCCTTATAAAATCTAAGAAGATGTTTTGGCATGCATATGTGCTCTTGACATTTTATCATGAATGAGATGATTCTCTGCATTATGCAGAATGGTGGCTCTATAAGAGATGATGTACTCAAAATATTTGAGTGCCTACCTGAACCAATGTTTTTAAGAGTTTAGATGGATGTAGATACGATGAGTATCATCATTATACTGTCTATACTCTGGTCATTCATGAAGCTTCATAATATTCATATTGTATGAATTGAATGAAGCATGTATAAATGTTGGAGTGCTCTTATATTGAAATCTTTTGAATTCAACATAAGAGATCCTTTGTCTTGTGCAATGGTTGTTTATAGATGAAAGGAGCGCAGTAGAAGCATGGCTCGGACCCAAGTAAGAAGGAAAGTCAAAAAGTTGACTGTACTTCTGTGACTTCCATATGAAATCCAAAGTAGTTGGATGAATGCCAATACTGCAATAAGCTGATGTATTGATAGTATGAATATCAAGTCTATCTAGAATCCTTAGAGAAGGACTCGGATAGTGCATCGAGATAATCTACATTTAATCATTGAAAATGACTTTCTTATTTGATAAGATCAAAGTCTAAAATTGTATCTCATTCTTCTATAAACACTTGCAATTGATTGCATATGCTTTATAAGACTAGAAATTTGATTTTAAGTTTTAATAGTCATCAACATGGATATTAATGCAATTGTTGCAACAATCTCTATTGAATAGATAGACTTCATATTTTCGGTGGGAGAGCCATTAGTCTTAGAGAATATCTTTATGACCTAGATATTAGAATACACTCATTGTTTATTTCTAAATTTTGGAAGTAAACATGAATTCTGTAATAGACCTGTCATAAAAGGTTATGATGGATATATCTCAGATAGTAATCTAGCATCTAGTTGACTCTATTAAACTAGAAAATTAATGAATGGTTCATTAATATTTCTAACACTGAAAATTAAACCTTATAAGATCAATAGGAGAATGAAGATCATTTGACAGTGATCTGGCATCGAGTCTTGAACATAAGTCTATTGATGAGGTCAATAGATAAGTAAGAAATGAAACTTTAGAGTGTCTAATTCAAATCTTACATACTTGTGAATATTGTATTCAAAAGTAAAAATGTCCAATACACCCTTCCTTGGAATGGTGTAAGATGTCAAGGTGTTCAAGATCTCATACACATTGATGTATGTGAATCATCTATATCGGAATAAACATAAAATGGATATGTGATATCCATTGATGATTATTTGTGATATGAGATTTTCACCTTAGAAAGTTTTGAAATGTTTAAAGATTTAACAATTTTTGTTTACAATCAAAGTTTGAAGGAAGATGAAAATGAATTTGATCTAATCTAGGTAGTCAGTACCTATTAGATGAATTCATAGAATACCTTATATGGACATGAATATCATTTCTATCTCACTCCTCCTAATAAACCTAATCTTAGTGGAGTTGTAGGGAGATACAATTGGATCATGTGTGACATGATATGATCAATGATGAATATTAGCATAATTACCTCTTAGTTTCTAAGGTATGCATGTAGTAGATACTACAATATATATATCCTTAATAAGGTTCCAAGCAAGTAAGATGGAATTTAACACATGAGAGCCCTACTTCATTAGGAAAATAAAGGATGGTATTGGATACCTACTTTATGACCTTGAGATTCTTAAAAGATCTCATCTATGAGAATGTGATTCTTAGAGGATGAGACTCTTGAGAATCAAGATGAGAATGAAGTGAAGGAACTTCTTTAATCTCGAGAAGATAATGAGGCTCCTAAAATTGGAAATTAAAAGGACAATTAAAGATGAAACACTAATACCTCTTCAAATAAGTTTGAAGATGGATTCCATGTGTCAGTTGAATCTGACAATGATCTGACTTCATGTGATAAAGCTTCTGAAGATCATATCATGGAAGGATGGATGTTATCAATAAAGTCTAAAGTAGACTTCATATACAAATGTTGTATATGGACCCTCGAGGATCCACCTATATGGGTAAGACCCATTAAGGTGTAAATGGATCTTCAATAGAAAGAGTGAACCTGATGAGAAGGTAGAGACCTTCAAAGTACGGTTCGTAGCCATGAGCTGCACACCAAAGAGAAGACATCGCTTGCGATGAGACATGCTCTTCATCTATAGCTACGCAACTTGATTATGACATCTTCAAGATGTGAGTCAAGATTGCATTCCTCTATGAGTACCTCTCTGAGGATATTCACATGAAGTAGCCCCATGGCTTCATGGTTGAGGAAAGCAAGATGTGCAAGCTAAGGAATTCCATCTTTGGACTCAAATAAGCTTCTTGTATTTGGAACATAAGATTTGATGAAATCATAAATGTTATGATTTCAGATAGAATCTTGATGAACCAAGTGAAGCTTAGTGAGAGTGCCATTGTGTTCATCGTACTAAATGTAGGTAATATCCTAATCATTGGAATGATATAAGGAAAATAATAATAAGTGTTTTATAATCTGATTGTTCCATAGCTCGAGATATGATCTCAAGGATACCTCTTAGATCTTAGTTCTGAAGTTGTTCAGAAGCAAAGAGAATAGGGTATTGGGACCGTCACATTAATGGTACATCTTGGACATTTCCATTTTCTGGAAAATTCCAAGAAAGGCTTCTTTCTCGCTAGATATGGTACTGACCTATCTAAAGGGATAGCACCTCAAAGAGTTGAGGAAGTGAATGCTAAAACCGGTTGCCCTTTGTGCATCATTTACGAGAAGATGAAAGTATGCTAGATGTGTACAAAAGCCAGATGTCTGCCATGCAGTGGGAGTAGTAAACTGTTACTAATCCTACTATGGAGATAGAACACTTGATTGCAGTAATAAAAATATCTTCAAAGATGACAAGCCTTTAGAGATAGTGATCTCTAAGTCTTATCTTCAAGAAATTAAAACTTTATAGATGGAGATCTAAAAGGTCTTAACTATGAATACCTTAGGAGATAGAGATCTCCAAGAATAAGGGTATTCTGATAAGGATAATAGAAATTACATCCTGGTTATAATAATTATTGAGGTGTAGTGTCAAGGACACCATGACTGACATGATTGAGTATTGGTTGCATGAGATGCAACATTCACATTGGATGTGAACACTGTCACTAGGAGATATGCAAGTGACGTAAAAGGACTTGGCATAGTCTCTTGGGAACAGAGTGGTTGATCAGCTTACCTAGATATTTTCTAAATAGCCTATGATTGTCACATGAGTGTGTGTTTAAGTGATTAGCCCATTAATTGCTCTTTGGGCTAGTGGGACATTGTTGGACATGCGAGCCCACGGCGAGCCATTACGCAATAAATGTTATTGCGAATATCATTCCCTGATCTGAAATGAAGAATAACTAATTTGCATAATAGGTCCTTTAGTACAATTAGAGTTATGTACCATGGCCGTCTTAATAATCATACAACTGTTGATTCAATTATTGAATCATAGAGGTTGGTGCTTGGATGAATATCTAAAGATTTAGATTGAGGACTCATCAAGTGCCATCAAATGATTGTTAAAAGAGAGGATCTCCAGCCAGAGTAGGAGATGACAATCCTTTCTCACTTGGCTGATATCTGACCGACCTCTTGATGCAGGTCCTCTGCATAGGAATAGAGATTCAGAGGTGTCAGATTAGTTAGGTCAAAGAGTTGACTTAACGAGATCGAGATAATCAAAGTCATATGTCGTATGTTGTCATGATATAGTCACATATCCTCTGATCGGAGACAGATGTGTTACTATATGTATGAGTATGTACATTTGGCTGACCAATAGGTAGATGACCTAATCAAGGTCTATACACTGGTGTGCATACAAGGGCATATGAGTAATATGTTCTCTCAAAGGGATCATACAGGTTCATTTCCTGAACCGGAAGACATGAGCTCACTCATGAGATATTGGGAAGAATCAAATTCCGCGCGCGGTCGTCTCGCTTTGGAAGCTTGACTAAATTTGTAAGGATTAGTATATACTTTTGGAAAGTATATGATCAACACCTAGGTATGATATATATACTTTTGGAAAGTATATGATCGATACTAACTCCCAATGATCGAATGAGAAACTTAATGATAAATCCCTAAAGTAGATAGCGTAAAATTGATCTTATACTTCAGGATTATTTCTGGGTCTTCCAGTATGCAGGATGTATAGGTATTAGGAATACCTGAGGATGATGTGATCATAAACGATTGTATAACCATGACGCTTCATTCCTAGGGAGTGATGAATCGGGTCTGGATTTTAATGACTCCTCTCAGTAGAGAAGTAAGCTGAATAGTCCAAATATTGGACATTGATCTGAATGTGATTCAGATGCAATGAGAAGATTAGATTTACGGTCTTGATTTAATCAAGCATCAATGGGAGGCCCGAGATCTGGATTTGAGATGTGATCTCAATATCCAAGTCACTATACGTGGAACAATACAATCGCCCTGTCCTTATCTCCAAGTATCTGCGGAGAAAGTGCATTATCCTTGAAAGGGCTCAGGATAATTTCATTGTTGATACATGTATCCGAGCACTGAGAAAAAGGATAGTTAAATGTAATTTAATTATCACGAATAATATAAATTTGATTCATATTATAAAGAGAGATATCTTAGATAATTAAATGTGATTTGATTATCAAAGATGTGAATAATGTGAATGTGATTCATATTATTTGGGCACATGAGAATAGAGATCCAAGATGATTAAATGTGATTTAGTTATCATGGATATGAATAATATGGATAACACTATCCATATTAATCATATATATTATAAATGTGATTTATAATATATAAGAGAGAGTAATTTGTAATTTACATTTGTTAATTTAATGTTGATGTGAATTGGATTCACATTGGACAATTAATTGAAAATGCAATTCACATTTTATTTTGGGTAGTGAATGTAATTCATAATTTTCCAATGACAAGATTTCAATATTCACAAAATAATTATGAATTATTTTTGTTGAATAATATACAACAAGTGTTGTTGTAAATCTTGGAGATTTCCATGGAATAATGTAATCTCATGAGATATCATGAGATGCCACCAAATCCCGTATTATGGAAGGAGGCTATCTTCATTCCATTATCTCCATGCTTGATTGATTTAATTTAGGATTAAATCATATTGATTTATCAATATACATTTAATCCAAATTAAATTAATTGTTATTGGTTTTTACCGACAAAATTCTTATCCATAAAAAGAAACACAAATCAATGTGAGCCATTGGATTTGTGTTACCCATGGATTGAGATCCATGGATCCCAAAATATTATAAATAGAAGGGCACCCCTTTTTCTTCAAATGCTAATGAGAAACAAAAGGCTCTCTCTCTCTCTCTCATTCTCTATACACACCCTCTCTCTTCCTCTCTCATGGCCGTCCACCATGGATGCCCTAGAGAGTCTCCATCGCCACAGCATCGTCATTATGCTGTCGGTTCGATTGCTCGTGAATCTCCGTCTCCTTCGGTTGCCTCGCTCATGAAGAAGATGTAGGATCTCCTGTGTCGAGATCAGGGGATTTGCCTCTTGGATCATCAACATGGATTGCGAGGATCACATATTTCATCAACACGCTCGCAAGCGTCTCCGTCGGATCGGACTTGAGACAGGAGATCTCTTCGTTCAGAGACTCGATCGCAACCACGCTTCAAGAGGTAATCCTACTACTTGTTTGTGGTTTAGACGAAATGATCCGAGAAGTGTTCTTGGATCATGTGGTTTCGTCACATGCAAAATTTTAATTTCTACTGCATCAAGCAACTACTACGACTAGTCACTCCCGATCGCATACGATGCAATCCTCACGCTTCCGTGATGCACTTAAGGATCAACCCATATCCTTCAATAGGTTTAGATTAACTGTAATGCTGTTGTAAGTTGTCTGCATAAACAACTTGGTGTAATATGATCGGGTTGTCCATGTAAGGAATTCGGGTTAGTGAAAAGACTCATGTGAGTCAGGTTGAAAGCTCGAGTCAGAAGACTCTAGTTGTGATTTTTAACTAAGAGGATTTTCATGTTAAATGCATGTACATTGTATTTTGATTATTTATCTTGTGATTGAAAATGCTAATAATTAATATATTTCTACGTTTCGATATAATCTCATGAATATGTACATGATTATATTATTTATTTAAAATATGACTCAATAAATATTTTTTTAATAAATGTTGATGCCTATTATTAATGAAGTTGTATAAAATGTAACATAAATTAACATGACCCAATATACTTCATTACTTTTTCCACTATCAAATATAATATATCTTTATCAATTGAGAAGTATGGTTGAATAATGAACTTTCAGGGTATCCTATAATTATAAAGGTAACAAATATGGCATAAGTTGAATAATGCTCCTGCTATACTCTATATATGAATAAGAAGAATGCCATAACTTATATAAAGAAGCGCACAATAGTATGTTTCTCTTCCTCTAGTGTATTTGTGTTACAACCTTACTTGAAAACCTAGGTTGAATCTGTTATAAGCCTGATGAACCTCAGTTTCATCATCTTTATTTCCTATAATTAACCCCCTTGCTTAAAAGTCTGTCAATAAAACCCTGTTAATGTCCAATAATTAACAGAGTCCTAAATAAATTAAAAACCACCAAAAAAATGACAAAGCAAAAATTCGTGGTATTTTTAGACTTAAAAATACCCTCAAAAATATTTCAGGCCCTTGTTTGATTTCATTTCCAGTTTTGGTCAACATGAAACTTGTAGATCTCATCAAGATCTACAACTTTCATGTTTTGAGTTTTCTCAAATTCGGCCATCTCAGCCCTCAAAAATCCAAAATACCCTGGAATAAATCTGATTGGGCCACGTGGCCCGATCTGAGTGCGCCACGTGGCCCCCTTCCCTTGTCTTTTTCCGCCACCACCCCTGGCCGTTGGATCTCGCTTCAGATCCAACGGCCCCGCTGTGTCCACGTACCCGCCTTCTCCTAGCCATCAGATCTCCCCCGCACTTCATCTTTACCGTCCGTTAGCGCCGATTCCATAGCGCTCCACGTGGCAGCGCCTGATCTCTCTGATCGCAACCCCCCGATCTTCCATCTCGACCGTTTCTTCCTTGGACGCTTTTCGGCCTTTTGATCAGACTCAAGAATCAATCTCGGCCTTACGCTTCCGCCTGCCCCCAGCCCGACACGTGGCGGCCACTTGGGCCCTCTGATCGTGCCGCCATCGATCTCATCCTGGCCGTCGCTCCGCGCCCTATTCTCCACCGTTGGATATCCAGATCCAACGGCGGGGCTTCGTCATCAACCTCCAGCCGTCTTCTCTCTCCCACGATCCACCTCGCGCAACCCGCTCCCCCTTTCATTTTTCTCGCCTTCACTAGCCTCCATCTCCCATCGCCAGTTAGCCCACGACGTTCCTCAGTCAACCGTGACCCTCGCGAGCATCACCTCCACCCACGGAGCTATCTCCACTCGCTCCATTTCCTCCTTGAAACCCACGCTCTCCACCACCCGGTTCCACCACCTTCGCCTTCAAATACACCGCCACCTCTCACTTTCGCCGGTGTTCGCCTTTACATGGGGGCTCGCCCAGCCCTCCGCCACCTCCCAGTGACAGGGGGAGGTGGCCGGATTGAGCGAAGACGACGATGCCCCCTGGTGAGACCCTCCGCCTTCGACGGCGGAGCTGCGGCGCCCTATCGCCGCCCGAGCTCGCTGGGAAGGCCGCCCAGCACGTTGCGAAGACCCCGAGCTCCTCTCGGAGCTCAAGCCCAGGCCACACCATCCGCCCATCGCCGGTAAGTCCTTTTCTTCTTCCTCCGTCATTTTCTTTAATTTTCCATTAATTTTCTAGGCTTAACCATCCACCCTCGATCTCCATTGACCTACCCGTTAGCTTCGCCTTCAACCCCTCATCGACGCGCACCCCCTTCTCAGATCCTCCATATCTTGTCGCTTCCGACCCACCTCCTCCGCCGCGAGGCGGAGGAGCTCCGAGCTCGTCCATATTCTCCGCACCCGGGAGCTCCCATCTTCATTCCACTTCGCACACACCACAATTGCACGCTTCGGCTATGTGTACTAACCCTGCAGGTGACCTATATGTCAATGGCCGGAACCTCGCCTGAGCATACTTCGTCACAGCCGCCTGCAAACTCCGAGCTCCGATGGTCGACGCCGGCAGTTCCTGGACCTTCCCCGAGCTCCAAGCTTCATCGACAGACCTTCAGAAGCCTCGGTCGAGCACCACCGGGGCCAGGACAGAGCGGCGGAGGAGGGGGTCCTTCGCTGGAGCCTTGAATGCGCCACCAGCCTTCGGCCGAGGGAGAAGAGCAGCCACCGTTGGATGGTCCACCCCCGGTGACCATCCAACGGTCCAGAGGAGGCCATGCCATCGAGTTCATCGACCGTTGGATCCACAAGATCCAACGATTACTATGCCGCCACGTCGACACTCCAAGATCTCACTGCAGCCATCCGATCGTCACAATCGGATGGTCCTTCGTCAGCCACGTGTCTTCATCCAGAGCTCCCCCGAGCCTAGCGACCGAGCCCCAGGCTCTGACGCTCCCGAGCCTCCACCGAGCCTGCTAGAGCTTCGGACCACCCGAGCCTAGCCGAAGCAGCAACCAAGCCTCTGCCGAGCCTCCTTCCGAGCCTAGATAGCACGTGCATCGCACGTGCTACTTTGGGTAAATTGCAGAGCTGCCCACGAACTTCTCCAAATTTGCAAAAAAAGTCCCCGCGCGTTTGGTATATTTACAGGGAAGGCCTCAGAACTTATTTTATTTTCATTTTAGTCCTTTCCAGGGACCTTTTTGTAGTTATCATTTCATGTTTTCTTGCATTTATGCCCCTGTCTTCTTTTATGCATATCTTGAGCTATATAGCTCCAATCGAGTTGATTTCAGTTTCATTTTGAAGTTCTTTTCATTGTCTTTATGATGGCATGCTTTAATCTTAGATTTGACACTAAGATCAGTAGTGTATTATTCTATTATCTAAGTGTCCTGAATGCTTTATTTGACATGCTTATTTGCTTATTAAATGTGGAATGCTTCTTAATGCCAACTCAGTTTAACTCGCATTTTTTTCTATGGCTCAAGTGACTATGATTTTGGGGCATATCATTCGCTTTGCATGATCATTTATTTGCATTATAAAAATTGATAAAAAAAATGCATGTTTATTTTAATGCATTGTCTTGTTTTGTCTCTGCATGTTTTTGACCTATATACCTCTAACTCTACGCTTAATTAAATAGGCTTAAATCCGATTAATACGAGAGAGGCTCGTGTCCCTGAGTTCGACCTTGGTTTCTTGCCAAGTAAAATATAAATTACGATCATCTCATTTTGATTTATTATCGCATATCTTTAAATGAGTTGATCTTTTGATGACCAAAATCGGCCCGACTGCATCGACATGTTGAGGTGCTAAAAACGCACTCTTAAAGGGCCGATTTTGCGGTTCGTCAAAGCCTCAGAATAGGAATGCGAGTATGTGCTTATATACATGTTTACACTATATTTCTTTCATTGTCCTTTTCACTAAATCTGATTAGTTACCTTATTCTGTATTTTGTGATTAATCTTAGGTAAGCATGTTAGTGAAGAGGTATCGCTTGCCTAATAAACATGTTGAACATGCATTAGGCTAATTAGCTCATATTGCAACACGAGAAAATGAATTTTTATGTATGTAGTAAGTAGTTGTTTGAATATTGACATTTCTTGGAATAATGAGCCAATATATGGGTCCATTTATTGGAACCTTTTCTGAGATCATATCAGTGGTGAGTTTGGCTAAGTCCGAACCCTATCTATTTATCTAGTAGCCAAATTTGTAGTCCAATTTCAACCTGCTATAAATCAAGTTTAAATTTGGTTCAAGATCTCGAGTCATAGCTCATGGGTTGGATCTAAGGATGTAAACAGTCAGGTACAGATATAGATATCACTATATCCTCATCTACTTTTAACACGAATGCAGATGTCGATATGAATATTGATCTATATGAAAATTATGTTATTTATATCCTTAAAAGTTGATCCAGATAAAAAATGTTTTGGGGTCGCATATGGATTATATCATCACGACTCCATCGATTAGCTTGAACATACATATATTTGGATGACTTACCCAAGATACAAATATATTGAATGTATTTATTATTAATAATAATACCAAATATAGTATAACAAGGTATAATTTTATGTTACATATAATAAAAAAATAAAGTTACAACTATATGTACATGTGAAAATGGATATACAGATGCAAAGACACATATTTGAAGATATCAACGTGATATTCATATACATGCACATTTTAGAACAGATATGAATCAAATACGGGTATATCCCTATCCGTCTCACCGAGCAATCAATGCCCATAGCTGGATGCTCTAGACCTAGCCAATGAGCCGAGGGCCCGCCTACCCAGCCCGCTCATGGGTCGATCTCGAGCTAGGAGATTGAGGTCTGGCTCAGCCCAGCCTGTCAAAAATAATATATATGTGTGTGTGATCTAAGATATAAATTAAATCTTTGATATAAGAACATTGATAACAAAATTTATAAGGCTGAAGGCGTCCTATGTCGATGTAAGAGAGAGTGAACCAGTTGGGAGATTCAAGGAGGGGAAAAAGCTTGTGTTAAAGAACCATATTGGGATACATTATGAGGGGCCCAAGGGTTCCCTTATATAGGAGAAGAACCTTTGGGCAAATTACAAAAGGATGAAACATAAAATAGAAAATAACATAAAGGAACATACTAAAAATAGTAACTATCACTACAAACTATCTCAACACTCCCCTCAAGCTGGAGCGTAGATATCAATGAGACTCGGCTTGGAACAACATCTCAGATAAGGTCCTCGCGCTAGAGCCTTTGTAAGTATATCTGTTGTCTGGTCTCCGGAGCAGACATACGCAGTAGTGATAATACCTTTCTGTATCATGTCACGAGTGTAGTGGCAATCCACCTCTATGTGCTTCGTCCTTTCATGAAAGGCTGGATTATTTGCAATGAAGAGAGCAGCTTGATTATCACATTGGAGGTGCATGGGAAGAGGTACTTCTATGGTCAGGTCAGTAAGAACGGATCTGACCCACATCATCTCTGTACTAGCCTGTGCCATGGCCCTGTATTCTGATTCATCACTTGATATAGCAACCACAGTCTGCTTCTTACTCTTCCATCAAACCATAGAATTTCCTATGAACACAACAGATCCAGTCGTAGACTTTCTATCCTTTGGACACCTAGCATAGTCTGCATCGTATGCTGTCACTGAGAGAGATGTGCCTCTGCTGAAAAGAAGTCCAGTACCCGGTGAAGTCCTCAAATATCTCAGAATCATATGGACTGCATCCATATGTGCATGTCTGGGCTGCTCCATAAACAGACTCACTTTGCACACTGCAAACGCTCTATCGGGCCGGGTAATAGTTATATATAATACCTTGCTAACCAGATCTCTGTATCTTCTCTTGTCGACCTCCTCAGTATCATCATCATAGAACTTCATGCTTGGGTCAAGCGGAGTAGTGGTAAGTCTACAATCTGCCATGCCAGTCTCTGAAAGAAGATCTATAACATACTTTCTCTGGGTCATTACAAGACCCCGTTGATTCTTGACAAACTCTATTCTGAGGAAGTAATGCAAATGTTTAAGGTCCTTGGTCACGAACTGTTGACCTAGGAAGTCCTTGGCATCCTGAATACCCTGTGCGCCATCTCCTGTGATAATAATGTCATCAACATAAATAAGAATAATTGTAGTACCTATCTGGGTCTTCTGTATGAACAAGGAGTTATCAGCAGTTGATCTTACAAACCCTTGTTGCTCTATCAAGTCCGAGAGCTTTTGGAACCATGCTCTTAGACTTTGCTTGAGGCCATGGATAGCCTTATGTAACTTGCAAACCTTCTGACACTCCCCTTCAGCAGCAAACCCAGGTGGCTGCTGCATATAGACCTCCTCCTGTAGGTCACCATAGAGAAATGCATTCTTCACATCAAGCTAATAAAGAGGCCAATCTTGTGTCACAACAACAACAAGGAGAATGCGTAGAGTAGAATGTCTGGCAACTAAGGAGAAAGTATCATGATAGACCACCCCATATATCTGGGTAAATCCTCGTGCTACAAGTCTTGCCTTATAGCGATCCACACTGCCATCCGCATGATGTTTCACAGTAAACACCCATTTTCATCGCACGACTGATGTATCAATAGGAGCAGAAACAAGACTCCGCGTACCACGTGATTGTAGCGCAACTATCTCCTCCTCCATGGCTAACCTCCAGTGACTATCTTTGAGAGCGTCCTGATATGTCTTTGGTATCTGCACGGCTGATAGTGCTAAAGTAAATCTCCTAAAATCCTCTGACAACCTGTTGTTGAACAGAGATGATCGAAAGTCGTACGGTTTCACAAGGCGAAACCGCAGTCGATGCAGTGACCGCTCGAAAATCCCGATTCAAACAACAATTAACCCACGACAAATATATCAAGCAATGAAAGTAAATGTGCGGAGTTAAAATTTATTATAACTCTACAACAAGATGTGTATAGGTGCAAGTATTGTAGAGGTCGAACACAGGGAGCAGACAGGTAGAACGGGGTACTAATGCACCAAAAATGTGTGTGTTGTGATCAAGAGTCTACTATGCTATTTTTTTGGGTTTTTAATTTTATATTTTTTTATTTCATTTTTGATTTTATATTTTTGTATTTTGATTTTTAATTTTCTGATTTTTATAATTTTATATTTTATATTTTTTTGTTCTTTTTCAATATTGAAATATATGAACTATGTAATAAAAGGGAGAAGGAGATATTTATAAAAATAGATAAAAATGTTAAAAAATTAGCAAATAAAGTCTTTTTGGTCTTTTTATATTTTTCTACTGTTCTTGTGATTTTTGGGTATTTTTCAAAATGTTTTTGGTATTTTTAAATAGCAAAATAAAGAAAACAGTGAATAAAATGCAAGGCTAAAATAAAATGGAGAAATAAAATAGAAAACAGTAACAAAAATTCTCCAAGTTCATTTTCCTTAAAGATAATAAAATAAGGAAAATTTAGACATCAAGATTATATTTTTAGTGTTTTTGTAGAATTTTTAATATTTTTTGGAAGTTTTTTAGATTTTTAATATTTTTAGGAGTTTTCTTTTATAATTTTTAATGATTTTTGGCTGGGAGTTAAAACAAACTAAAGTAGACAAAATATATTGTTTTGGAATTTTTCTGGAGTGTTTTTATATTTTTTATGGATTTAATAATGCAAACAGTGTTGAAAATGACTATTTTTTATTTTTAATAAATATTAAAATGCAATAATTATGGAAAATAAAAAAAAATGATAAACTACACTACAACAGGAACTTAATGTGATTTTTGGAGATTTTTTTGGGGTTTATAGATGCATGCATAAAATACAAGCAACAAAAAGAGCAATACACACGGCCAGGGGTATATTAGTAATATCTTGAAAGGTCGGGGGCCTCTGCGCAAATATTTCAGAAACTTACAACTGAATCAAGAAATTGTTGGACTAAGGTTAATAACCAAAAATGCCCGAGGGGCCTCCGCGCAAAATTGCGCTGCTCACGTGCATGCACACGTGAGCCACACAGGCGGGGGCACAACTGTAATCTCCAGAACTCTAAGGGGCAGGAGTGCAAAAGTACTAAGAATACAACACTGCAAATGAAGGATTTTATGTTCTTACGTAATAAATGCGAACAAATGCGGGGTAGTATGCGCAAAATTACCCACGGACAGGTATCCAACGGTGCACGCAATATCACTCGCCACGCGTCAGCCCAGCCGAGCTCGATGCCCCTTGGGCTTTGAATGGCCGCGATTAAGTCCTGAAGCTACGATCTACGGCTGGCTGCTCCTGTAGATTGGACGCCTCCTGTACAAACTGGGCAGCAGGTCCAGATCCAACGGCGTTCGACGAAGGTGGAAGAACAGTCGAGGAACTCGCCGGCGGCGAGTTAGGAATCGATGGCGCTTGTGCTCCCGACCTCCCCGAGTCCCGCTGGTAGCATGAGCGTTCTCCCGCGCCCCCGGTGAAACCCCCAGGTGATCTAAATAGGGCCGAAGGCCAGCAGTTGGTATCCAGCAAGTTGAGGTACCTCCGGCGACCTGGACGGTTCCTTGAGCCAAAAACGAGGCACGCTTGCCTCTCCTGGGTTCCTGCAAGTCACAAGAAAACGCAACAGCCACAAGACTGCAGAACCCAGCTGTTATGGGCGGACATAGAGGCGGATGTGGCGTATATGAGGGGGGTGATGACGATGGCTCGTCGGCGTGAACTCCGGCAATGGGTTAAGGAAGAAATCGACGCGTAATAACCACAGATAAAAAGAACACAGTAAACAAACAACCTACAGCTTGAGAAAGGCGAAGAAAAACGGAATAAAATCACCTCGATTGGTTGAGAAGCCAAGAGGAAGGACCTCGACGGCGGCGGCCGGAGATGGGAATGGTGGAGCGCCCAATCAACACACGATCGCCTCCCAAGAGGGCTGGAGGTCTCCCTGTCACCGAGACCAGTTCTGAGCACCAGCCAGGGAGACCAACATGAGTCAAAATGGGGTTCAAGGAGGACTGGAGTTGGATGGAAGCTTTTTCAAAGGCTGGCCGAGTGGGCTCCAAAAACGAGGCGAGGCGGTGCGTTCGATGCTCCTCAGCCCGTAAAGAACCCAGGGCGTGTAAGAGGGATGAAAGGGGAGCGAGTTTGCAGAAGGACTCGACCCCAAAAAATGAAAGGGGTGGTCTCGATAAATCCGAGAAGATGGCTACCTACACATGTCCAGCGGTCTGTGACCTGGGTCATAGAGTTGACCCATGGTCAACGGATGGCGTGGCCTGATTGGGCCACGTCATCCGCAAAAAGACAAAAACTTAAATAAATACCTTGTAATTTAATTAAAAAAAATAGATGATGTAATTAATTTTAGGTTATTTAATATATTTATTATTTTATATAGTATTTTATTCCGATTTTTAATTATTTTTATGAGATTTATTTTTACAAGTTGCTTTTATACCCCTATATAGGTATATTATCTATATATTTTGTTCTTTTATTTTTATTTTGTGTATTTTAATGTTATTAATTATGTAAATTAATTTATATAATTATAACATACTTTTATGCACATAATCATATTTTTATTTTATTTTTCTGAGATGTTTTGTATATTAAATAAAATACAAGAGTATGTTATATAGGTTTGTATATAAGTATTGTATCTATGTATTGTGTATACAAGTATTTTTATTTTGAATTCCCTTTGCATTTTTATTCTAAATTTAATATTCACAATTATTATAAGTAATATTTAAAACATTATAAAAAAATAAAATTATAAAAATAATAAATAAATAATAAATTGAATATTTTAATCTGTACAATGTACAATGTGGGTCCAAAACTCAACTTTCAAACCGTAACTCCGCCAAATGCGAAACTACCACCATTAAATAGCTTATTTTCTTCTATATACAATTAAAGGTGAGTTTGATGCATTTGGAGTTTTCATTTGTGAGATACGGGTCTGGGAATTGGGATTCTGGATTTTTATTCATACCATAACTTTTGATCTATGTATTATTTTTCTGTGAAATCAATTTTGTATTTTTCTATATAAAATTATCTACAACTTTCATGTACAAAGTTTCTTTATTTGATGTATAAAAAGTGGAACCAAAAATAGTTCCCAAAATGAATAAAGAATGAATTAAAGGTATATGTATTTTATCTGTATTTTGGCCCTTATCTCCCCCTACTTTATTCCTTGTCGACCTATTCATCAAGATGCCTAGGTCTCGGGGTTTCGGGTCATAAAATATTTGCAATATTTTATTCTTATTCTTTTCTTTTCTTTATTCTATAATTTTGGCACTAAAAACCGCATTTTATACAATATTTACACACATATACATGAATGCTAAAATGCATAAATTAATGCTATTTACACGCATTTACTAGGGTTTTTAAGGCCAAAATGATAGAATAAAGATGATGAAACGTAGATTCATCATCCCCCTATACTTGCCTTTGCTAGTCCCTAGCAAACACTTATGCAATAAGTGCAGAATAGAAAAATAAAGAAAAGAAGAAGAAGAAGGTGGACTAAGTGTAATGATCAAACTTGTCTTCACAAAATCAAAGTTTGGAGCCTAAGTCGGACCTTTGGAATTTTAGTGTGGGCGGAACCTTATTGAGAACCGAATTTGAAATCCAACAGTCCATGAGAATCTCGAAACTCTATCCAAGTCTCCTCAATAGCCAGGTCAGAAATACTTCAATTCATACGCAAACTCTTACAACTATGAATCTGACTTGTACAGTGTATGTGATGGTGGCTCTCCCCAACTGGAATGACAAAGAGACTGACTTCCCCAGTACGACAACCCAATGATTCCCCAATCCAATAACTCCATCCTCGAGGAGCGGGGTATTCCCTTCTAAGTTCAAGTGGCAACCAGCTCAAGAGGAGGGGGTAAAGAGAAGAATGGACGGTAGCTAGTGTAGCTACCTATCCTGGGATGCAAGACCAGTGTAGTCAAGTCATCCAGCTGCAGGCTCACATAATATGACTTTGGAACTCAAGCTTGCTTATTGACTTTACAACATATGTACATACTTTGCAGGCTTTTTATTTTTGTACATGCCTGAACTTTTTCTTTCTTTCTTTCTTTCTTTTTTTTTTTGAAATACTATTCACATCAGCATTTACATAAGTAGTTTTTCCTCTTGAGCTAGTAGACTATCCCTCTTTTGAAGCTTCATCGCAACCCACAGTCTCCTGTCTTTAGACTTCCTTATCACTGGACGGGTTGGGGTGCACTTCCCTCCCTAGAGGAGGACAAGTGTTTCCACTTGTGTGCGTCTCATACCGGCAAATCCAATCCCCTCACCACTCCAACTGAGTTGAGCCATGTGAAAGGTGCAAGTGTCCAAGTTAGGTCATTATTAACAAGAGTCGTGCGTGTGCTCCGAAATACTCTACTTAGGCAGTCAAGAATCCATTGAACCAAGTCTCGTGATCCTCAAAGAATTAAGTCAACTAGACCTGAAGTACCTCAAACCAAGTTCCTATAAGGTTCCTGTTATTAGGTAGATTTTAAGGTCCAATCAAGCTCCAATCTCCGGATTTTACTTAGACTTGTTCAACTATTAAACTCAATCCGAAAAATGCTCATGCTATGCAGAAAATATTTTTGTGATGCAATTTTCAAAGATTTTGAACTTTTTATGGATTTTTGAAAACATGATGCATGTATGCATATGCATTTTTTGTATTTTTCAAAATGATTTTTCAGATGTTTTTGGATTTTAATTTTGCGAATGTTTTTGGGATTTTTGAAAACGAAAAGATTTTGGCTGAAAACTAGGTTAAAATATGTACACTGGAGTGCTTCTTATATTTACAAGAAGTGGATTTTAAGAATTTACAGGGTAAGTGGTCAATTTTATACATATATACATAGTGGATTTTGGTGTGATGTTAGTATTCCTCAAACTTATTTGACACAAGCTTTTCACACAATTTTTGAAAGCTATAGTCCAAAATAATTTTACAAACATTTTACAAACATGTACACACATTTGAAAATCATTTTTGCAAAGGTTTTTCAAACAGTATATATAGGTTTTTCAAAACATTTTTCCAACCATTTTTCAAACCATTTGCAAATCATTTTTCAAAAATTTTATTTCACACAAAGAAAAGAAATTTTTACAAACCACACATTTTTACAAAGGTTGAAAACATGTAACAAAATATTTTCAAAATAGTTTTCAATAAATGTTCACAAAGTTTTCAAACTATTTTTCAAATATTTTGCAAAAAACATTTTCACCTGATTTATTAATCAGTAAATACAAAAAGAATTTGAGGAATGATAACATCTTTTTATTAAGGATTTTAATGATTTTTAAAGAATAATTAGCCATATTATTAAGAAAATACGAAAGTACGAGTTATGGCTAAAGTATATACACAGTATATACGACCCCCCTATACTTAGCTTGAGCTATGTCCTCATAGATCGGAGAGAAAAGAGAAGACATAATCGTACTAAGTATAGGCAAGTCTAAAGAATAAACGATTGAACGAATGAATCAATGAGAGGTTGACTGTCCCCCCTATACTTAGGATCAAATAATCCTAAGTATAGCAGACTGTACACAAAGCAGGGAGGTCAAGGGTGGGAATGAACAGATCGTACTCGGGTTGTCTCCCCCTATACTTAGGGTAAGATATCCCTAAGTATAGACAAGAAGAGGAGACAATGGAGAGGATCGAGATAAATGAAAAACTCGGGGTGCACACCCCACTATACTTAGGACAAAGTACATCCTATGTATAGAAGACTGTCTACAAGGGGCGGCACCTTTTTAATAAAAAAAGAAGATAGAAAATGAAAAGAAGAAAAGAAGAAAAGAAGAAAAGAGATGAGACTGGAAATGAGATCAGCGGATGTACACATCACTCCCCCTATACTTAGGGTAAAAGAAGCCCTAAGTGTAGGCAACAACAGGAGTAATGACATGAAACGAAGAATGAACACTCGACTCATCCACCCCCCTATACTTAGGACAAAGTACGTCCTAAGCAAGGCAGACACGAGAATGGGTGGACGAGTAAAAACGGGAGATAGAAAGAGATGAACAAAGGAGGATGTACAACAGAGGTGGATGCACATATGATCAAGAAGGTAGAAAGCGAACCTTCTTGCGGGACCGCTGAGGGATAGATCTAGTGTGGTGCAGGTCGACATCGGGGTCCTCAGATGACAGAAACCGATCAGGGTCGACAGGGTGATGGTCCTCAGTGGCCCTAGGGTGAAGAGGCACAGACGAGTGAGTGGAAGAAGTACGGCTAGGTCCGGCCTTGGGAGTCTCGCTGATATCAAAGTGGAATGGGACGAACTCATCATCATCAGAAGTAGTGTACTCAGAGTCGTCCTGCGAGGAGTCATCCAGGTCAAAACCAAAAGGAACAAACTCATTGGTGGAAGTAGTCGAACTCTGGTCGTCCTCTATAATTTCGACTGGATCATCTTTCTCATCAAAAGGCCCGAATTTCTGAAGAAAAGCAACTAAATCAAATTCGGCCTTAGTCTCATTAGTATCTACATGGACAGGAGCGGACTCATCAGTGGAAGTAGTCAGAGCATGTACGTCCTGTATAGTCTCTAAATCTGCCCTCCGCTCAATGGTGTCAATCGTGTAGATCCTGCGGATGTCATCAACACATCGCCAATCACAGGAAGCAGCAACACCAAGGTCTATGCTTTCCGAGCTTTCCTCCTTGGAGAGGAATTCTCGGGTCTCATCATCGGTCATGAAGAAGGTCTCTCTGATATCCTCATATAGATCATAGTCCTCGGGGTCAGCCAAGATAGGTGAAGTCATATCAGGTGCAGGTCTCTGGTCGGCAGTAGGTGCGGTGATCAACGCTTCGCTCTCATCAGCAGGACGGAAGCGAATCTCTCCTGATCCGTAATCAATAACGACCCTCGCAGAGGCGAGGAATGGTCGTCCCAGGATGATTGGAGAGTGCTCCCTTGTGGAGGTCTCCACGGGCAATACGACAAAATCAACGTGATAGCTCGTGCCCTGAATCGAAATGACGGCGTTTTCAAGGATACCCTTCGGCCTCTTTATTGATCCATCAGCGAACTGTACGATCATCCTGGTTTTCTTGAGAGGCCCTAGGTGAAGAGACTGTACCAGCGAGAAGGGTATGATACTAATCGAAGCACCGCCGTCTAGGAGAGTGTGATCACAAGTATAGTCAGAGATGGTGCAAGTGATGAAAGGTGTGGCAGTGTTCCTCTTCCGAGGAATGGGGCGGTGTGCGATGGCGTGGGCAGTGGCCATGGTCAAGATATGATGCTCAGATCTGCTCCTCCGCTTTCTCTTCATGGGAAGAGGAGCAGATAAATCGTTCATGGCCTGCTGAAGTGGGGCACGATGATCTCATGAATGGTGGCCACCACTTCGGGTTCAGTCAGAATTTTTTTGAATTTTTGGACCTCCTCCATACAAGGGAGGAAGTCGGAATCAGCATATACACGAGGCATGCCCAGAGCAGTCTGTACAGCGGCATCCTCGAGGTCAAAGGTGGGACAAGGTGTGAGAGGCTGTGTGGTCAAAGGATTTGGCAAGTGGTACCTCTCCTCACAGTCTGGCTCGATCATGTGTCTCCCGAACTCTTTTTGTATTTTTAAATTTTTCTCATTTTTTTGTATTTTTGGCGATTGCAAGCTCTCATGGAAATCCTCGAGTGAGCCCATATCATCAAATGGTGGAATATCATGGTCGCTCTTATTGGTACTAGTGAGGTGGTCAATCCTCTGTCTCATATGATCCATCATCTGGGTCAAGTGCTCAAGGGTGGACTCCATGAAAGGTGACTCCAACAGCTCGGCCTCGGGTGGATGTGAAGGTGGAGAATACGGAAGTGGAGGTGGGTGTGGATAGAAATCCGAGGTCTGATACTGTGGCTGAGGCGGATATGTACAAAAGTCAGGAGCAAAATCCCCCTGGAAAAAGTGAGGTGGACCGGCTGGAGTGAACGAATGATCCGCAAAGTCCGGATAAAATACGCTCCAGTCGGCCATCTCGAAACAAAAGAAAAATGATCGGGAGAGCACGATGGTCAAGTCAAGAGAAGTGAGAAGAAAGGCGCAAGTGCGCAGGAGCGATCTAGGACACACACAAAACAATCACAAGCAAAAATGAAAACAAGTCAAACCCTCAATTCACCTACTCAACTCGGTAGATACCGCAAAGAGCGGTCTGTTTATCTTGTCTGTTTTAGAGTTAGGTGAGAAGTCCAAAATTGTGCAAACACTTAGGGGCTGAATGGGATTTGGGCACTATCCTTAGTGTGTGCGCGAGCAATGTAAAACGAAGACAATGAGGGGATTACTCGCCCCAATACAAGATTTTTCTTTTTGATCGGTTTTAGGGTCAAGTAATGTTAGCAGTCCCGATTTTATTGATTATCACCTTTTTTTGGATTTTTAATAAAAATGCACGATCCTATCGGGGAGTCAATTCCTTTGAGCACCTAGGTTGGAAAAATCAGAGGGAGAGTCAGAAAAGCAATGCAAGCGGCAAAAACAATGATGAATGCTAAAGCGTAAATGCTCACCTTGCCTCCAGCACTCTACATGCAAGGATGCTTAGCAGAATTGAAACCTAGCTATATGCAACAGCAAAAGCCGATGAAATCGCCCTAAGTTTCAGAAATTGCTATTATCGTGAAGAACCACAAGCTGACCACCAACCCTCAATCCTAATGTCCGGTCTAGGCTCACCCCTCCTCTGCTCAACACATTTGAGTTAGGAGAAAGTGCTTGTGTGGGAATGAGCTCGCGGCGCGTGGATCGAAAGCTAATGATCAACTGTTTAAGATTTTGACTAAGTCCAAACGAAACTATAGGTGCATGCAAAGTATTAGGTGTTTGGCCTTAGTCTATCGCAAGCAATCCTAAATGCTAAGGGCTCAATCACACAAAATAAATAAAATCGAAAATCGGAAAACAAAGTAAAAAAAATTGCGATGAAAACCGACAAAACCGCGGTGAGCCCCCAAGTGAACAATCACTTGGAAATTAGGCCCGAGTGTCCAAGTTCGGGGGTACCTGTATTATTACAATAAAAGTGGTCTCTCTCTCACTTGAATTACAAAGAAAAAATAAATGCAATAAAAGCTAAGAAATCGTCCTCAAAATTCCCTCCAAGTCCGCCTTGGTGCAAAGCCAAAGCCGCCTCACGTGGTTGCACAAGTGCTCCTAGAAAGGAGTGCCTCCCTCGATCCGCGTACCTCGCACAAAGTCAAACAAGAGGGTGGTCAGACAATTCAAATGATATATCAAAATAAAAGAGCAAAAATAAGCAAAAATAAAAAACCGCAAAATAAACAATCAATCACAAACACAAACAAGACCCGAACTAAGCGATGTTGCTCCCTGGCAACGGCGCCATTTGTTGAACAGAGATGATCGAAGGTCGTACGGTTTCACAAGGCGAAACCGCAGTCGATGCGGTGACCGCTCGAAAATCCCGGTTCAAACAACAATTAACCCACGACAAATATATCAAGCAATGAAAGTAAATGTGCGGAGTTAAAATTTATTATAACTCTACAACAAGATGTGTATAGGTGCAAGTATTGTAGAGATCGAACACAGGGAGCAGACAGGTAGAACGGGGTACTAAGGCACCAAAAATGTGTGTGTCGTGATCAAGAGTCTACTATGCCATTTTTTGTGGGTTTTTAATTTTATATTTTTTTATTTACTTTTTGATTTTATATTTTTGTATTTTGATTTTTAATTTTCTGATTTTTATAATTTTATATTTTATATTTTTTTGTTCTTTTTCAATATTGAAATATGTGAACTATGTAATAAAAGGGAGAAGGAGATATTTATAAAAATAGATAAAAATGTTCAAAAATTAGCAAATAAAGTCTTTTTGGTCTTTTTATATTTTTCTACTGTTTTTGTGATTTTTGGGTATTTTTCAAAATATTTTTGGTATTTTAAATAGCAAAATAAAGAAAACAGTGAATAAAATACAAGGCTGAAACTAAAATGGAGAAATAAAATAGAAAACAGTAACAAAAATTCTCCAAGTTAATTTTCACTTAACGATAATAAAATAAGGAAAATTTAGACAACAAGATTATATTTTTAGGGTTTTTGTAGAATTTTTAATATTTTTTGGAAGTTTTTTAGAGTTTTAATATTTTTAGGAGTTTTCTTTTATAATTTTTAATGATTTTTGGCTGGAAGTTAAAACAAACTAAAGTAGACAAAATATATTTTTTTGGAATTTTTCTGGATGTTTTTATATTTTTTATGGATTTAATAATGCAAACAGTGCTGAAAATGACTATTTTTTATTTTTAATAAATATTAAAATGCAATAATTATGGAAAATAAAAATATGGTGATAAACTACACTATAGCAGGAACTTAATGTGATTTTTGGAGATTTTTTGGGGTTTATAGATGCATGCATAAAATACAAGCAACAAAAAGAGCAATACACACGACCAGGGGTATATTAGTAATATCATGAAAGGTCGGGGGCCTCTGCGCAAATATTTCAGAAACTTACAACTGAATTAAGAAATTGTTGGACTAAGGTTAATAACCAAAAATGCCCGAGGGGCCTCTGCGCAAAATTGCGCTGCTCACGTGCATGCACACGTGAGCCACGCAGGCGGGGGCACAACTGTAATCTCCAGAACTCTAAGGGGCAGGAGTGCAAAAGTACTAAGAATACAACACTGCAAATGAAGGATTTTATGTTCTTACATAATAAATGCGAACAAATACGGGGTAGTATGCGCAAAATTACCCACGCACAGGTATCCAACGGTGCACGCAATATCACTCGCCACGCGTCAGCCCAGCCGAGCTCGATGCCCCTTGGGCTTTGAATGGCCGCGATTAAGTCCTGAAGCTACGATCTACGGCTGGCTGCTCCTGTAGATCGGACGCCTCCTGTACAAACTGGGCAGCAGGTCCAAATCCAACGGCGTTCGACGAAGGTAGAAGAACAGTCGAGGAACTCGCCGGCGACGAGTTAGGAATCGATGGTGCTTGTGCTCCCGACCTCCCCGAGTCCCGCTGGTAGCATGAGCGTTCTCCCGCGCCCCCGGTGAAACTCCCAGGTGATCTAAATAGGGCCGAAGGCCAGCAGTTGGTATCCAGCAAGTTGAGGTACCTCCGGCGACCTGGACGGTTCCTTGAGCCAAAAACGAGGCACGCTTGCCTCTCCTGGGTTCCTGCAAGTCACAAGAAAACGCAACAGCCACAAGACTGCAGAACCCAGCTGTTATGGGCGGACATAGAGGCGGATGTGGCGTATATGAGGGGGGTGATGACGATGGCTCGCTGGCGTGAACTCCGGTAATGGGTTAAGGAAGAAATCGATGCGTAATAACCGCAGATAAAAAGAACACAGTAAACAAACAACCTACAGCTTGAGAAAGGCGAATAAAAACGGAATAAAATCACCTCGATTGGTTGAGAAGCCAAGAGGAAGGACCTCGACGGCGGCGACCGGAGATGGGAATGGTGGAGGGCCCAATCAACACACGATCGCCTCCCAAGAGGGCTGGAGGTCTCCCTGTCACCGAGACCAGTCCTGAGCACCAGCCAGGGAGACCATCATAAGTCAAAATGGGGTTCAAGGAGGACTGGAGTTGGATGGAAGCTTTTTCAAAGGCTGCCCGAGTGGGCTCCAAAAACGAGGCGAGGCGGTGCGTTCGATGCTCCTCAGCCCGTAAAGAACCCAGGGCGTGTAAGAGGGATGAAAGGGGAGCGAGTTTGCAGAAGGACTCGACCCCAAAAAATGAAAGGGGTGGTCTCGATAAATCCGAGAAGATGGCTACCTACACATGTCCAGCGGTCTGTGACCTGGGTCATAGAGTTGACCCATGGTCAACGGATGACGTGGCCTGATTGGGCCACGTCATCCGCAAAAAGACAAAAACTTAAATAAATACCTTGTAAATTTAATTAAAAATAATAGATGATGTAATTAATTTTAGGTTATTTAATATATTTATTATTTTATATAGTATTTTATTCCGATTTTTAATTATTTTTATGAGATTTATTTTTACAAGTTGCTTTTATACCCCTATATAGGTATATTATCTATATATTTTGTTCTTTTATTTTTATTTTGTGTATTTTAATGTTATTAATTATGTTAATTAATTTATATAATTATAACATACTTTTATGCACATAATCATATTTTTATTTTATTTTTCTGAGATGTTTTGTATATTAAATAAAATACAAGAGTATGTTATATAGGTATGTATATAAGTATTGTATCTATGTATTGTGTATACAAGTATTTTTATTTTGAATTCTCTTTGCATTTTTATTCTAATTTTAATATTCACAATTATTATAAGTAATATTTACAACATTATAAAAATATAAAATTATAAAAATAATAAATAAATAATAAATTGAATATTTTAATCTGTACAATGTACAATGTGGGTCCAAAACTCAACTTTCAAACCGTAGCTCTGCCAAATGCGAAACCACCACCATTAAATATCTTATTTTCTTCTATATACAATTAAAGGTGAGTTTGATGCATTTGGAGTTTTCACTTGTGAGATACGGGTTTGGGAAGTTGGGATTCTGGATTTTTATTCAGACGATAACTTTTTATCTGTGTATTATTTTTCTGTGAAATCAACTTTGTATTTTTCTATATAAAATTATCTACAACTTTCATGCACAAAGTTTCTTTATTTGATGTATAAAAAGTGGAACCAAAAATAGGTCCCAAAATGTATAAAGAATGAATTAAAGGTATAGGTATTTTATCTGTATTTTGGCCCTTATCTCCCCCTACTTTATTCCTTGTCGACCTATTCATCAAGATGCCTAGGTCTCGGGGTTTCGGGTCATAAAATATTTACAATATTTTATTCTTTTTCTTTTCTTTTCTTTATTCTATAATTTTGGCACTAAAAACCGCATTTTATACAATATTTACACACATATACATGAATGCTAAAATGCATAAATTAATGCTATTTACACGCATTTACTAGGGTTTTTAAGGCCAAAATGATAGAATAAAGATGATGAAACGTAGATTTATCACCTGCTCAAAGAAATTTGGGCTGCAAGAGGGTAAGTAGCACACGCCCGTTTCTGCTTTTGCAGAGCAATTGGTACGTTAAGATCATTTGCCACGTCCTGGGCCTGTATATTTCCCTATTGAGAGGGTACCTGCTCCTCCTGTTGTACAATTAATTCAGTAGTGCCATCAGTAGAAATAATATGCTCATTACATACCTGAGGCGAGCTGGATGATGGGCAAGGCTTGTGAGCATGGCGGACAAAGCAAGATCTGCGAGGAACATCATGAGGTAAGAATTGAACCAACGGAGGTGGTGGAAGTGGTGGAGGAGGTGGTGGAGGTGGTGGAGGAGGAGTAGGTGAAGGTGAGGAACCAACTGTAGGAGGTGGTGGCATGTATATCTCATCATTAGAGTCAGGTGGAGTAAGTCTGTCACCTGTAGGAGAAAAATACATGACCGACTCAAAGAAAGTAACGTCAGCACTAACCAAATATTTTGGCTTAGTGGATCAAAGCAACGATACCCCTTTTGGGTACTAGAGTAGCCGATAAACACACTTGACAGCTCTAGGAGAGAGCTTGTCACACCCTAGAGAGACATCATGAACAAAGGCAACAGATCCAAACACACAAGGTGTAAGAGAGAAGAGATCCTTCTCGGGAAACACAATTGAGTAAGGAATCTTCTCTCCTAACATGGATAAGGGCATACGTTTACTAGATAACAAGCAGTAAGGACAACATCACCCCGGTAAGAATGAGGAGCATGGCTCTGTATCAACAATGTTCGGGTTACATCAAGTAAGTGATGGTGTTTGCGCTCGGCAACACCATTCTGCTGGGAAGTGTAGACACATGAAGTCTGATGAACAATGCCATGGGATCTAAGGAACTCAGAAAGATGTAAGGTGCAAAATTCCAAGGCATTGTCAGAACGAATATACTTGACATTGGCAGAAAAAATAATTTTTATTTCATTAATAAAATACTTGATAGTGGATCCAGACTTATTCTTCAATAAGAAGACCCAGGAAAGTCTAGAAAAATCATCGACCGCTACAAGATAAAAATGGTGTCCTTGGAGATCAGGAACACGACTAGGACCCCAAATGTCTAAATGAAAGAGCTCAAATAGTTGAGAACTGCTCCGACTCTGACGGGATGGAAAAGATGAAGTGTGATGCTTCCCAAGTTGACATGTTTCACACTGAAAGGAGGATCTCATAGAAATCTGAGGGAGAACATGACATAACTTCTGCAGAGGAAGATGTCCAAACCCAAGGTGCCACAAATAAGGAGAGATAGGTCCAATGGGTATAATAGAAACACTAGCATGAGGTAGTTGGACCAGTATGCAAAGTCCCCGCTGCTCACGGCCACTTCCAATCATCTTGCCTGTGAGTATGTCCTGAAATACAAGAGATGGAGGGTCAAAGATGGCACGACAATGCAGATATTTAGTGATCTGACTAATCAAAAGTAAATTCATCTGAAAGGCAGGAGCATATAAAATATTCTGCGGGCGCATGGACGGTGTCAACTGCACTTCCCCCTGTCCTGTAACGGGTAAGTGGTCGCCATTAGCAATGACGACCCATCTGCTAGGTGGTATAGCCCTGTAGGACTTTAGTTGCGTTCTGTCTCAACACAAGTGGTGAGACGCACCAGAGTCCACAATCCATTCTGTCATGTCTGCATTCGTACTACCAGTAAAGGCATAGGTGATACCTGAGGAGCTCGAAGAGGCTCTGGCTGCTGCAGCAGTATCTGTGGTGGTGTCAGCACTAGGAGTCATGATCTCTCGAATACGAGAGACAATATCATCCAGGCGAGGATCGGCCTGGGGAGATGAAGTCTCTGAAGACGCAATCTGCTCTGCTTCTCGACCAGAAACAAGATATCCATGCTTCTGATAGCATGTATCCTCTGCATGTCCAGGCTTGCGGCAATAGGTGCAGGGACCACGTTGGCGTCCGACGCCTCTTCCTGGAAGTGCACGACCTCTGAACTCGATCGGCCCACCTCGACCATGAGAAGCGCCCATCATTGAGGATTGCGAATACGTCGTTGTCGAAGGGATGATGAGTCGGCTGAGACGGCTATAGGCCTCCTCTATAGGAGGAATGGTTGCTCCAGTAAGAAGATGAGTACGTGCAGCATCATATTCTGCATCCAGTCCAGCCATGAAAATTCCAACCATCGTGGAGTTCCTATATGTCTTCTGCTCTATGAAGCTTTTCAAACATGCCATGCAGCGAAGAGTAGTAAACATGCAAGGGACAACCATTCTGCTTGGTGTTGTAGATATCAAACTGTAGTTGAAGGATCTTGGCCTCATTCTTTGCCTGGGCATAGGTGGATGCCACAGTGTCCCACATTGCCTTCGCAGTTGGTTGAGTTAGAATATCATTGGCTATCTCTGTAGTAAGAGTCCCACAAAGCCAACCCCGCGTGTATGCGTCATCTTGCTTCCAAGAAGCATTTGTCCCGGTTGTGTCTGCTGGCTCTTGATCTGTCAGGATATGCTCCTTGTTGTTGCACTGCATGAGGGTGAGAAACTGCATGGACCACAACTCATAGTTGGTCCCATCTATCTTAGCGATGGGAGCCGGGCCCTTGAAGACTCTAGACAAGAAGGTCACCCTTGTTGTCAGACATATTGTAAGATAGCCGAATAACGGAACTCGACTAGGAAGTAGACCAATATAAACAAATCTACAGAACCATACGAAGGATTGGTTGCACGTGTATACTCATACAACCATCCTTGCTAATCCTCTTTGGTTGACAAAACTCTGTATCGCTGATGGAAGTCAAATCACATACCTATCTACTGATAGGATCAGGGTCAGGGCAGGGGACGTCCTGATTGCACGGCGTATGGCCGCAAGCGATTGGACGCACATGATCCGGCTGGGCACAGGGTGCTTACGAGCACAGGTGGGCACAGGGGAGCAAGGGCACATGCCGTTCACAGACTTCAGCTGGCACAGGGGCACACGCGGAGCGCTGGGTGCTGGGCACGCGCAAGGGCACAACACAAGACAGGACAAGATAGGAGCACGGGCACGACGCTGGGAGATGGGTACGCGCAAAGGCACATCACAAGACAGGAGCACGCATACGAGGCATGGTCGCAAGGGCACAACACAGGCAGGATGCACATGCGTAATGGCACAACACAACACGGGCGCAAGGCCTGGGCCTAGGGCGGCGGAGTGGGAGCGGGGGCCTGGGGATGGCCGAGTGGACATGGGTGCCTGGGGGCGGCACGGGGGACCTGGAGGCAGCATGGGGGCCAGAGGGCGGCGGGGAAAGGGGGGGGGCGCAGGGGCCTAGGGGCGACGCTGGGGCCTGGGGTCGGCCGGGGGGGGGGGTGTGGGGGGTAGGGGTGGGGGGGCCTGGGGGCGGTGCTAGGGCAGGAGGCACGCGTGGAGGCGTTGGGGCGCGAGGCGCACAGGGTCGGGGGCGGGACAGGTGTCGGGTAGGGAAGGATTATGATTAGGGATGATACGGGAACTCCGGTCTACAAGACCGTGGCTCAGATACCATGTTAAAGAACTATACTGGGATACATTATGAGAGGCCCAAGTATTCCCTTATATAGGAGAAGAACCATTGGACAAATTACAAAAGGATGAAATAGAAAATTACATGAAGGAACATACTAAAAATAGTAACTATCCCAACAAACTATCTCAACAGCTTGGAAGAGGGCCACCATTGCTGAAGACGAGAGGGTGAGGGCTACCATCAATGGAAAGGAGAGGATGAGGAGGGCCACATATCAAGAAGTCGTGAGGGAGGAGAATTGCTAGATGCTTGTTTCTCACCGGAAACGAGGCCAGTGATGCTTTCAATGTGGTTTTTTGGCCATCAGGTGGCGGCTTTCTCGTTGCCACCACGGTGCTTCAGGTGTGGACGTGCTGGTCATCGAAGAAGTTCATGCCCCCAGGTTTCAATTCCGCAACCATTTACTACGTCTACTATGAATCGAACGACACTCATGGAAGATAAAAAATAGGGATTTCAGATATCAACACGCTCCTTTGCTTCAGTGGTCAACAATCAACCGAAATCTGTAGTCCAGGGGTGGTTTGCTTATATGTTCGTGGAAGATATATTTTTTTGATTTGATTTGGTAATGGTATTACTCAAGAAAAGTCTTGGAGATTTTTTTATTGGTGATGCAATTATCCTGAAACACAACAAGTGTTGGGCCAGGAGGCTTTTAATTTCGGAGATGGAGCTACAGCTGGGTCCGAAACAAGAGCGAGGAGTAGTCTAGCGATTGCCGCATTTTGTAGGTGGAGAAGACAACTCAATGGGTAGTGAGAGTGGCTTGTATCCTAAGCGTTCCTTTCCTCGTTCGATTGAGGTAACATGCCTCGCCTTAAGCAAGATTAGTAAAGTCACAAAAATCTTAGACGATGGTCGGAGGCCTGGTTCAGATCCGCTGACCACTATTGTTCTATTAGAGAGCCTTGAAAATATTTTTTCAGAAGCCTCCTACAAGCTGAAGGTTAGGCGTGCATCTTTTAAGCTTCTAGTACAGTTGATACAATAACTTTTAATTCCTGACATGATTGCTTTATTTAAACACAGTTGCTTTATTTTACCATAGATCTACAATTTTTTACATAGATCTACAATAAAAGATTATACAACGACCTATTGTATAATTATTAAAAATCTTCCTAAGTCTTAATAATAATGGTCTTTAGGAGCATAAATAATGGGTAAAATGAGTAATAATATGCATTGAGGTGAGCTGAAAATGTGAAATACATACATAATAAGGCAAACATTATCATGCTAAACAAAAAAATTAATAATTAGATAAAGCACTAGGAAGTAAGACTATCGATGACTTGAGCATGAGAATAGTGCCTTTTGATTTTTCTCTCATAATTATATGTGGTATTTTATATCCTTATAAAAATAAGTATTTATATTTGTATTCTTTAAATTTCATATATTTGTATACATATTTGTATTTGCCAAAATTTAAGATATTATATTTTTATTTATCGAATGTTGAATTTTAATATTTTATTTGCATTTGCATTTGTCATATGGAAAAATGGAATCCATATCATCTATCAAACAAATAAAAATAGGAACAAATACAGAAACATATATGTATTCATTTTCACCCCTAGTTGCAAGAGTGTAAGAAACAAGCTGGATGCTAATCTTAGTTAAATGATATCTGAGATCTAGGATTGACCACTTCTTTGAAGTCAATACTTTTATGAACTATTTCCCTTTTTAACATGGCTATTTTATTTTAGTGATACCTCATTCTCCATACTTGAAACATGCTGAAGTCCGCTTGTTTGGAAGAACATCTTCCCATGCCTTGTTCACGGACCTCTAAGCAAAGGAGGATACGCCTACTTTACACTGTGATAATGCTGTCTCGCCTGCAGAGATCCAACCATGGTACTTTGTAGGTCGAAACTCCCCCACCGAGACCCCACATGCTTTCATTATTCTTTATACTGAAATAATGGACATGTTTAATGGTAAATATGAATGCGAAAGAGGTCAAATATAAACATTTATCTTGTATAGATATTTTCTAAACAACTAGACCTTTATAAGAATCCGAAACCACTAATAGGATAAATGGTTTTCTGAAGAAAATGCTTCAAAATCTTTAAAGCCTCAGGGAATGCCTCTACTTCCTTGACTGAACGAGACGTGCCACTTGCCAAAGGAGCACGGGGCTTGTGCCTCGAGGTTAAAATGGGTCAATGATGAATAGCCATTCATCTACCTTTATTCTTCCATTTTGCATTTAAATCCCTTGCAAAACACATGTAAATAATGTTAATTTGTACATATTAAGACTTAATAGTCATCTGTACTTAGTGCATTAATACATGTATTTAAATCTAAAATTACAGAATAAAAAAAGAAAATAAAAATAAATGAAGTATCAAATATACTGAATGAACCCAGATCTCGAGATCAAGTCAATATTGACTAGGTCAATCAGGAATAAAGTAGGGGGAGATAAGGGTATGAATACTGTATAGAAACCCTAATTTCATATACTATAAATAATCATTTTTACACTATTTTATTCATACTTATACACAAATCAAATAATAAAGTTTTCAACATGAAAATTGTACATAATAATTTACAGTGAATAAAAAAATAATAGCAAATAAAAATCATGCACAATGCAACTTGTACAAACAGATGAACAAGCCGCAAATTGAAGTTCATTGATCAATATCTACTTTATACAAGCTCAAAATGAATCAAACTCACCTCCATTATTTTTAAAATTAAATTATCTATCTAGTGAAGATGGTTTCATTAAAAATAGAGCTAAGATACAAAATCCATCTTTCTGGAGCATCGTTGCATTGAGCATCTATATATAAAATTAGTATATTTTATTCTTTATATTTTTTATTTCTTTACATTTCTAAATAATTGTATACATATTAAAAATACAAACATAGATTAAAAAGAAAATAAAAATACCTAAATAAATAATAAAGTAAAATATACGTGTATATTATATAATAATGTATGTATATGTATTTATGTATACACGTAAATAAAATCATAAAAATAAAAAATGTAAATATGTATTAATAACATTATAAATATATAAAATACATAAATGTGTTAATAAGTATTAAAAATACAAAATAGAAATAAAATACACAAAATATAGGTATACATACATATAATATACATGTAAATATTAACATCTCACAAATAATATTAAAAAACTAAAAAAATCACATAAAATAGTTTATAAAATTATAACTATTTTTATGTTTTAAGTTTTAATTAATAAAATCATTTACAAATTGTTATTGAACTAATAAGGATTTTAATTACTTTTTTGTCCTGACTTGATCCACGTGAATCAATCATGCCTCAGTATTTGTTGACCTCTGGTCAACTGTACTCTATCCCCTCTGATTTTTGTTAGAGCACGAGAAACTCCATCCTCTATTTTACACTCTTCCTACACACCTTCTTCTTCCTCGAGACCCTCACCTTCTTGTACCTCCCATATCCCTCTGTCACGCCATATTTCTAGCCCTCATCGACCACCACTCATCTTCACGCAACTCCATCCCAAAATCATTGATCACCTTGTCCATAAAATCCTCCCCTCTTCATTTTTGAAGTTTTGGTCCATTTCACTCCACTGTAACCCCAAGAATCAATGCAAGGTCAAGCTCCTTAGTGACAGGAAGGTCAGCTCCCTGATTTGCGGTGAGGACAAGGTGGAAGAGACAAGAACCAACCTTTGCCAGACCACCTCCGACAAGCTTTCATCTGTTCCAGGTACACCCCGTTGAGTTGTTAGGTTAGGTGTTTTCGCTTGCATTTTTCATTCTTAGCTTAGAATTAGGTTTAATTTTAAGCCATTTCCTGTTATTTAGCGCAATTTAATCAAACCGTAGTTTGCAGGATCTAGTGCTTCAGCCACCTGTTCCATTGTGATCCAACCTTGTTTCGACATGCAAACCCATCCATCTCACTCCCCTTCACGTTCTTCATCTGCTAGATCACCTAAGCCCCCTCGATTCTGAAAGAATTGAGGAATCATACCTCCATCCATCGTCCTTCGTCGGAGGTCCCTGCCCCCTTCATTTCCTGCTTATTTTTTACAATAAGGGGTGAGGCGAGTCTCCATCGAGCCCGAAGCTGTTGGTGCAGGCATGAGTTGTAGAGAAGGCACCTGGAGCTCGGATTGGATGAAAACATCTCTTCTCAGGTCGTCAAAGAAATACACCCTTGCAGGCCTCCTCTTATGAGGCATGGACCATCTGGTTCCTACATGTGGGTGGGGCGAGCTTACAGGAAGCTGAGGAGTATCTCAGCTTAGCCAAAGACGATCGGAGGGTCGAGGAATCATCGGACGAAGATTGGGGGAAGACTTGTTCTTCCCTATTCTTCCTTCGACTTCAGAGCCGTAGAATCATGATCACAACCCATATCTAATGTGGTTCATCTAATCAAGTTGAAGCGGTACTCCCTTTGGCCCTTAGATTTAAGTAGCGCATACGTGGCCCCTCCTGGACCCCCCGATTGCGCCCCACATGCGCCGCATGCCTCCTATGGGTATATTATATTAAATCCCCCACTTTTACATTTAACATTTAGTCTTGTGAATATAAAATCGCATGTAATAATTTTAGGGGTATTTGCTATCTGGACCCTAAGCTTCTGTCTGTTTACACTTTGGTCCTTATGCCTCACGTGTACTGCCACGTGAGGACTTGTAATTTTTACATGTGTACCCTTTTAGTTTTTGGACCTATTATTAAATGGTTGTTCATTTGTATAAATTCTAAATAGGTCTCTTTAATTGCATCATTTTTTATTTTGTATATATTGTTCACTTTATATATTTTTATTGCTCTAAAAATATCAGGAAAATTATGTTAAGTGCTTGTAACCATGCTCAAACTCGTATAAATTTTATTTAGACATTTAATTCATTTTCTTATTTTCTAAAAATCCTAAAACATGCTTTTATTCTCTATCTATCTATAAAAACCCATAAAAATTATATAACCTTATCCAAAAACTTCAAAAAATTTTATCCATATTATACTATATTCTCTCACATATCTAAAAATCAATAAAAAATACAAAATGTAAAATGTAAAAATCACAAAAATCCTAAATTATTATAAAATTAGCAAACATTATATAAAAATGCACAAATATTTCTTCTATTCCCGATTTCTTTATTAAATATAGTATATATTAAAATTAGTTTTGAGTTTATTTTGGATTGTTATATATTTATTAAACCTAAAATAGTCTTGAATATTTATTTTATACGCTGTTTTGTATATTTAATCACTTTAAAATTATGATAGAAGTTTCAAATAAAGTTGAATTTGGAATGTCACCATGATGATATACGGTGATCTAATTACCCTAAGGTTTTATTTCAAAAAAATTTAAAAATAATGAAAAAAGTTGGGTGTAGGTAGTTTACCTACACCCCCAGGTGTAGGCTCCCTTCTTCCAAGTTATAATATTTATATTGTTATATACATTATTTTTAAAATAAAAAAAATCAAATTTTGCCAAATTAAAAAGAAAATATAAAATTAAAATTTAAAAAAAACAAAAAATATATAACAAATTAAAATCCATAAGCGTTAAATATAATTAAAAACAACATAAAAATAAGAAAAACCAAAAATAAAAAATATATACATGATTATTGATTAACAATAGTTAATAATTACTATCTCTATTTGCTCTTAGTGTTCGACACTCTACCTTTTTGACCTATACACATATTTTGTAGATTTATAATAAAATTTAATCTGCACGTATTGATTGATTTATCACATATGGTGGAGTGAATGAAGGTTGATCGCCACGTCGATTGGTGTTCTAGCCTTGTTAAGATCACCAAATCAATATCAGTTCACCAGCTGCCTCGCCTCACTACTTTTTGGGCTTCAAGGCATGCTTTTGAAAGCCATACTTAGAACAATACAAGTGTGACTTAAACTATTTATTCCAAAAAGATGGATGAATTTTAGTTGACAAAAATAAAGAGAGAAAGAAAGATGGATGTTATTGGTCCATTATTGATCTTATGTCATAAGCACGACGCTAATATCAATATACGTGTCATTTCGCCAAAAATCCAAAAAGAGAGATATTGGGCAATATTGCCGACATTATCAATATCATCGAAAGTGCTATACAAATCGATTTTATCCCAAAACTAATGTTTTCAATATTCTTTAATAAATTAATAAGATATAAATATACACTTATTCACTAGAATAGAGATCTACATATAACATTTGTAGTTGTCGTGTCATCATAGTCATTACACAAGCTGATATGTAGCATGCATGTAATTATATATAAGGCATGTAGTTAGCATTTTACTCATGTAAAATGCATAAATACGTTGAAATAAAAAATAATACAATCTCGTAAAATTATAACTCACTAGTCGTCCAACCCGCGCTATGCTGCGGCGTGATGATCTATTTATATTAATAAATATAGTTATTCATTATATTATTGACCAAATAATGCTTAAATTTCAGATATATCTGAGCTGATACTGAAGGTGCTTGTTGGTGAATTGGAGGGATGCAAAAAAAATCTTAGGATTTATAGAAGAAGAGTTTGCATAGATATGACTTCATGAAAATGCATGGACATTTGAGAATAGAACCATAAGAACTCCCTCTTAATAATTGTATCTTTTATTAATCAATCAGAGCTAATTTGGATCCATACTTGCATCTCAAAATTGACGATTTCGGTACCACTACCTGGATTAAGTTAAAGTGAATGTGACCTAAACTTTTATACCATAATAAAGGTTATTCTTGTGCTGGCAGAATGTCAACTAACGATGAACACTCGTCAAATCTAAGTATGTAGAATCTTTCTGTTAAGGGGGCCTATGTATATATACCGCACATCTGAAAATGTGACATATGCATGATGTAAATATTTTTTACAACTTTGCTTTAGTTTCCTCCATATTTTACATTTTAAATAATTATTAAAATCGTAAATTTATCAAAATAATTGTAACAATTCTTATTGATGGTCATATAGACTCGCAGCGAAGCGCGGGTTTAGTCTCTCTAGTGGTCTCACCCGCGCTTCGTTGCGGTATGGTTTCATCTTTTTTGATTGTGTACAACAATTGTGTATAGTTGTAAAAAAAATAACAAAAATATGCTTTACTGCAGGTAGGAATCTCTTTATATACAATTATTAAGTTGAACCTTGATATTATACATATAATTCGCAAATAAATTTTCACAATATTTTATTGCAATAATTTCTTAATACTTTTATTAAAAAGTTCTATCATTTACAAAATGAAGATATACTGATGCTTTGATTCATCTTTAAAAATCACTAAAAAAATATGTGCTAACATTCTTTTCAGATGCGAGAATACAACAGGGTTAACATAAAAATTTAAGTGACACGATAGAATACATCATATGCTTGCCATATTGACAAAGAAATACATACTTACATCGTTATTACCATGTCACCAAATGTGTACTATGAAGTTATAAACTTTGATATATCGAAAAGTAACATAATTATAATGCATACAATCAAGTCTACCCTAAGAAGCAAAGGCAATTTAATGTATTTTTTCTATACTTTATTGCATCAATTTGTTCATATTTTCATTCATTGCAGATTTTTTCATACCGATTTTATTTAAGTCTTACAAATTTAATAAATTATGATATTCAATGGCTCAACGAAAAAATATTACTTAGAGAATCTATAGTTTATTATTTTGAAATGTGAAGCAAATCTTTCTCCCATGATCAATTAGAAAGCTATAGTTATACTCAGCAAGGAAAGTATATTTTCATACTCAAATAATCTTAACATGTGTCAAATTTTTAACACAAAGTTTAATTTACATGAAGGGTCTCATTTTCGAGTTGTACAAAAAGTAGAGGGGGAAAATGTGTCATCTTGATACATGATATTTGAAAATTTTAGAAATAGTTTGATAATGTTATAAGTACGTATGTATGTATACGAAGATCAAATTGACATTGATGTTTTGAATATAATATTTTATGAACTATTACCATGTCATATACTTATAATAACTTCAAAAATCATATCGATTATTTTTTTGTTATCGAAATATCTTATAAATAATTAACACAATATATAATATTTATTGTTATAAATATTCAATACTTATATTAAAATATTTAAATATTAATAGAATAATAAGAAATAGTATTTTTTATAAGTATTAGGAGATATAGAGAGATAATGTTTGAGCTATTCTAAATATAGAAATAGAGAAATATAGATTGAAATGGTAGTTGAAATGGAGAAATATATATAAATTGAATGGAGGGTTTCTGCCTATGGAGAGAGAGAAATTGAATGAAGAATTAATAGTAGAGAGATCGAGAGGGGGTGGGAGAGAGAACACTCGGAGTGAAGGGAGAGAGAATGAGAGGAGAGAGGGAACACGTGAGTGAAGAAAGAGAATGAGAGGAGAGAGAGATTACGGGAGTGGAGAAAGAGAGGAGAGAGAACACGGGAGTTGAGAAAGAGAGAATGAGATGAGCTGAAATCGTGAGATGCGGATGTAAATAGGACAGCCACGTGTCACTATTAGGAAGAAGGAGAGTAGAATCCAGCTTTAGTTATTATAAAGATAATATACCGATGCAATACTTACCGTATAAATAAGTTGTAGATTCTCCACTCATCGGAACCGTAAGTGTATTGCTGGATCCATCTGCCCTGCTTGATTTTCTTCTCTACAATACCTCCTGATTAAGTCTTTATATTCCACATCATCCTTTTTTGGAGGAAGATTCCACATCATTCTCCCATGCCATATATGACTACATGGCTTTGAAGTCCATCATGTAATGCCTATACTTATGGTCAATCACATGCAAGGAAGTAAATCCAAGGTTAATAATTAATGGTGGAGGTCAATGTGAACAAGATGCGGCCTGGGAACATGATGACGATGATGTTGGGATATGGAGAGATAATATCCGTGGGAGTTGAGTTAGAGGAACTGCAGAAGAAATATACCTTATCTCCGACCACTTTGTGAGAAGGTATCAACATAGTTTATATTTTTAAAAAGTCCCACAACTACCACCTTTTCAACCTCTTCTAGCATCTACAGTGATGAATATGTACGTAATATTAACAATGTAGATAAATCCTTGACATGTTTTAGGATTAAAGACTTCAATCATTATGTTTTCATAAATTAAATGCTGAGAAAATAAATAAGTGGACTCTATGATCACCAATATTATGACAAACGAAAGGTATACGACACATGCCACTCCTTTAACTTCCACCCTTAACAATCTTTCTCTTTGGTGATGGGGTATTTTATTTGATTTTGTTTTCTATAAATTTGGATTTCAAATGGAGTCCCCTATCAGTCTTTTTTAGCTTTATGTAAGGAGCATTATTAATATTTCTTTTGATTTCTAGAGGAATTGAATGCGAACTGTGAGAGTGCTCATTCTTTCATTTCTTTATTTTTTTTCATTTTATTCCTAGTCTGCCCTTTTTTATAATAGTATATTAATTTTGCTGGTAGATGGTGTCAACTCAGATGTATGAAATTTGACTACAACTTGTACTCGAAACTAGGGGTGTTCAGAATTATAGGGTCAACTGGGTACCCGACCCATCCAAACTATTCTGACCCTAAATTCACGGGTACCTGTGAAAATTATCAGATTCGGGTACCCGTACATATCTGACCCGGTCGCAGTTTCTGACCCGCTGGAAAAACCCATGGGAATTCCGGGTACCCGGTTGGGTTACGTCCGGTACCCAACATGGGTCATGCCCAATGGAAAAATCCGAGATTTACTCCTTTCTGTCCATCGGATAAAACCGATGTAGATCTGCAACCGTTGATCAGGATGTTGTAGTTATGATTATAATTACCATTATCGAGCTCCGGTTCTCGGTTGGACACTGACCCAAAAATGTTGTCAGATTCCAAAGAGGGACAAATTGCATGCGCACTCTTTGTATACATAGAAATTGGCAACGACCCCCCTGTTGATTCGGTATCTGCCTAATCTACCCTTCAAGTATGCACTTCATCCTAATTGATAATTTCATGGTTGTTGGCCGTTGACTTGTTGCTAGATCATTATCTTATATTTTTTTAGCTCATATTTAAAAAATGAGCATCCAAAAGCTATTAACTTCCAAGTACATCATGCTTGGAGGAAGATAGGGCCAATCTTCAATAATGTTAGTATTTGTGGTTTGGTTCATTTAACTTTGAGTAAAATTTATTTACATTTATATAACATGTTATATTAAATATCCGATAACTAGTTAAAACTATATTCTTCATCGACTCCATAAAAAACTATATTCTTCCTATACTCCATAATTTCATGCATACATAGATGTATGTGCATGTATAAAAATATATTAAATTTATTCGAACTTCTAACAAAACAAATTTGAGAAAACTGACCTCACCTCATTCAGATTCTATTCCTTTATATAAATAAATGTAGAGTTGTATTCATATTTGATTAATTTACTTTCCAGTTAAATTTTTAATGGAATGTTTAACGGTCTCGATACTCATACAAACGAAACGACTTATTTTGCAGTAAATTAATTATGTAAGTTTCTGTCTTTGTACAGAAATATCAATGCCGTATTAATGACTTAATTTTGTAAGTCTATTAATGAGAGAATATGTTGTCGGTTAATTAATGCATATGTAAACGTTTTCCTTGAAGGTGATATCTTACGGGTACCCGCGGGTACCCGTGACCCATTTATATAATCCGGGTACCCGTTAGAAGTGGGTACCCATTAGAATAGGGCGGGTCGACCCATGACCCGATAATGACGGGTCGGGGCGGGTCATTGATCGAATGGGTCGGGTACCCGTCCCGTGAACACCCCTACTCGAAACTTCCATCGCATTGCTTAGAAACTTTGAATATGGTTATCGTGGTACTGTCTGTGGTAAATAACATATATTTATTCTACTTTTTTTCCTCTTGATTGCTTTACATAACTTTTTCATGCTCCTTCTTAGTAATCGACGCTGTTGCTTTGGAAAAAAAGGCATGCTGTTTGCATTATGTAATCGTATAAAATGTAAATGTGAACAAAGTGACGAGATTGTAAAACATGTAAAAATATACAAGTTTCTTTGCGTTGTATCAGTGTATGATGATGTATGGCTTGGAGCCGTATGGTTTGCTATTTATTGTTCCATTTTTTTGAATAAATATGATATATCGTAATTCATTGTTAATCATGCCTGGGGGTTTTTTGAAATATAATTCAAGGTCTAGGGGAGTGCTAATCTAAAAGGGGAAGAGGCCCATTTGATTCAATAGATAGAACACATGTAAGGAAATGGATTGGTGCATGTGAAGGAGAAGAATATGTCTTCTAACGGTTCGAACTGAGTCGACTAACTTGAAACTTGGTGGTTAAAGTAGTGAAGTTCATCAAGATTTGGCGGGAGACATAGAAGCATGAATTGAAATATCGTGATATATCATTATCATCATGGTGGTGATATTGTTGGAATTAACATTGCTGGGATACTTTGATATAATTTGATGGTCAAATGTATCTCAATTTCTGGAATTCAATGTTTCAACCTTGTGGGGTGTTGTTTAGTCTCACATCGTTGAGAGTCAAAACTGGCACTTCGTTTTTATCTGTTAAGTCTTGAGACTAGTCTGGAAACAGACTAGAGAGGACTTTGGACCACCATACACGCGCGCGCGCCCGTCTGCGCCAGATCAGGTCGGGTCGGTCAGGTGGCGGCGTGGAGATCGGGTCAGTTTTATGTAACTGTCCGTTTGAATTCCAAGGGACATGTCCCTTTATCCTCTCATGAAGTGTAACCGTTCGGACGTCTTTAAGTATCTCTTAAAGTCATGGACGTGGGTTACGAACATACGACTCTCATTCTGCTCTCATTCTCACCGCCTCTTATGTCCCTATCACAATCTCGGGCTTCGTCTATGGAGGTGACTTTCGAGGACGCTCAAGCACGTTGAGCACCGTCGACGAGCATGGACTGTCGGACCCTGGGAGTGGCACATCAAGGCCCTGTACGCCGGTAAAGTGGGGGGCACTGTCTCTCTAAGGGGAAACCTACTATAGGATACTTCGGTTGTGATATCTAACTCTCCTTTTTTCATTGTCGCATTATTTGTCGTGATGTTTGTTTCCGGATTTTCCCTTGCTATAATATGCATATGTTTTTAAAACGGATATTTTTCTTATCAATGATTATCTGGATGCATACATACATCGATTTTTTCTGGAAAGTTGTTGAAAATCGGATTTATGTATATATGTTGATGAATTTTTTCGCAACAGTCTTAGAGAGACAGATCTTTAACGTGATAAGAAAAATGTCGGATTTGAGGTTTCGATCTTGTGTGGATTTCACTTATATGCCAGAGAAATTCGGAGGCTAGAATTTCAAGCGTTGGCAACAACGCATGAGAATCCGGCTGACCACGATTGGCCTGATTTCAGTTCTGGAAATCGAATGCCCTAAGTTATTTGAAGTGAATTCAGATCTAGATGAGGTTAAGATGGCAGATGCTTGGAAAGAACATGATCGTCTATGTCATGGGTGCATTCTTACTACACTATTGAACATTTTGTTCGATATCTACGACGCATCTACTAAGAGTGCTAAGGATCTGTAGGAGGAACTGGATAAGAAATACAATACAGAGGATCTGGGTATTGAAAAATACTCGGTATCCAAGTTCTTGAAGTTTCAAATGACTGAGGGAAAATCAGTTTCTGTTATTGCTCCACGGTTTAGTTGAGGCGAAAATGAAACTTCCTGGAAAGTTTCAGGTCATGTCAATTATTGAGAAATTTCCCAAGTCCTGGGAAGATTTTGAGATGTCCTCAAAGCACAGGAAGGGGAAAATTTCTCCGGATGATTTAATGGTCTCAATAGCTATAGAAGAAGAGCATAGGAAACAAAAACCTGTGATGCATGTTGACATGAACCCTAAGGTCAATGTTATAACCTCAAAGGGAAATAATGCTAAAGGGAAAAATAAAAAACTGAAAGCTAAGGGAAAAATATAGAAAAAACCAAAGAACAAACCTTGCTGGCAGTGTGGATAGGTTGGACACTGGAAGAAGGATTGCCCTTCTCTAAAGACCCAACAGAAGTCTACGAATGTCATTCCTTAGGATCTTGTGCTGATTGAGGGAGGCGGGCCTGGTGAAGGGTTTGTCTCAGTGAACCCTTAACTCTATATAGTAAACGAGCCATGATACTGGTGCAATTGTACACATTTGTACTGACAGGACCTTCTTTGTGTCTTATCAGGCTTCAGCTGGTGGAACAGTAATGATGGGGAACAGATCTGCAGCTAAGGTGCATGGATCTAGACGAGTCGAGCTGAGATTCTCAACTGGACAAGTTTGAACTTTGCGCAGGGTGCTGCGCGTTGCTGATATCAAGAAGAATGTCTTGTCTGGTTCTTTATTAGTTAGAGAGGGTTTTCAATTAGACTTTAAATATAATAAAGTAGTTTTTCTGGGACATGGTATTTTATTTGGCAAAGGATATTTGGCTGATCATGATCTTTTATTTAGAATTAGATGTGACATTGATAGTTTAGTTAATAATATTTCTGGTTTTGAATCCTCTACTTATGTTGATTCGACTATTGAATCTACCAATATATGACATGCTAGGCTAGGACATGTGAATTTCAATTCTATGAAAAGAATGATGAAACTTGACATGATTCCTGATCATACTACAGATAAACTCACCAAATGTGAAATATGCGCTCAAGCTAAGTTGTCTAGAAAGCCTTTTCATTCTATGAATAGGGAAACTACTATTCTAGACTTAGTTCATTCTGATATTTGTGAGTTTGGCGACGTGATGACTAACAAAAGATATTTTATCACCTTCATAGATGATAGCAGTAGATATTGTTATGTGTATCTGTTTAAAACTAAGGATGAAGCTTTAGAAAAGTTTCTTATCTTTAAGAATGAAGCAGAAACACAAGTCGGAAAAATAATTAAACGTCTAAGGTCAGATAGGGTTGGTGAATACACATGTAAGATATTTGATGAACAATGCAAATTATTTGGCATAGTTCATGAGGTCACTGCACCATATTCACCGCAGTCCAATGGAATAACAGAATGAAAGAATAGAACCCTAACTGATATGGTCAACGCTCTTTTACAAAGTTCCAGGCTACCATCTTACATGTGGGAGGAAGCTTTGAATATGACCTGTCATATTCGAGGATATTTTTCCAATAAAAAAAGGAATTCCTGAAAATCTGATTAGTGACGTTTCCTCCACATCTGGTTCTATTCTACAACAAATATAAAAGATGTCAAATGTGATGGCTACCTCTTCTGAACCCAATTAACTTTGGAGGATGTTGAACCTAGACGAAGTAAAAGGCCTAGGATTTCCAAGGATTTATGTAGCGACTTTGTCTCCTACCAAATTGAGGGTCATCCTCCCACATACAAGGATGCCATGGTTTCTACTGAAGTAAGGCATTGGAAGGAGGCCATTAAATCTGAAATGGATTCGATCATTTCAAATGACATATGAGAATTGGCCGATATACCTCTTGGGTATTCCACCATAAGAAGCAAATGAGTATTCAAAAGGAAACTTAGACCGAATGGATCCATTGAAAAATATAAGGCAAGACTTGTAGCCAAAGGTTTCAAGCAGAAAGAGGGTATTGATTATTTTGATATATATTTATTCTCTTGTTACTAGGATGACTACGATTTGGATGCTCATTGCGTTGGCTTCCATACACAATCTAACAATACATCAAATGGATGTGAAGACTGTCTTTTTATATGGTGATCTTGAGGAGGAGATCTATATGGATCAACCTGAGGGATTCATAGCATCTGGCAATGAAAGAAAGGTATGCAAGCTTGTAAAATCTCTTTATAGATTAAAACAAGCTCTGAAACAGTGACATGACAAGTTTGATAAGACTATCCAGTCTTATGGCTTTATTGTTCATGAATTCGGTAAATGTGTGTACTATATGATTAAAGGTGATATGTTTGTTGTCTTGTACCTATATGTAGATGATATTTTGATATTTGGATCAAACATAAGGATAGTGGAAGAAACCAAGAGGTTCTTGAGCACTAAGTTTGAGATGCAAGACTTAGGAGTTGCAAATGTGATTTTGGGGCTCACATTGATTAGATCTACTAATGGGATAGTTGTGTCTCAGTTACATTATACTGAGAAAGTTCTTGAAAAATTTGGCTATCAAAGCTGTAAATAAGTATGGACTCCTTATGATTCATCTAAATCCCTCTGCAAGAACAAGAGTGGAGTACCTGTAGCACAGCTACGATATTCCCATATTATAGGAAGCTTGATGTGTCTTGCGAACTGTACTCAACCTGATATTTCATTCACAAAGGTCACAAAGTTGAGTAGATATACGAGCTGTCCTGATCGTATTCATTGGGAAGCCTTGGATCGAGTGTTGAAGTACCTTAAGGGTACTGCACTTCTTAGACTGCATTATGGTAAATATCCTCCTGTCTTAGAACGATATAGTGATGCAAGTTGGATAGGTCAAATGGAGGACTTCGGGAGTAACGGTGTAACTAGCTATGTATTTACCCGTGGAGGTGGTGCAATCTCCTGAAGGCCTGTGAAACAGACCATCTTGGCTCGGTATACTTTTGAGGCAGAGATGTGTGCTTCGGACACAACAGGTATAGAGATTGAATGTCTTAGGGAGCTTCTCTCTGAGATGCCCATGGTGCGTAAGCTGATACCGGTAATTTCTTTATATTGTGATAGCATGACTACTATTGCAAATGTAAAGATCTTAAAGTACAATCAGAAAACTAGAGATATATCCAAGTTAAACTAAAGTCTATTAGAGATTCGGTGTCTTCTGGAGTGATTGCGTTTGTTAGTACCAAAGATAACACGACAGATTCACTTACAAAGGGACTTGATAGATCTTTTGTCCAAAAATCCAGACTTGGGATGGGGCTGAAACCCACAGAGAGTTTACCCGCAGTAGCAACCCAACCTAAATGAGTGGAGATCCCATAAAATAGGTTCAATGGGAAAACAAGCTGTAAGGGGAATTTGTTGGCACTCATTGTGCAATACATTGCATGTAAGTCCTATCCCTGTAAAGTCGAGTGCCTGAAAACTGCAGGAAAAGGTTGAGCATCATGCTCTTAATGGATTCAAGCTTTTATAAGCATGATGTGAGCAGTGCATCCTTGGAGAATGCCACCTATATGAGTATTTCTGTGGGTCACAGATAAAGGATGGGGGTTTATCCTTAATATACTCATGAAACATGGAAGTGTGCATGACCACTAATATCATAAAAATCAGAAGATTTTCACCATAGACTTCACTCTGTTGTTACCACTTGATACCATTACATTAAAGGATTAAAGTTCAAGACTTAGTTCACTTCATTCCTGTGATGGTGAAAGGGGATAACTCAGGTAAAGGTTCAAATCGGAAGTTATCTTTACTGAAAGCAGAGTGTGGAAACCCGAGATTTTTGGCTATTCGTGTTTCAACAGTGAATTCGTGAGGGATTGTTGGAATTAACGTTGTTGGGATACTTTGATATGATTTATGGTCAATATCATGTTGTATTAATGTAACTCAATTCCCGGAATTCAATATTTCAACCATGTGGGGTGTTGTTTAGACCCACATCGTGGAGAATCAAAACTGGCACTTGATTTTTATATGGGAAGTCCTGAGACTAGTCTGGAAACAAACTAGAGAGGACTTTGGACCACCATACACGTGCGCACGCGTGCATGCGTCTGCCCGCCGGGCCGGTTTGGGATCGAGCTTGAGCTCGGATGTGGGCGCGGTGCGGCTATGGCTGCGACGTGAAGACCAGGTCCGTTTTGTGTAACCGCCCGTTTGAATTTCAAGGGATGTGTCCCTTTATCCTCTCACGAAGCGTAACCGTCTGGACGTCTTTAAGTATCTCTTAAAGTCGTGGGCGTGCGTTACGAACATACGGCTGTCATTCTGCTCTCATTCTCACCGTCTCTTCTCTCCCTCTCACGATCTCAGGCTTCCTTTACGGAGGTGACTTTCGAGGACGCTCAAGCATGTGCGCATCATCGACGAGCGTGGACCATCGAACCCTAAGGGCGGCACGTCAAGGCCCTGTGCACCGGTAAAGTGGGGGGTGTTGTCTCTCTAAGGGGAGTCCTACTACAGGACGCTTCGGTTGTGATCTCTAACTCTCCTTTTTCATTGTCGCATTGTTTGCCGTGATGTTTATTTTCGGATTTTCCCTTGCTATAATATGCATATTTTTTAAAATAGATATTTTTCTTATCAATGATGATCTGGATGCATACATACATTGATTTTTTCTGAAAATCTGTTGAAAATCGGATTTATGTATGTGTGTTGATGATATTTTTCACAACAGATATTTCGTCGTAATAGCTGATATCCTCATTTTTTTGGTCCAGTTTCACAATTGTGCATCCAAATGGGTGATATTTCAGCAAATAATATATCACCGATATCGACACTATGGTGATATTGTATTGAAATATGTACTTAAAACCTTGCACAGAAGGAGCCAAAGAAATGGGGGTGCTTAGTCAGATTTAGATGAACAAAAAGAACTTATCACCGATTCAGAGAATCACGAACAAAGGCTTCTTGTGAATTTAATTTGAAGATGACTTTGCTTGAGCATTTGGTCTATATATGTAAACTTTGGTTAGTTTGAGAACAGGTGTTTAATAGAAGTTTCTAGCTTTGTTTTTTTGTTATGGTCGTCACCTGTGATCATCATGGGTAGATTTTTACCAATGCTGGAGTAAGCATTCGGGAATCACATAATACTGCAATTTTAGATTTTAGCAATTGCTGCAATTAAATAATTTTGAAGTGTTCACAATAATCGGCAAATGTTTGAAAAGACGGGCAATCTTAAAGCGAACTAGTATGCACATATATTAGTCACACGATTTCTAATTTTAGAGATCTGTGAGAAAGCACTAACATCATCTTTATTGTACTTGCAATAGCTACTACATTGCTAGCATGATTAGTTGTCCCTTTCCATCAGTGTCATAGTTAAAAATTCATCGTTAGAAGTACATTTAGGGAATGATTTGGTGCCCTTTTCTCCTGCGTTCTTATCTACTACATGAAGCCTCGCTTTTCGATTTATGATGCGTGAATCTCATGAATCCTTCCTGTCTGTTACAGATGCATTTAGCATTGCCTATTGGTACATATTGGAAACACGTGATTTTTTATTTGAATTGCCATCGGATGGGTACTAGAAATTAGGAGCCATTCGAGTACTGTTAATGTAACTTTCGAGTCATTGATGAAATCTAGCATTGACAACTTGTTCATTCATGTCTGGTTGATTTGGAGGATAAGAAATATGTATTGTGGACAGATGATATGATCCATGATGTGTTCACTTTATTTTAGTATATATTATGAGACAATTTCATCGGACGAAGGATTATCTAACATTTAAATATGAACTCTTTGTCCATTCGTTTTTGAACGAGCATGGTTTTTGGTAGACTGCCTTTTGACTCCTTGTTCTTTTTTGTTGACCCTTTCTTTGTCATTCTTCACAACGAGGTGAAGATTGTCTTTATTTAAATATTTCAGTAATCCTTTTCCATGTTAGTCAATTGCAGGGGCATGAACATCAAATAACGCAATTGCATTTATTAGAGACTTATTTCTCTTTATTGAAATTAAATTATGTTTCATTATCCTGAACAAAATCTGTGACTGTGGGTTCATAACAGTGCGGCCGTCAACTTTTACCCGCCGACCGCCGTTTGCTTATTTACCGTTCTTTGCCATATCCTATAATAAAAAAGTACCAAACTTTTCTTTTGAGGTAAATTACAATTTGATTCTCAATGAAGGGCTTCTTTTTCTGAATGTGACAGAAAGAATCTTGATCTTATTTTTTTGTCATTACAACCTTTGTAGATTTCAACGGCCTTTATATATCAATGTTGAACCTTAAAGTTAAAAAATCATGCTTATTTTCGTTGCATATGATAAATAAGATCCTTAATTGAGAATCGATGTATAGTCAAGGCTCCTTTTTTAAAAAGATTACCCTTCTTTTTTGAGTGTATATATCAATATTTCTATCGAGCTCTTTGGACCTTTTATATAAATTATCCAACATTGAAAAAATTGTGTGACAAGTTGGCATTTCAACAACTTCTGAGTTCTTACTTCAAAAGCTTAGGAAAAGAATTGTAAACTTTTGGGCAAAGTAATATGATGCTAGGTTTGTTTTCCCTTGCTTACCAATTCTTGAAATTGAAAATTCAGGCAAGCACCTCAATTGAAGCTACAACCCCTTAGTTACAACATAAACCTATGTAATTACATATCATATGCATGCAAGCAATGTAGACAGAAGCGTAAATATGCTGATGGATGAAGCATGGGTTTAAGGGTCATATTGTTATTACATGATTTCAAAGGTATCTATATAAACACACAAGTTTCCCAGCGCATAAAAATAAATACCCCTTTATTTTTTTTTATGACAAAAAAATTCACATGAACCGGCGTGGGAAAACCGTTCCAACAAACCGAACCGGACGATCCGCTGTTGCTATTGCCACTCCTCAACCTCCGATCTCAGAAGACTGTACATCACCAGATCTCTCACTTCCCCCTTCACAATGGTATATTTCCTCAAAACGCCCTCCCTCACGAACCCGGTTTTTTCCAGAACCCGTTGCGACGCCCGGTTCGCGATGTCCGCCATTGCCTCGAGCCGCTCCAGCTCCGGTTGCTCGGCAAAGACCGTCACCGCGGCCTTCCTCGCAGCTTCCGTCATGACCCCTCGACCCCAGTAGTCGTACGCGAGATAGTACGCCATCGATGCCCGGCAGCGGTCCGAGGCCGTCGAACCTGGTTTGACCGCAATCGAACCGACCGGTCGGTTTTCCACGCAAACCGCACGCATCCAGGGATGAGGCAGGACTGCGTCGTCGAGGTATCGAAGGGCATCGGACCGGTCCACGAGCGGTTCACGGCGGCTAAATCGCATGACCCGCGGGTCCGATGCCCACGACATGAAGTCGTCGACGTCGGACCGGTCGAACCGGCGGAGGGAGACCCGTGGATTTTGATTCTCCATCGCACCTTATGACCAAGAAATGGATTTGATCGTGTGATTTATATAGTGAGATGTTTGATTTTGTAGGGCCCACAGTACCGCCTTTGACATGGACTCAAGCAGGGAATGTAATTAGAATGAAACAGAATCTAAGGAGGGAATGGATAACTTGAGAATGTAACTTAAAATAGATGGTTGATTTCTTTCTTATGTTTGATAGGAGGAAGCAAAATAAAAAAAGTTAACTTTTCTTCTGATATATTGATTTAGTATAAGATAAAAAATATTATCATTAGACTCGCCTCTTTCATATGTATGATATATAGTGATATAAATAGACTGCGATATATCTGTATCTAATCCTTCACTATATTCGTTTTATACCATTTACGACATTCGTATACGTTTTAAAATTGATAAGAATATTGATATTAAATTGATATTTGCAAACACTCATATATGTTTCCTTATGTTGTTTTCATATGTAAATATAATTGACTTATTTTTAGTCATATGTAACGTAATTTTATATCTTCTTTCACTATGTTTGATATAATTATTATGATATGAGTACATTTAATATATTTATATCATGTGTATCCACCCAATGCTTGCATGCTTATGCTTATCTATAGAGGACTAATATTATTCGTATGTGATAAGTATACATCTGTGTCCGTTTTCTAAGAATATGTTTAACACATTTTTCATGTATGTTAATATCTGTTGCATCGTACTCGTTTTATTTTTGAGGTTGTTAGTTTATATGCCCCCTGAATATGTAATTGAAAAAAAATCATTCAAATATCTAGTTCTGAGTAAACATATTAATTAATTAAGACTTTGCTGGTTGTCAAGGCATGTTCATTCCCTTTAGGTAATATAGGCCCGACTTCCTTCGAGCTATGAAAAATTTGATAGGCTTTCTTCTTTTTCTGAACAGGGATCTCCTAAGAGAGCTTTCCTCCTTTGAATATGTTGCCTTGAATGCAATCTACTCGAAAGTCTTAGATGATGGGTGACCTAATCTCAGTGGAAAGCAGTTGATGATCAATACTATTAAGGTAGTCCTTCCCGATCACACTGGAAGGGCCCAACTAGAATATTCGGAAAAAGTGATCTCTTAGGAAAAAAGAAGTTCTATTCCCTCTCTTCATCCCTAGGAACCTTGTGTAGGTGAAGGTAGGCAAAGAAAGATGATGTATGGTAACACATATATACATATCTGTATCTTTTTGTTTGCATTCCTAGTATTGTATGTTTGATACAATGTATCAGTGGAGTTGAGCATTTTTTGTTGTGATACGGTATTAGAAATACATAATAATAACCTTGCAACTTTATTTGAAAATCATTCATACCAACTTTAATTTGCCAACGTTTAGGAATTTAGGACTATAATCCGCTACATTATCCATACCCATTTTGAAATAGAAATATATAGTGATATAACTTTGATAATCATAAACATCCATATCTACATTTGTACATAAATCTTAATAAGTTTGTATAATTTTATATTTTATATCATATATATATATATTAGCTTTAATCTATAAACGTACTTGGTTACATTATTTATATCTGATCTATTTTAATGTCTATTTGATATAATTTCTTGAAATCTATACGATCATTTAAATACAGACACAGATATTAATATCACTTTGGTATTCATAAATATTTGTTTGGGTAAATATAGACCCATATATTAATATCACTTTATGTGATTCCGATTAAAAAAGCAATGTGATTGTATATTTACTTATCATCATATGTGATATAATTGCTATTAAATAAAATAATCAGTATATTTACAGCATGTGGTATCTTTTACTCTACAAAATATTTATAAATATATCCATACTCATTCCTTTGTTATGAAATAAATATATTTAGAATAAATATACTGCATTGCATTAGATTTGTTTATTACAGATGATCTTCATACAAACATCAATTCACAAAAGAATATGGGTATTTCCGTCTCCTTTCCATATAAAATCGATACATAAGTGGATATTACTTTGAGATAATGTAAATATTTTCGTATGTATCCATGCATCTAATATGAAATAAAATATCTAATATATAGAGAGAGACTTTTGTGCCCTTGTTTATTTTAAAATAGATATGGATGCATATATCTCGTTGATGACCATAAATATATGTATCCACAATGTGTATTTTCATTTTAATATGCCAATATGGCGTAGTTGTTATTAACTAAATATATTTATTTGCTTCATTCATTTCGATATCTCGTATGCCAACTTTAATATGCAAATGGATATAGATCCATCCTTATCCGATATATAGCAACATCCATTATTGACGTCTGCATCCATATCCATTTTAAAATAGATACATATATTGATATCACTTTGATGTTAATAAATATTTGTATATGCATATATATATATATATATATGGGTAAAATGGGACTGCCCCCAGGGAGTAGCCAACTTGGCTACTCCCACTCCTATTTTTCCCTCATTTTTTTATTTCTTTGAAAAATAAAAATTTGTATATTAATCACTATAACCCTCTAACATTCTATTAAAATTTCGTCAGAAACAGAGACTCCTAGGCCCTCCATCAAGACGTCAGTTTTTTTAACGGTCGCAGGATTTTTTAAATCGACCATGTTTGGATGGAGGCCGTAGGAGTCTCTATTTCTGACGAAATTTTAATCCAATATTAGAGGGATATAATGATGAATTTACAAATTTTTATTTTCCAAAGAAATAAAAAATGAGGGAAAAATAGGGGTGGGAGTAGCCAAGTTAGCTACTCCCAAGGGTAGCCCCATTTTACCCACACACATATATATATATATATAGGATATTTATCCAATGCGCATAGGACGCATTTGCAATTCCATGAGCCCAACATATCATCCGTCCGATCGTAACTTTCAATCCCATATTTTTAGCATCGTTTAATTTTATAAATTAACGATTTCCATAAATAGTAATCCTATCGATTAGGTAACATTATGTATTGCATTGCGAATTGAATGTTTTTACCTAAATCTGCAGCGCTGTCGTCGTGAAATTGCAGGAGCTTCGTTCTTCGAAGGTATCTTTGTAGAAGTTTTTTTAATCAATCGTTCGTTGTAAAGTTTATGTTTCCTCTTATTTTTTCTCGTGATTTGTCATTGTTGGTTCATATTATGATCTCAGTTTAATCTTTTATTTTTATATTTTCGATTTCAGTTTCAAACGCTATGCTAGATTTGTCATTGGATGGATCATGAAATCTCATAAGCAACGACGAATGGTGATTCTTGGTTGGATTTGGATCGTGAGAACATCATATGAGAAGGAACGATGATGGATGACTTTCAATTGTATTTGGATCATGTAAGCAATATGATTGCTTAGAAGTTTACATCCACAGAACACGAGATTCTGTTGTTCCATCTTTTGAAAATGATATCATTAGATATAATCAGATATTCTTTGTTTTAATATCAGTAAATTTTGTATTAATATCATTAACATGATGTGTATAACAAGTAACTTGTTAAATTATATAAGTAACTTATAGATCATAAATCTATTTGTAAGAACGATAAGTAACATCTTATATATTGTGCGTAACATCTGCAAATGGAATCAGTAACATATATACAATAGTGAAGTAAATAGTTGTTGCGAGATCGGTAATATCCAAACAACGGTTAGTAATTTACATTCATTTTATTATATGGTACATATTTCAGTAATATGAAATACACTGGTCAAGTAAGTGCTTGTTGTGAAGTCAGTAAAACCATAACAAATGGTCAGTAATTTCCATATGTGTTATTGCGTTGAACAGAATTTAGTAATTTAGAGACAGTACTCAAGTAATATATATATATATATATAGTCTCAAGTAACTTTTTGTTGTGTGTTCACTAATGTATATATCTATATCTTATAGCACATGTTCAGTAATATTTATATAATTTTCAAGTAACAGCTATTATGAGATCAGTAACAATAAAATAATATCTTTAGTAACAATCAGAATGGGTTCAGTAATATGGACATTGTAATCAGTAAATATTGTATGGAAACTAGTAATTATATAATTAGTAATTGATGTATGGATACTAGTAACTATAAATTTAGTAACAATTACAGTGAGTTCAATAATTTAGAGACAATACTCAGATAATATATATACAGTCTCAAGTAATTTTTTGTTGTGAGATCAGTAACAATATTATTGGTTCAGTAATAATAAAATAATATCTTCAGTAACAATCAGAACGGGTTCAGTAATATGGACATTGTAATCAGTAAATATTGTATGGACTCTAGTAATTATATAATCAGTAATTGATGCATGGATACTAGTAACTATTAAGTATAACTTCAATAACTGATCATTCTATAACTAAAATTTCAGTAACTAATTACATTGAGTTAGTAATATGGACATGAATATTCAGTAATTGTTCATATTAACATAATTATTTTATCTATTCAATTGTCTAGTACATATACATAAGTACTAAATAACTATAACTTCAGTAACATTCATAATGTGTTCCGTAATATGCATATTTGTAATCGGTAATTATTGTATGAACATTAGTAACTGACGTAATCAATAATTATAATCAGTAATTTACTTTTTCTAATCTATACGTAGAATGATCATTCCATAAATAGAGTATATGCCGGCAATAATTTAAATGTGTATATTTTTTATCTTACTAAAATCGACCACCTATTTTTAAGGAAATGATTTAACTCGAATTCTTATTATGTTAATAATGCAAAGCACATTGTTATTGCCAAAACCGCCCCCTTCCAAATAGAACCAACCCATACACGTGGCGAGCCCATGTTTGGTGCTCATTTCAACCCAAATGGGCACATGGCTCTCTGGATAAGCCCTCTCTCTCTCTCTCTCTCTCTCTCTCTCTATATATATATATATATATATGACAAGAGATAAGTATAGATGAATACACTTGTTTCATACCCATATTTGATTGTTCGCATCAATGGGTCACTACAAGAAAATGCAGTTTTTACGACTAAGAGCTTGCGACCACACACAGTGGGTATACAGTCGCACTTCTTACTACAACTATTTTGCGACTACTCGGCCGCCAAATCGTAGTCCCTAAATGTTGCGACGAATTTGCGGCCGAAATGTGGTCGCAACGTAGTGGGAAAATTTTAGAAACTTTACGCGAGGCCCCGCCATTCGAAACCCTAACTTTTGGTTTCAACCCCTCCCAAACCCCCTCCCTCCGCCCGCTCTCAACCCCATCTGCCCCCTCTCCACTGTCGTCGCTGCCCCCTCTCCACCATCTCCTCCTCCCAGCCACCGGCCTCCCCATCTGCATCACCTGCTCGCCGCCGCTCCGTCTACACCACCTCCTCCCCCCAGCCACCGTCGACTCCTATGCATCTCCATAACCGCCTCGCCGCCACCATCTCCACCGCCTCCTCCTTCAGAACCACCACCGCCTCCTCCCCGTCTCCACTACCTCCTCATCGCCGCCTCCTCTCACCACTTCCTCCTTCCCAGCCACCATCGGCCTCCTCCCCATCTCCACCACCTCCTCACCGTCCCACCACCATCCACTGCCTCCTCTCCACCACCTCCTCCTTCACAGCCACCGCCGTCCTCCGCCTCATCCTTCCACGCCGCCAGCCCTCCTCCTTCACAGCCACTGGCGCCCTCACGCCACCACCGCAGCCTCTGTCACTGCAGCTGGTTGCCATCAAGCGATCCTTCACCGTGCTTATTCGTTGCCACCCCTCCGGTACCCTCCTTCATGTTCAACCTTTCGATGTATTTTAGTATAATGTGTTCTTTACATTTCAAGTTACAATCTCTATTATATGATATCATGAAGTTCAAAATCACACATATTTTAGGTCACAAAAGAATAAACTAAGAGCTGTGAACCTCTGTGGTCGCGTTTGCACCAATGGTATCTCGACTGGAGATTCCTTAATAAGAGAGAAACAATGGGCTTTATCCCCGAGGTTGTACACATGAACTTGTATACGTATGTTCCCATCACTTGTGGTCGCAGGCCTTGATTCTGTGCAGATTTTGACCATTATTATTATGATATGTTATTATATGATATATATGATATTATTGTCGTCCTTGCTTAATTGTTTCTGGCAAAGAACGCATTAGGTATGACGGCCGATCGTGCTCGTGTTTCCTACTTTCGTCTCCTTCGAGGAATTTTACGTATATATCCCTGGTATCCTATGTATCTACAAATATACCTCCAAACTTTTGTATGCATATGCCCATAATAACGATAAGTCTTTTTGCACTGAGTCGGATCTCATCTACGATCCTAACACTGAATATTGTCTTGGATTCCTCTTCATACCGAATACTGGTTACGAGGATACGCAACTAACATCATGACGAGGGAAAGGTATATATACTAGTACTACTACTGTATAGTATGCAGTGGCTCCCATACTGTTCCATATGATATCGATAAACACTGCGTAGTGATAGAAACAAACTATGTACTGATACAAAACAATTGAGATATATGGAGAACAATCACGAACCAAGATTAATTATATCATTATGTTAACGTCATTAATGATTATTGTTACCAGTAATTGTTTTCCTAATAGTCATTCAGGTTTAACACTAAGTTCTCGTCTTCGTAGTTTCCCCAAGTAAGTGTCACACACTATCTATACTAACAAAAAGTTGAAGCAAATCACGTTGAAAGCTTGTATGTTAAATAGAGTTGAGTGGTATAAGGATTGTGATTAACTGATTGGGATTGGCAAGATGAATTCGTCGGGGGTCCTCGCTAAGTCGTCGATTTGCTAACCCGATGTCGCGGAAGTGTCGAGATTGACACAACAATTGGGGCTTTGGATTTCGAAGTCAGAGGCTTGGTGTTGGACTTGGAGATGAATCAGATGATGATTTGGGTGAATCGTGAATCTGTGATTTGTGAATACGTGAGAAATAAGAATAGTTACTAGTGATATTAGATTTTTTTGATATTAGGTCCAGTAATTTCGAAAGCAGACACCCATTTTGTCGTATGTGGATCCTAGAAAATGTGTACATAGTCCACAGAGACTCCTATCATAACACTTTTGTTGTGGTATGATGTAGAACCTCACTAGTTATACTAGGAATAAGGGTAGATCGGATCCATGATGGTACAAATGCATTTTTGCATTTTTAAAATAAGTACATGTCTTTCTTATCCTTGAGTTTGTATATTGGTGAATGGAGATATGAGATATGGTGTTGCTTTTTTTCATTAGACTATAAGTTTTCATCATATCAAACTATGTGTCTAAATAACTATTATGATCTCGTTGTAGGTAGAGCAATGAGTTCGACAAGGGATTGGATGTATAACCGCGTAGCGAATGGCTCCATTTGGTGTAGAAGACTTTCTCAATTTCGCTTATGCCCAAGGAGACAAAATAGTTGACTTAGATAGAAAGATTATATGTCCGTGTATGAAATGTGGATTGACGAAGAAACAATTTAGAGACGTTGTGGCATAACACTTGTGCAAGAATGGTTTTGTCAATGATTACAACTGTTGGTATGCTCATGGAGAGTTCTGAGCAACTTACCGGGAGAGGACTCAGATGTCGGACAATCCTTTTGTTGAGATGGTTATGGACGCAGCAGGTCCAGACTTTAACCCTTCTTCAGAGGGTTGTGATGATGAATTCAATGGAGAATCCAAAGATTTTACTGAATTGTTACAAAAGGCTGAGGAGGGATTATGGTCTGGTTGTAAATCATTTTCTCTCCTTTCTACCGTTACCGAGTTGCTGACAGTTAAAGCTGAGTATAATATGATTGATGCTACTTTCAATGCCATGGTTAAGGTTATAAAGAGAATGCTTCTGGAAGATAATGTCCTACCTGGTACCTATTATCAAATTAAAACCATCATGAGTACACTTGGCTTATCAGAAAAGTTAATTGATGAATGCCCTAACCATCATATCCTCTATTATGGAGAAAAATTATCAAATGAGACTAAATGTCCAGAATGTGGTGAACCTAGATATAAACCAAATATGAAGGCAAATGTTCCATAGAAGGTACTCCGATACTTTCCTATAGTACCACGTTTACGACGACTCTATTATTGCAAAGAAACTGCTAAAGACATGACTTGGCATGCAGATCATATCCGTAGTGACTTTATAGAACATCCTTCTGACTCAGCTTGTTGGAGGGCTTTAATGGAGTCATCTTCAACTTTTGCTATAGATAAGAGGAATGTGGTGATTGGTTTGTCCACTGATGGATTTAATCCACATGGTCGAGGGAAAGATTACTCGTGTTGGCCAGTTATCATCACTCCGTACAACTTTCCACCATGATTGTGCAACAAGAAGCAATATATGTTTCTATCTTTACTTGTGCCTGGTCCAAGCCATCCTGGAAAATATTTGGATGTTTATCTCAGACCATTAGTTGACGAACTCAAGGAACTATGGGAGAAAGGACAGGAGACATATGACGCTATTACTCGCACTAAATTTCAGATGAGAGTAGGTTTAGTGTGGACAATTATTGACTTTCCAGCATATGGAATGCTATCAGGATGGCGTACACATGGGAAAAGAAGTTGTCCGTATTGCATGGAAAATATGAAAGCATTTCAACTTGAGCATGGTCGAAAAGCATGCTTCTTTGACTGACATCGACAATTCTTACTGAAGGACCATCTATATAGGAAACAAAAGATGACATTCAGAAGAAATACAATTGAAGATTCAGATCCACCTGTCAGGCTATCCGGACATGAGATATTTAGAAGGCTAATGGAGTTAAAGGGTTCAGATGATTATGTTCTACCTCTTCTAGGATTTGGGGATAACCATAACTGGACGAAAGTTAGTATCTTTTGGGAACTACCATACTGGCCAAATTTACTTATCCGGCACAATTTAGATGTTATGCACATAGAAAAGAATATATTTGACAATGTATTCTACACGGTAATGAATGTCACTGGTAAGACAAAAGATACAGAGAACGCTCGCAGAGATCTTGTGAAACTTTGCGCTCGTCCTGAGTTAGGCCTAATAGAATCAGAAGATGGGTATATTTATATGCCTAAGGCAAAATACTGCTTCAGTAGAGATCAAGTGAAAGATGTCTGTCAATGGGCTAGTAAATTAAAAATGCCAGAAGGATTTTCGTCGAACATATCCAAACTTGTTGATATGAAGAAAAATAATTTTAAGGGAATGAAAAGTCATGATTGTCACGTATTTATGGGGCAATTATTACATCTTGCTTTTAGAGGATTATTACCGAAGGGAGTTCACGATGTTCTAAGTGATTTGAGTCACTTTTTCAAATGTGTATGCTCGACCAAGTTGTTAGTCAAAGATATGGAAAGCCTTGAGGAGAGTGTAGTTATTATGTTGTGTAACCTTGAGAAGATATTTCCTCCATCTTTTTTTGACTCAATGGAACACTTAATGACACACCTTCCCTATGAAGCTAAAGTTGGTGGACCTGTTAAATACCGCTGGATGTATCCATTTGAGAGGTAAATTTTACCTTGAAATTATCAAGTTAAAGTATTAATTTTATGCAATCTCATAATGTATGTTAACCTACATATATGTATATGTTTTTCTTAAAGAGAAAGGTTCGAAATAAGAACAAGGTTGAAGGATCGATAAGCGCACAATACATTTCAGAAGAGGTTGCAAACTTTTGTTCAAGATATTTGTCAGATGATTTGGAAACTGTGCACAATCGTCCAATGCGAAATGAGTACAATGGCAACGATGATTTTTTAGTTAGTCTCTCTTACTTCCGTACTTGTGGTCGACCTTTGAAAAAAGGGAAGCCATGCATGATGAGTTCTCCGGAGAAGGAAGCTGCTGAGCTTTACGTTCTAGATAATACAGACGAAGTGACACCTTTTGCAGAGTATGTAACCATCACATTGTCTTTAAATCATAATATAAGTAGTTAAATGCTTAATCATTAATTTATGTTTGCAGGGAGTATAGGGATAAACTAATGATGGAAAATCCTCTTTAACTGATGACGAAGTGGTTGAAGAATTTAGGAGGACATTCCCTACATGGTTTAAGGAAAGAGTAAAGCTTATTGATCCAACAGATCACAGATATGAGATTTTAAATAATTTTGCACTCAATCCAAATTATATGTTCATGTCATACGAGGGTTTTTTAGAAAATGGGTCCAGATTTCATTGCCTTGACACGACCAATAGCTTAACTACGTACAACTCTTGTGTGATGGTTAAGGGATCTTGTTACGGCGAGAACAACCTGAATTATTATGGGGTTCTCAATGAGGTGCTTGAATTTGAATATAATATGCCATCCCCTAATAAACTCTTTTTATTTTCGTGTAACTGGTATGATCCACAACATGGTGTGGTTGTTTACCACGTACACAATATTGTAGATGTCATCCCTCGAAAGTATATACGAAGATTTGAACCTTTTATCCTTAGTACACAAGCTGAGCAGATATGTTATGTACCGAATGTTGGGAATAAAAGAAAAAGAGATGATCGTCTCACAGTATTGAAGAAGATGTCACGTGTTTATATTGATGACAGTGAACATGTAACTGTGGATTGTGCATCAACAAATTTGCTTATTCCAGAATATGAGACACCACAAAATATTGCAATAATTCCTTAAACATAATGCTTTTATCAATGTTCTTCTTTTGGTGATTCAACAAATTTAATATGTTGAAATGATTTGAGTAATGATGTTGTGTATGTATACAGGAATGACAATAACACGTGGTCGAGATCTTAGGGGTTCACACCAGGATGATCGTCGTATCTCGAACCCCAGTGGTATACTTCCATATCTTTATACATTGTTATATGTTTTTTTCGATTAATAAAATTTTGTCTATAGGTGAACGTAATGATGAAGTTGCGAAGCTTGTCGCTTACATGCAAGAGAATGGTTTACAAGTCCCTCCACAATATGTTCATTATATTCCTCAAATAGGGACACCTCCTAGTGTGACACGTACTCGTTAGCCCACACCACAGTCCTCCAGCCAGCAGCATAGTCCTCATGAGTCTGAGGGCCCTACACAATGTCTACCCTCTCAGCCGACCCCACCTCCTCCACCTCAGGATCCACGCGCAAGATTGTTCAGACTACAGATGTAGTTGCATGACTCCCGATGAACAAGAGAGAATTTTGAATGGTGTCTACGTAAGTACTATTTAGAAGGAAACATTTCATTCTTTATTTTTAAAATTGACTACTAGTAACCAAAATTTTAATTGTAGAATTTGTTTGCTTTACCCTCGAGCCACACAAAGGAAATGTATCAGCAAGCTCTGGTGAAATTAGCAACAGATCGTGTCAAAGACAATGTTTACATGGCAAGAAAAGCTGCAATTAAAAAAACTGATGATGTGGAAGATTGGGAGAGGGCAAAAGCATGCGGTCCATCATGGTGCACTCCAGAAAGGTGGAGACGTTATTGCGAACTCTTTACTCAAGAGACTTTTCAAAAATGTTCTGAAGCGGGGAAGACAAATAGGGGGAAGCAATCAATCAGATCCACTAGTGGATCAAAAAGTTTTGGTACTCTGAGGATTTAAATGGTATGTACAAGTTTTTATACTTTTTTAAGTTTCAACTTTTACCGATGATTAACACATGGACAATAATAGACTGTTGCTGACAATCGTCCCCCATCATTGGAAAAATGGTGGACTGCTACGCATACAAGTGGGGGTGATTGGTCTACTCCTGAGGCGAAGGCGGTGATGGTATGCATACTACTACTGCTTTAAAAGTATAGTTGTTTGGTACATAACTTAAAGAATTCTCTTGTAGGATCGTTACAAGGAGTTGTATGCAGAAAGGGTCGGTGTCCCAGAACCTGAAGGTGAGGTGGACTTTCTTGCCAGCTTATGGCAAGAAGTCCTTAAAGAGCGTGAAGTGGGACCTAATAGAAGGCAGACTTTGGGTGGTTTGCCACCCAAGTTCTCATCATCTTCTGAGTCTACTGGAGCATCCACTTATTTGGGGAAGACCTCAATGTATAACACTCTAACATCACAGTCAGGGGTATCTGAGGATGAGTTTAGACAACTATCACAAGCTGTGAATTCACTGGTATCCACAGTTGGTACCATGTCATCTGGATTGCAAAATTTATCTTCTGGAATGGTCTCTTTGAAGGAGGACGTAAATTATTTAAGGTATGTCCTATAGTCTAATTTATATTTTAGTACATACATTGATTCATCTTTCTAAATATTTTTGCAATGAATGAATTATTTTTCTTCTCATAACTAATAGGACTACAATTCCAAAAGTTCAAGGGGTAGAGGATGAGAACGAAGAGGAGGATGGAGAGGAGGATCCAGACGAGGACGAAGACGAAGACGATGCCAGCGCATATAGAGTCTCGCTTCACAAGAGGGTTGTAATCTCGGAACCTACAGAAAATAGAAAAGTGCCACAAAAAAAAAGACAAGGACAAGAAGAACAAGGGGAAGGAAAAGGCAAAGGGAAAGGCAAAGGAAGGTGTTTTTTCGGAATGGAGGAAAAGAAAGTTTTTATGACAAAATGTTGTAATGTTAAAAACTTTAGTGTTAAAATGTATGTCATGAACTTGTAATTTTTATGCACTTGAACTTGTAGTTTTATATTTGCTGAACTTGTAGCTTTACATTGTCATGAACTTGTATCTAACTTTCTATTGTCTTCAACTAATAGTTATGTGTCTTGATCTTTTAGCTTTTTAACTTGATCTTTAGATTGTCAAAAACTTGTATCTTTTAGCTTTTTAACAGGTTGATTATATTATAATATTGATTGGAGGATCTCAAGAAGCTTGGATGATTATATTATACTACAGGGGAATCATCTACTGTTGGCTACAGGTTATTTTTTTCCAGTATAGCAGAGTTTGCGACTACTCGGCTACTATTTTGCTACCAATGTGGTAGCAACATGGTACTGACATGAGTGGGCAAATAACATCCGCTACTACATTGCGACTACCTCACTACTCCTGTAGAAGTACAGTAGTAGTAACATGGTCGTTTTCGTAAATGCAATGGTGGCAAAATACTCTGTACGTAGTCGTGCAAATACATAGCTGTGGTGGCCATTTAGTCGCAATATGGTGCTTCTTTAATCAGAGTCAAACCAAATGTTGACGCTACACTGTGACTAAATAGCGACTATGTAAGACTACAACTTTCTACCATCTTACGACTACATTGTGGTCGCCCCAAATTTGCGACCGTCTTGGCCCGATCACATATTTTGCTACTAAATGTGGTCGCAAAGGGGTCTTGCGACTACATTGGCACCATTAGGGCACTACGTTACCACCTCATATGTGGTCGCAAAAACTGCATTTTCTTGTAGTGGGTAGATATGTTTGTAACTATGATGAAAAGCTAACCAAGGTTTATTGCCTCAAATGGCCATTAGAGTAAATGTTGAACGGAATCATGAATCATACGGGGTGCTTAGGAATGATGATTCTCATTATATAATGGAATTGGGCTTCTATTGTGATTATCATTCCTATGTTCTTGTGCCGCAACAAACACAAGAAAGGAAACAATTTAAGAAGTGATGATTCCATTCCTTGTCAATTCTCACCTAGAGAATCATCATTATGCTTAACGCGGGGATATTACTTTGAATTTTGCAAGTTGTGCTTGGATGCAGAGATAAACTAACAGGAGAATAATCATTTGTTGAAGGGGTAAGATGGTGGATAATCTGTTTGTGTTTTTTTAGGAAGAGTTTTTTGTGGTAAGATTTTATTGGAGTTTGAAGAGTAAGTACATTTTGATTATTTGCAAATTTAGATGATAAGATGTGATAATATAATATTTTTTGTTTAAATATAATATTTTTTGAGAGGGTAGCAAGGGGTTTACACGTTTGATCTCCCATTTCAAAGAGTGTGTTTCTCTTGTGAAGAACGGTGTACCTTATTGCAAGATGCTCTTCAAAAGGATTGTGATTTATTTCTTGCAGTAGATGAGACTTTGAGGGTCCTTGATCATTGGTTATGTGGGAAGTGCATGAAGGTAAAAGCAAGGAGCTGTGCATGTTACCATGATGATGGCATTGCTAGGGTCACTAATGAGAATGGAGAGATTGAAAGTCATATTGTTGGCATTATTAAGCCTCTCAAGAAGACTCTGGAGATTTCTACTGACAAGGAGGGATTGGTCCGTGATGGAGGACTTCTTGATCGAGTTTTTAGAGCACCTATCATGACAGTCAAGAGCATCCCTCCTAGTTGTCGACTTGCTTTCTCTCAAGCTTTAAAGACATTTCTCTATAAAGTGATCGTTGAACCGGGATCCGTTTCTTCTTGGGTTATGTTGCTGCTTCTTCCACGTTGTACTTGCAAGTGTTCCGTCCTTAGAATAGACGTGATTGCAGGTCTGCCAACAGGAAGTCATTGCAACAATACCTTATCCTCAATTCTCTCTCTACATGGGGAGAAGTTGGCGGTATTGCTAGGCTTGTGGATCAATTATTGGACACTTTTGTGCCTATGGGAATGGACGTTGACAGTGGCTACTCTGCAGAGGGAGAGAAGAAATTAAATCCAAATATCAAGCAATGTCTTTGTAAGGTTTCTGATGGTCATTTTACAACGGCGGTAAATGTTTTGTCGTCTTCAGGTGCATCACCTTTCAATGGAGATACTGTTAGCGAGTTGGAGGCAAAGCACCCGTGCAATCCACCTCCATCCTTGCTGGATTTTCTCAGTCTTGAAGCCTCTCTTGTTGTGGAGGTTGACGCCATTCTTGGGTGCATTAAGTCCTTTCCTAAAGGGACTTCTTGTGATAGAGACGGGTTGAGGGCCCAACACCTACTTGATGCTATGTATGGAGAGGGGTCTGTTGTGGCCATGGACCTTTTACACACCATCACTCGTGTGGTTAATTTATGGTTGGATGGAAGGTGCCCCACTTCTTTATCAGAATTTATAGCGTCTCACCACTTACACCATTGCTCAAACCAGATAATAGCATTCGACCTATTGCAGTTGGTGCTATTTGGAGACGGCTAGTGTTCAAAGTGGCTATGGCAGGTGTTAGTAAAGATGTGGCCAAATATCTCAATGAATTTCAGTTTGGAGTGGGTGTTTCTGGTGGAGCTGAGGCTATTCTACACAGTGTTAACAGAGTGTTGAATGCTTATCATATTGATGGCTCTCTTTCCTTACTTACTGTGGATTTTTCTAATGCCTTCAATATGGTTGATAGGTCCGCTTTATTGCGGTAGGTGAGAGAAAGATGCCCTTCTATATATCTATGGGTGGAGTTCTTATATGGGCAGGCAACAAGGTTGTACCTTGGAGATAGGCATATTTGGTCTTCCGCTGGAGTGCAGGAGGGTGATCCTCTAGGTCCGCTCCTATTTTCTCTCGTTCTACACCCACTTATCCATTATATCAGGGATAATTGCAAACTACTTCTTCATGTATGGTATCTAGATGATGGTACAGTTATTAGAGATACTTTCGAGGTGGTCAAGGTCTTAAATATCATCCAACAACGTGGTCCAGACTTGAGTCTAGTTTTAAATATTCATAAAACAGAACTCTTTTGGCCTACTTGTGATGGCAGGAAACTTTGCAAAGGATTATTCCCACCCGATATTGGTAGACCTTTATTAGGTGTAAAGTTGCTTGGAGGGGCTGCTAGTATGGATCAAAGTTTTGTTGAAAGCATGACTTTGGAGAGGGCTGCTAAAGCGGTGAAGTTGATGCATCTTCTACCTCAGTTGAAGGACCCCCAGAGTGAGCTTCTCTTACTTCGTTCTTGTATGGGCCTGTCAAAACTTTTATTTGGTTTGAGGACTTGTCAACCTTTATACATGAAGGAGGCCACAATTTTATTTGACAGAGGCTTACGAGGATTTATTGAGGAAATTGTTGTTTCTGGAGACTTTTTTTGGAGATCTTTAATGGAGGGTGTCTTCTTTGCCTATTCAACTTGATGGTTTGGGACTACTTTCAGCAGTGGAGGCTTCTTCCTACGCTTTTGTGGCTTCCAGGGTGCAATCTTGGGAACTTCAGGACCATATCCTGCGTGACAGTAAAATTTGCAATGTGGACTCTGACTTCGACTTTGCTCTTCAAAGACTTCATGATTTGATTCCCTCATTCGACCTCAGTTGTTTCTCTAAAAAGAAAACCGTCCCCCCTAAGGCCCAGAATGTTTTGGTGAGTGCACTTTTTAGCAAAATAATTGAGGAATAGAGGTGGTATATAACATATCCGTGAGACAAAAGGCAGTTTTCCAGTGTCTTCAAGATGTTCATGCCCAAGATTTTCTTCTTACCCTTCCTATAGACGGACTTGGACTTTACATGTCACCGGTAGAGTACCGCAGTATCCTCAAATATTGTCTCATGATTCCATTATTTCCTGCTGATGAGATTTGTCCAGTCTGTCGCAAGGCATGCTTGGACAATTTTGGTGATCATGCCATTCATTGTAGGGAGCTCCCGAGGTTTAAGTACACACACGATCTCGTTAGAGATGTTTTATTCGATGTCCTCAAACATGCGGGTATTGCTGCTAAGAAAGAGGCACCAGTGAACTTTTTAACAGATCCACAGGAGGGAAGATCCATGCTTAGACATGTTGATATTTTGATTTTTGGGTGGATAGGAGGAAAACATGCTTGTGCAGAATTGACAGGAGTTTCCCCGATGGTGGGGTTGAAGAGCGGGACCTTCACATCAGGGCGGGCTGCCCTTAAAGCTTCTTTAGCAAAAGTGGTGAAACACGAGAGAGCCTGCATGGAGAACCAATATGCCTTCATCCCCTTTGATTTCGACACCTTTGGCTTTCTAGCACCGGAAGCTATTGAGCTTTTAAAGAGGATCCAAAAAGTGATGAACAGTAATGTGATGGACCCCGGATCTATGGATGTAGTATTTAGGAGGATTGGCTTTGCAATTCAAAAAGGGCTAGTGGTGCAGCTTGTTGCCTGCTTGCCTTCTGTTTCGATGTAAACCTTTCTTATTTATAGGTATATCTCAATTACAATTTAGTAAAAAAAAGGTAGAGAAAAAGTGAGCCCCATTGGATTAAACAAGAGAAACTGGAGTAATAAAAGGGATTCGATTGGAAGAAGAGGTGGGGTAATAATTAGTATTCTATTTTTGTTTAAATAGAAAAGCGAGAAAAAAGAGAAGGAAGAGAAAGTGGTCTCTCGAGGATTAAATAAGAGTGAAATAATAATGGAATTTTATTGGAAGAAGTGAGATAAAGGATGTAAGAGATAAACACTTAGTGGGTAAATTAGTGGAAACCTTGTAAGTAACACGTTTTGACAGGTAACCCATCTTGTGTATATGAGTACAAGTGCGATTGAAATAAGTTTGAGGTGGAAGTGTTATTGGAAAGGGCGCAAGTATAAAAATCTTGTATATGAAAACTATTTCTAAATGCATATTTATAATATTACAAGCACAATTTTTCATATAGTTATATAAAACGAGAACAAAATATCTTTATGATTTTACAATAGAAGTGCAAATTTGGATCAATTTCTTTACAAGACTAGTTCGATTTTAACAACACCTATATGTATATGTATACATGAAGGACCGTCAGACCCCCCCTTGTTAATTTGTCATTTTTGTTGTTGAACGGCAATCCAAAAATTGATCAAAACCACACTAAAATAAAATGAAAATTAATCTCAACATGATCAATAGTTTTATTCTACTTGAGCAAGTTCTAAGGTCGAACTCAGAGAGGTAATATGATGGTTTAGAATTAGTTTTCGAATAACTCGGACAATTTAGGTTTTTAAAGAGGATTTTTCTAGGGTTTTCATGTTTTTGCAAATTTTTATGCTTTTAAAATAAAAGATATAATTAATAAAAGAAAACATGATGCATGAATTTTACAAATATTTTAATGTAAGAAATAATGATATGCAAAGTGTGAGGATAAAGTAAATAGATGTAATTTTTATAAATTTTAAATGATGCAAATGAATGCAAATGATCAACGCATTAGCAAGCATGCCAGACAAGTCAATTTAATTCGTTGAGCCCTCCCTCTTTAATGGATTTTAGAAAATAAATGTTCAATTAATGTCAAATCAATCCCAAAATAATTCCCCCAAGTTTTCACAATTTTTATGAACAATGAAAATAAATATGAATAAATGTGCTCACAAATAACCGATAATTTCTTCAAATAAATAATGTCAAATAGTATCTCCAAATGAACAATCAAGTGTTCTAAATGATAGATAATTAATCAAGGTTCAAAATAATATAAATAACATAAAATTTTGATCACATATGCTCAAGATATGAATAAATAGGTCCAAAGGCATATATGTAATATAAGTAAATGTAAATATTTATAATTTATACCTTCTAAGGATTATTCTTGAAATTTCCCAAGATGTTGGGCTCTTATGTAATTTTCCCCTAGGCAAGGATATATACGTAGTTTCCATGATGTACGGGGGTATCGAGTGCAAATTTTCCTCATCATCTGCACAGAGTGTGAATGGACCTCTATGTGAATAACTTGAATGGGAGGGGCGTAGACACAATTATCTAACTCGCGTGTGCAAGGCACGCAACCGGGTCCCTGATCTTATGTCTGAGGTAGGGTGACTTCTCTTGATCGTGCGGTTAGAGCTTTGAGAGGATGGTATCCCATTGATAAAGATCGAAGGGAATATGTACGTTGCAGTTTCCTCACCTTCAACCTCTCTCAAGAGAGGAGAGAGCCTCTGATAAGGGACTCCTTCTCTGATGATCGATGGCTGACACACGATCGGTGTTGTGAACGAGTTGTGTCGTGTGGTGTACCTGCAAGGGGGGACTGATGCTCGAGCATATTGCTTGGTTGTGTGTTAGGGTTCAAAGAAGATGAGGACAGAGCTCATGTGGAGGTGGAGGACGGAGCTGATGTCGGTGGAAGGTTGTGGGAGGAGAAGAAAGGAAGGGAGGTAGTCTCGAGATAGTGATGGTACTTCGTCGGTCGGGTGGGTTACTTGGAGAAGAAGATGGTGTGTGGATATAACAAAAGTAATCGAAGGAGCATAAGAGTAATAGGGAAGAAGAGAGATGAAGAAGGATACATTGTCGCCTGGGATCAAAGGAGCGAGCTCGACTCTTGTTCTCACCTCCAGTCATAAAAGGAGCACGACAACTCTCAACCATTTGTCGAGGGACGGAGCAACAATAGAGAACAGAATGACCTCTGGATCACGCCTCGGAGATCATAGCCTCGAGGAAGGAGGTGTTGTCACCACCTTCGTCCTTGTAGCTCTCTCTTTTTCACATTGGCCAAGCTAATATAGATAATGGTCTTGTGGTCGAGATTGGGTTTGAATAGGTCGAAGGGATCGGAGAAGCGAGCTCGCCTCTAGTCATGGGTGGAGCATGATGAGACTCAACTAGTCGCCGAGAGATGAAGTAGCAACATAGGTCGGAATGACCTATGGATCTCGCCACAGAGATTGTAGCCTTGAGCAAGGAGGTGTTGTCACCATTTCCTTCCTCATAGCTCTCTTTCTTGCTTTGTTCATGCTATAATGGATAATCGACTCTTCACAAATCTCTAAGATCGGGCTTTTACGTAATGCTTCCATTTCATTATTATCCTTTTTTTAATTTTCTAATTTTTAATTTTTTGGTGTTTTTATTAGGGTCAGTAGAATAGTCAGTGGATTGGTCAGTGGTATCGGGTGTTTGTGATGGTTGTGTCCGATTATGTTGCACATGTCGTGTCTCAAGTTCGCTTTGTGGCACCCTCACTCATCCCTGGTTATTAATCATTTATTTTACCATTTGTATGACATTATCAAGTTTATCGGTTAAGGCATCGACTCTCTAATTAGTTCGAGTTATGTCATCCACAATCGTCTCATGACTTGGAGAGGAATAACCGTACTCATCATGACATGACTCCAGCATGCAATCATGAGTCCAGTAATAATCATTCTCTGTTGTCGTGGTATGGTCATGAGTCCAATTTATTTGACTCTGGATATCAAGTATATAGTCAAAGGAAAATGGTCATAGTTGGGAAGAGAGACATCTGAAGTAGGGGATGGTTCAAACATTTAATGTCAATCATAATCCGGAATCGTGTTTCACTTTCAACTCAGTTGCACTTCTTTCCATCCTTAAATAAGCTTGCTCCATTATATCCACATAATATTCATTTGCTTTCACGAGTGGTTCATAAATTATAGACTCAATCAAAGAAGACGTGGGTGTGAGGGTGAAAGAAATAATAGTTTGGGAAGAACTGACTCAAAGTGAGGGTTCTTCTGAAATGAAAAAAATGATGACGAAGACGGTTGGTATATGGTTGTTTGAGCTTGACCCATGGAGCTCGGGTATGAATACTAGTATTCTGACATCTTCACAAACGAATGTGAAAAATGATTCATGAACCATGATAGAGTTATTTGTAAGTGCAATGTCTGAAATGCACTTAATTCAATATGCAATGTAAACCCAATTCAACAACTTCACACAGTGAAGGCCGCAAAAGTATGGTCGATTATATTTTCAATTTTAGTTTGGTGATAAAACAATCTTGGAATCAGTTACACGTAGATGTGTCACTCTGACAACCAGATGTAGTTCTACTATTCCTCAATCAAAGGAGTGATGTGCCCGAGTTGTTGGGTTATATCACAACCCTAGAGGAGATAATAGACTGACACATCCAAAATGTCGACTATGGTCAAAGGCAAGCGCTTGCAACTTCCAAATCCACAAGAGTCAAATATGGACTTAGGGTGCATGTCCAGGGCCTTGGTCTCTTACCTTACAACTATGCCCTCATCTACTCATAGTTTGTAGGTAAGTACCTATGTACAAGGATAGGGTTTCTTTCCCACAATCAATGATTTTCAATTTTTATTCCAATTACTTTCAGTCATCGTGTTTAGTAGTCCCATTATTTTAAATCGGTCACCTATGCACGGGAAACCGCACTTAGAACATGAATTTCTATTAGCGAGTGAAAGAATAGATTAATTTGATTATATGAAATCCGATCTAGTGCTCCTATTTGTTGTGAAGTGTGGTCCTAGTCCTACAAGAACAAGAATAACCATAGTGGTTCTAATAGATGCGATGAAATCTTAGGACTACGTCAATCATCACAAAAAATATAGGCCTAATAGCCGAGTGTCCAACCCAGGTACAAGCGTGAGAACCTAAATGGGAACCTCTAGAAATGAGAAAACTATTAATAATTATTTATAAAAATAAATAAAAAATCACTCTCACCCTCTCTCAATAAAAATGAAAATGTTTCTTCATGCCTCCTCAATGGGGTCGATCTACAGAATTGCTAGAATCGCCCACCTCTGGTCGCTTTGAGTTGTGTCGGCCTTCGAGAAAATAGCTTCTAATACACGGGGCCCTCATACGAAAAATAAAATTAAATATTAGAGAGATATTCACAAAAAATATATATAAATAATAAAATGGATAGAAATACAGAAAAAATAAAGAAAAATAATCATAAGAAAATCGAGGGTTAGACTACCCGGGGATGAAAAACCTAAAATCTAAATTATTTAAAAATTAACCCTAAATCGTATACTTCCCTTGAAGTGGCATCATTTGAAGGACCGTTGGACCCCCCTTGTTAATTCGTCGTTTTTACTACAGCACGGTAATCCAACGATCGATCAAAAATTACACTAAAATTAATATGAAAATTAATCTCAATGTGGCCAATTGTTTTATTTTATCAATATGAAAATTAATGTCAATGTGGTCAAGTATTTTATTTTACTTGGAAAAGTCCCAAGGTCGAACTCAGGGAGGTAATTTGAGGGTCTAGAATTAATTTTCAAATAACTCAAATGATTTAGGCTTTCAATGAGGTATTTTTCTTGGGTTTTCAATTTTTTGCAAATTTTTTTTCGATTTTAAAATAAAAGATTAACTAATTAAAGAAAATATGATGCATGAATTTTACAAATATTTTAATATAAGAAATAATGCTATGCAAAGTGTGAGTATAAAGTAAATAGATGCATTTTTTATGAATTCTAAATGATGTAAGTGAATGCAATGATCGTAGGAGTAAGCAAGCCAGACAATTAATTTTATTCGTTGAGCCATCCCTCTTTAATTGATTTCAGAAAATAAATGTTCAATTAATGTCAAATCAATCCCAAATTAATTCCCCCAAGATTTCACAATTAATGTGAGCATGAAAATCATTATGAATAAATGTGCTCATAAATATCTGGATAACTTCTTCAAATAATTAATGTCAAGCAGTGACTCCAAATGAATAATCATTCTATATGATAGAGAATTAACCAAGGTTCAAAACAATACAAAGAATGCAAAAATCCGACTACATATGCTCAAGATATGAATAAACAGGTCCATGGGCATATATGTATAAATAAATGTAAATATTTGCAATTTAGACCATTGGAGGATTATTCTTGCAATTTCCCAAGTCAATTGGGTTCTTCTGTAATTTTCCCCTCGATAGGGATATATACATAGTTTCCCTGATGCACGGGGGTGTCGAGTGCAAATTTCCTTCGTCATGTGCATGGAGCACATGAGTGGACCTCTGCACGAATAACCAAAATGAGAGGGATGTAGGTGCAAATTCCCTAACTCACGTGTGTAAGGAACATAACCAGGTTCATGATCCTATGGCTGAGATGGGGTGAGTTCTCTTGATCGTGCGACTGGAGCTTCGAGAGGATGGTATCCCTTTGATCCAGATTGAAGGGTATCTGTATGTCGTGGCTTCCTCGCCTTCAAGCTCTCTCACGCGAGGACAGATCCTCCGAAGAAGTGCTCGAGCGTATTGCACAATTGTGTGTTAGGGTTCAAAGAAGATGAGGATGGAGCTCCTGTGGAGGTGGATGATGGAGCTGATGTCGGTGGAAGGTCGCGAGAGGAGACGGAAGTGAGGGGTTCACAAGATGGTGATGGTACTTCGTCGATCGAAGTGGGTTGCTCGAAGAAGAAGATGGTGTACAGAGATAAGAAAAGTAATCGAAGGAGCAGAAGAGTAATATGGAAGAAGAGAGAAGGAGGAGGATACCTTGTCGCCTGGGATCGGAGGAACGAGCTCGACTCCTGTTCTTGCCTCCGATAGTGAGTGCAACACGATCAGACTCAACCACTTGTGGGAGAACGGAGCAGCAGAGGTTAGAGTGACCTTTGGATCTTGCCTCAGAGATTGTATACTCGAGGAAGGAGGTGTTGTTACCACTTCCTTCTTTGTATCTCTCTCTTTCTCGCTCTATTCAAGCTACGATGGATTCGATTTTGTGATCAGGATTGGGTTAAAATAGGTCGAAGGGATTGGGATAAATTTGGTTGAGTATCGATTGAGGGCATTGACTATTAGGGGATATTGGTAGTTAGAGTTGGTTGCAGGAGATTGAATGGATAAAGGGCGATGAAGATAAAGGGGAGAGTCGTTGGGGCTATGGGTTCCACTGTGAAGAAGGGGGAATAGGATAAAGGTATAATGTGTTTTGGGTAGCGATGAAGGTTAAGGAGAAAGGGGTTTCCAGGTAGTTGGAACGGGTCTCGATTGAGGACAGAGATTGGGATAGAGGATTCATAGGGGTGATGAATCTCCATTTCATCACCTTTATTCTTTCGTTTTGGCCTTTAAAACCTAGCTAAATGCATGTAGATAGCATTATTTGCATAAAATAACTTATGTTAGTTATTGTGTAAAGATTATATAAAATATTGTATTTAAAGTCAAAACAAAGTTCGTTAGGGCAGATGCAAATGATCCATAAAATATTACACTAATATTTCAAAAACTTGGACTAAAAAGAAATACAAAAAGTTAGAGGTTCCAAGTGCAAAATACTCAGTCCCCTCACACGCACAGGCATGTGAGATTGTGTGGATTGGACCTAAGCACAAGAATGCAAAGTACATGGGGTGAATGCAAAATAACCAGAATACTTTATGTTACAGATAAAAGTTTAAATATTAAAAAGGAATTACAAAATACCCGGGGGGGTAGGGGTATATGGAAAAATTACCCCCTCGATGCAATCTAACGGTTAGCAGCTTTGACTTATCCACGTGTCACGTTGAACGATGACAATTTACCTTTGAGTGGTCGAGATTAGATCTCGGTTGTTGATTGTGGCTATGGGGCGAAGCATCCAAGGACTACTTCTTTTGACTGGATTTCCTCGTTGATCCAACGACAGAGAGCAAGGGAGGAAGAACAAGGAAGAACGCCCGAGCGGACAAGCTTCGATCCGCTCCCTTGCATAGCTCTAGTGGTCTGGGGCTTTGCGATGAGGTGCAAAATACTCCTGGCAATGTCGGCTGGCTCCTGGAGGTCTCAAATGTGGCCAAAAGTTAACGGAGTGAGCTCCCGAGGTCAAGGAAGAAGGCGAGGTCCACGAGCTTCGCCTTGGGCAAAAATCAACCTTGGTTGGATCTAAAGTCCTCCAAAACATGCATAAAGTTCAAATGCACACAATAGGTGGTTTTAAGGGTCTAATCTAGGCCAGATGAGATGAAAGTGAGGTCAAGCGGAGGTGCTCCGGCGGACGGCGAAGTGGAAGTACCTAACTCCGGATCTAATGAGGATTAGGTTGGTTGGAGGTGTATGGGGGCATAGAGGAATGTCGGGGAAATGAAATGGAGGTGATAACCGGTTCAGAGAACATGTGTATGATGATGAGAAGGTCGTCAGAGCTCAGCTCATGCAAACTACGAATATGACATTTTAACTAAAAATAACACTAAATCAAGCAAAACTAAAACTAATCTATGCTATTCTAATCCTAGGAATGGAAAGAAATACTACACTATGGCTCTACCAGACTGGGCTGGGAGCCTAGTCGGAGCTCCGCCATTGAGGGTGGCATTGCTCGGATCGTGACTTATACTCCTCTTCATCCATGCCAAAGGAGTCCTCGGTGTTCCTGCTTTCACTAGGAGGCTTTAAGACTCAAGCTTCGAAGATTTCGAGGGGTTAAGTGAGATCAGATTCAAAAGGGAGGTTGTGACTAATTTTTATACACGTGGATCTTTGACCGAAGCTCCTGGCCACTTCAGCGTTCCATTGATCGAGATATTGGTGCAACGTGAAAGAGCATCGATCAAGAAATACAAGTGCAGAAGGAATCAATCAAAAGGAGTGCAAGAATCGACCTGCAAAATTGAAGAAGTCAAGGACCTAGCGCTCTGACGTGGCAGACGTAGGGAAACTGGGGAGTTGATCGAGGTCAACTCAGGTCGGTCTCCCATTGGTCCACGTAGAATGCTAGGAGACAAAATAGAAATAAAAATGTTTATTAATTCAAATTAAAATAATAAATTATTTATTATTTTTAGAAAAAAATATTTGTAATTTTATGTAGTATTTTATTACGTTTTTATTTATTTTTATAAGTTAATTTATTATAGGTTGCTTTTTACAAGTATAATTATAGGTATATTCATCTATATTGTATGTATTTTATTTTTATTATGTATTTTAGATGTTATTATTTTATCTACATAATTTATATAATTATAAATATTTTAAATGTACATAAATATATTTTTATTTTATTTTTCTGATATTATATGCACACTTAATTAATTATAGTTATTTATTATATATGTATATATGTATACAATTCATCTATGTATTTTGTACACTTATTTATTTTAGTATATTTTTAATGGTTTTATTTTATTCTAATTACGTACAAATGTTATAAATAATATTAACAAAATTATAAAAATATAAAATTATATAAATATAAGAATAAAATAATGAATATTTTATTCAGGTATAATGTACAATAGGGGTCCAAAATCTAAGTCTTGCATCTTAACTCCAAATTGAATGAAACCACCTTCATTAAATAGAAAAAAGTTATATACAATTAAGGTGATGATGAATTTTGAGTTCATATGGAGGAGATACAGGTCAGTGAAGTTGGGATTTTAGATTTTTATTCTAAGTGTAGAAAGTACAATATGCATGATTTTTATGTGAAATAGATTTTGTATATATTTTTATCTACAACTTTCATGTACAAAGTTTATTGATTTGAGGTACAAATAATAAAGAATAAAAAGGGTCTCAAGTTGGACTTATTGAAGAATTAATAGTTAGGGTTTTGTTTGATTTTTAGCCCTTATCTTCCCCTACTTTGTTCCTTGTCGGCCCCTTCATCATGATGCTTCGGTCCTGGGGTTTAGTGACATTCAATACCTATGGTATTTTATCTCTGGGTATATATTATTGTGAATATTTGGGAATTTTGCATTTTTAACTCCAAATTTCTATAGGGTGTTTGGAAACAATGCTCTAACTTTATATGTTTACCCCTATTAGGATGTATTTAGTTTTTGTAGATTTTATTTTGGTTAAAAATAGCTCCGGTGCTTTAAAAATCATAGAAAATTAGGATAAATATCTTACATAATATTCTACCACATATTTTTATTAAGGCATTTTATCTTATATTTCTACTTATTAAATATAAAGAATAGAGATATTTTATCCTGCCTAACTTAGACAAATACAAAAAAAATATAAAAATGTTCTAAAATTTCAAAAAAAATATGATTAGTTTATTATTGTATTTTGAACCTAAAGACCTAAAATCCCTAAAAAACAAAATGAAAATCACTGGAAAATAAAAAGCTCCTAAATTCTTATAAATTATAAAAATTCTATAAAAATCCAAAAATATTTGTTTCTATTTCTAAATTTTATCTATTATAGTTATTATATATTAAAATAGTTTTGTAAAATTTTGAGCCTTTAGCTTTTTTAAATTCCAAAACAATTGAGTCTATTTATTCTAGTCATTGTTTTGACTTTTTATTTCAATTAAAAATCCAAAAAACTAGTTAAAATTATAAGAAAAATATCAAAAATAGAGAAAAGCTTAAAAACAAAAAAAAATTATTTCCTTATTTTTAGTATTTATAGATATATCTATAAATATAAAAATCGTGTTATATATAGCTATATATGCTTGTATTATTACTTATAACTATTACAAATTATCAAAAATACCAATATTATTTTCTAAAACTTAAAAAATAAAATAAAACGATACTACTGATGAATCTCCATTTCATCAACTTTATTCTATCATTTTGGCCTTAAAAACCCTAGCTAATGCATGCAAATACCATTAATTTGCATAAATTAACATTCATTCTTTGTTATATAATAGTATATAAAATATTGGTTTTAATGCCAAAATTATAGAATAAAGAATAGAAAAAGAATAAAATACCAAAGGTATTTTATGATCCTAAATCCCGAGACCTAAGCATCTTGATGACTAGGTCGACAAAGAATAAAGTAGGGGGAGATAAGGGCTAATAATACAATGAAAATTCCATTTATTAATTCGTTATTTATTCATTTTTGAGACCTATTTTATTTTTCACTTTTTATACCTCAAATAAAAAAATAGTACATGAAAGATGTAGATAACAATATATAGAAAAGTATAAAATGAGTTTGTACAAAAATAATACACAATGTGCTTTTTGTACTCTGAATAAGATTCCTAAAGCCCAACTTCCCAGATCCATATCTCTCAAATAAAAACTCAAAATGTATCAAAATCACTTTTAATTGTATATAACTTTTAATGAGTTATTTAATGAAGGTGTTCTATATTTTTTGGAGTCAAGGTGTGAAAGTTTGATTTTGGACCCCTATTGTACAGGTTTTGGACCCCTATTGTACAATAGTCCTAAATAAAATAATCATTTTATTTATTCTTTATTATTTTTATAGATTTTTTATAATTTTGTAAATATTATTTATATTATGTGTATCTATTAAAACTAAAATAAAATAATAAATAAAATATTAAAATAAAATAAAATACAAAAATACATAGATGAATATACAACAACTATACATATATAATAAGTATACCTATTTATTTAGGTGTATATATAATACTAGAAAAATATAATAAAAATATATTTAAGTATCTAAAAATAAGTTATACTTTTATAAAATAACATAATAAATTAATAAAATTTAAAATACAAAATAAAAAATAAAATATACAAAACATAGATAAATATACATATAAATAAAACCCTAAAACTAAACTTCTAATTAAATACCTCGAAAAAATAAATAAAGATCATTAAAAAGTTCTACAAAAAATAAGAAACAAATTTATTAATTATTATTGATTTTTCAAATAATTTCTGGTTGGATTTTTTTGGTTGGTCCACGTGGACCAACGAGGGCACGTCAAGGGTTGACCAAGGTCAACTCCTTTGACATCCAACTGCACCTACCAGAGCCTATGTTTGACCGCATCGTCTCCCTTTTTTCCAAGTCGATCAAGCATCGACTTAGCTTGATCTCTTCTGCACTTTTGAACCTCGATCTTTACTGATTCACGTAGACATGATTCCTCTTGGAAAGCATCGTTGAATCATTGCCACCACCTCGTTCTTTGACCCTTCGCCACCATCTGTATAAAATCACACCTCCATCCAATATTCAAGTTTCGATCCTTCTTCCACCTCTTGAACCCTAACCCAAAGTGTTGAACCTCGCTCCTAGTGACAGTAGGGACGAGATCCACTCATCAAAGGTCTGTGGGGGGTGCCTAATCGAAGCGATCCGGGTCTGCCGATGGCTTGCCGGAGCTATTGCTCCAGGTGGTTTTTCGCTGATAAACTCTATCGCCTTCTGTCATTTTGATTCTTTAGGATGTCAATAGCTTAGTATAAGTTTTAATTCCATAGTTAGCACCGTGGATTTCCTGTTTTTCCACTTCCTTCAATCGACGGAGCCCCAGCTCCACCTCTCAACTCTGCCCATTACGACCATCATCTACCTCCACAATCGCATCCACTATCTTCCCCTTCTGTCGTCCTTCGCCTCGAGCACAACCATTAACCCAGATCTTGCAAAGATCTGGAGATCTAGTCCTCCTTCTCCGTCGCCCGCTAGAGGACTTCTCTGCACCCCATCTTCGCTCCTTTCCGACATCTGAAGCCTCTAATGTCTTCGTGTTTTGCCCCCTAATAGTCTTCTGCATGAAACAACAAACAAAGACACCCTTTTAGGGTACATCCAGACCTAGGAGTACCTCCCAGGTGCAGCTCCTCCCCCAGATCGGTCCAAGCCCTCCCGCGCCATTTTGAGACCTCCCGTCAGTGCGAGAGGACACCAGCAGCCTTTTGGGAGCATCAGCAGCAGGAGAAATCGTCGGAGGAGCGATCGGCATCAATTTCAAACTCTCCCTCGGCGAGTTCATCTGGTGATCTTCCTCTGCGCCTCTCTGTTTCCTACCTATCCATTTTTTATTTAATTACTAGCACAAAAACTTTCATTTGTCATTCATTTACTTTTGGAAAATTTGTAAAAATCCCTTGTACTTTTGTTATTTGCATATTAGCCCATGCAAACTCACCTCACGTGCGCACCCACGTGAGGTGGGCATTTTGCAAGCGAGCCCCTAGAGTTTCTTATATTTCGTTTTGGTCCCAAAACTTCTTATTCCACTATATTTATTTTATGAAATTTGCATAATGACCCTTGAGCTTTAATTTATTTACTTTTATGCCCCTGGCAGGCCCTATATCTTTGTGTGATTGTTGCATTTATTTAAAATATCATTTGTGCTCAGAAAATTCCCAAAAAAATAAGTGTAGGTTCCTGATTGCACATACTTTCATGCCCTAATTTTATTTTGCAATTTTAGACCTTTTTATAAAAATAAAAAATAACACTTTTATTCTATGTTTAGCTTATAAAATTCCAAAAAAATAGAAAATTATTTCAAAAAATAATGTTTTATATTTTGTAATTTTATAAAAATATTTTTTATTTATGTAATTGTAACCTTCAGACCAAAAATCACTAAAATAAAAAAACAAAACTCTTACAAATTGAAAACCACCAAAATCCATTATAAAAATTTATAAAATTCCTAAAAATTCCAAAAATAATGTTTTATATTTTGTAATTTTCTCTATATTATTATTTATAAATTAAATTATTTAGAGAAATTTTGATATTGTTTGATATTTTCATCTCTATTTTAAATCGACCTATTTTTTTTCCTGTTTTGAGGTATTTTTTACTTTGAAAATATATAAAATTAGAAAAAAATCACTAAAAATTACAAAAATAGTAAAATAATTTTTAAAACCCAAATATATTTAATTCTACATTTTTTGGCTATTTTAGTTATATTTACATCTCTTTTATATATTAGTGTATACATAATCTTATATATCCTATATTATATATTTAAAATAAAAAGGGAATACAAAATATAAAAACATAAAAAGAAAATATAAAAATATTAAATTAAAACAAAATACAAAATTAAAAAACAAAATAAATAAAAAATATATAAAATTAAAAACCCACAAAAATCATATGTTGGCTAAATGTTGAGAGACACGTTGTGCTTTGATTTTTCTATCTTTCTTTATCTACTCCATTGCTTTATGTGTTCGACCCCTACTTGCTTGTCACTATACATATTTAGTAGGGTATAATAAATTTTAACTCTTGCTCTTATTTGCTTGATTATCTGTGTGTGTTAATTATTGAAACTGTGGAAAGATTCGATTAGTCGCTTCAGCAACAGTGAGTTTGACCTATCAGCCCATTATTAGCAACTCTTATTCTATCATTTTTCAACTACCTTAGGGTATTTTACTAATTTTATTTTCATTTTATATTTTTATTATCTATATTACATATATTATTTACCTTTATTAAATCTACTTATATTATAACTATTTATAAAGAAAAAAGAGAAATAAGAAAATATAAAATATAAAAAGAAATATAAATTATAAAATTAAAATCCATAAAAATATATAAAATAAAACTTTACAAAAAATAAATAGTTAAAAACCCGCAAAAAATTCCAAAATCCCCATAAAATTTCAAAAACATTTGGTGTCTTTTTAGCCAATTTGTGTTGTCTATTCCCCGTTCTCCCTGTGTTCGACGACCTATACATACTTCCACTATACATCTATATATATATATGGTTATAACAAATTTTGACCTCCATTTTGATTGTTTATTTCAATGCTTGTGTGGGTTGATTGTTGATTGACCTCGGATCTCGTGAGCGATCGCCTCAGCGACTTCTCATCTTCACTCTTCAGTGAGGATATTTTAGACCCTCGCAAGATGCCTATCGTCAAATGGCGTCATTGTCGAGGAGCAACGCATAGGATAGATTTTTGGGTCTATTTTTCTTATTTCTCTGTTTATTTTCTCTTTATTTGATATAACTGCTTACTCATGCTAATACATTCTCTTCTATTTTCTTGCAAGGGACCTCGAGGCAACGGTGACCACTTAGTTCGTTGGAGCACCCATGTCGATAGGACTTGGTCATTCTACTTGTGGACCAAGAGGAGAGAGCAAGAGAGAGAAAGGAGGTTCGTTAACATATGGCCTCTCTTTTTATTTTTGTGAGAGAGAGTCATTTATTTCTGTACAACTAATTTGTTATAACACAGGTGGACACGAACTTGGATATACATGCCTAATTTCCAAGTTTTTGTTCACTTGGGAGATCTCCAGATTTTCTCGCAATTTTACTGCCTTTATTTTCTTGTTTTCCATGTTTTGAGCTTTCGCCTTATTTTTATTTGTTTTGTAGAATGAGCCCTTATTTTCGTAGGATTGCTTGCTCGGTAGTCTAAGGACAAACACCTAATATTTTGCATGTACCTATAACTTATATGTTTGGACTTAGATCAAATTAATTGATGAATACTTGTCTTGCAACCGCATGCCGTGAGAGGTCTTCATACAACGCTTGAAGGACCCACTATGGTGTGTACCGAGGAGCCTCCAAGACCGAACCCTTAGGTTTCTATTTTTGTATTTAGAATTTGGTTCTTCCCATTAATACCAATTAATGTTTAGGGTGAATTCCTCGCATATTGGTATATAGATTAGATTTATAAATCCATGCTTTGCATCCCACATGGAGAGAGCTGGGAAGCAATGTAAGTCTTCTATTTTTGCATGCATCATTTGATAGGAGGGTAGATTTACATCCTCATATCCACTTGCATTGCTTTGCTGCTATCTACCTCTATTTTTGGATCACATAGGAATTAAAGAAAATAAAAAAATCATTAAGCATTGATATTGAAAATACTAAAAAAAGTGAAAATCAAAAATTAAAATAAGGGGGATGCTAATTGAACTTTGACATAAATAAAATTCATAACCAACATCATTATTGAGGTTCACAAAGCCCACATTGTATTCAGGTAACTCCAGACTAAGCGAGGCATGACCCTTAAGGAATAAAGATAAAAACTCGATCTGTGGACGTATCAACTACCACCTGGGATCGATGAAGTATTGGCGCTTCTATCGTACGTAACCGAGTAGGGCCTTATCGAAGAAGGTGCTCCACCTTGTGTAGAACATCTGACTTGGTCTGAAGTATCGAGCCTAGGCCACGCCCTCATGGGTGTATCTGTCTCATTGGTTTGCATCTGAGTACCTCACTTGTGAGGGAAGTATTGGTTTCACCTATCGGCTTCCTCTCTCTTTTATTTTGTTGAGTAGCTACCTAGGACCAGTATTGAGGACCTCAAAAAGTGCATATCACATGATATAAAGGAGGTGAAACAAGTACGGGGATACTTTCCTGGCAGTACACGCTCTACTCTAAGACTGTCCACTTAAGGACTCGTGAAAATATTTTGCATGAATTCACAACTCTAAAATTGAAAAGATAAAAATAACCGAGATTTTATGGATTTACATTGTTGAGTTGTCGAACCCATTGTATGATGTTTGTTTGGATCCAATTTAGGATTCAAAGATCAAAGCCCCATGCACTTGTGCATTTTTGACATAATTCTTTTCTACTTCCTCTTTGACTCTTGCTCATCATGAGCCTTCTACTTTTTTACACTTCATTTGTTTCTTGTTCATCATTGTACCATTCCTCCAACTCAATTTTATCTTCCCCTTGAGATGAAGACTTCATGACGACTTAGTCGAGACTTCATCGATACCCACATCGACTCCTAGAGTTTGGCATCCCCAATAACTCCGGGCAATTCCTAGGTGCATGATTCAGACTTCGTGAACCACCCTCAGGACTCCATGCTTCTTCTTCCTCCCACAGACCCCCTCTCTTCCAGAGTTCTATCCTTTTTGGATGGAGATTGATTTCACTTTATACTCCTCTCCATCCTTAATAAGATTCAGAAGTGACCCTATTTTTGAATTATTTTCTCCATCTGGTGCTTACATGCAGACTAATCGGGGTGTATTTCCCATTGTAGATCTTGACCCCGATCTTGAGCCCGAGCATTCACAATCAACATCAGAGATGGCTCCTTAAGAAAGAGGAAAGGGACCATAATAGCCTTATTCAAAGCCAGATACAGAGTAGGGCACTAGCCCCAGTCAAAACAAAGTGAACAATCAATTATTGGCCTCCATCCATGCCATTCAACAGCAGCTAACTGACCAGGATCTAGCTCAGATCGTCTTTGAAGGTATGCTAAATGACTTGAGGAGGAGATCGAAAGAGAGGGAAACACCTCATAGAGGTGGTGATGACATCCATGATGATGAGGAGGACAATCACTCTGTAGATGGACCTCATGGAGCCTAGGGTGAAGCAAGGAGAGGTCGACCGAAGCCAACCTAAAGTAGTCATACAACCCTGGAGCTAGTTGCATCAATGAGTGAATCCAGATCCCACCAATACGCAAACACTTTAAGCTGAAACTGCAGCTCCTTTAGATCCCCCCCAGCTTCCATGGGAATTCAAATGAGTCATTATCCATATACAACGATTCGATCGTATCTGTAATACAATGCACTACCCCAACATTTCGTTGGGCGTAGTCAAGATGACCTCCTTCCCATTCAGCCTTCAAGGCAAAGCACTATACTGGATTAACCATCTTGGGAAGGTGGTGATGACTTGGGAGGACCTGTAGTCAGCTTTCCTGCACAAGTATTATCCTCCCGACCATCTCAATCTCATGCGGTCAAAGATCGTTGGCATCCCTCCGGGATCCCAAGAATCCTTTTATGAGACCTGGCAGTGATATGATCGAGAAGTGCCCCCACCATGACATCTCGAGGACCATCTTGGTCCAACACTTCTTTAGAGGTTTAACAGAAGCCAATAAATGTCTGATTCACGCGCCTGCGTAGGATCCCATTTCAACAAGGACGAGGATGCACTATGGAATATCTTTGAGGAAATGGCTGAAGGAGAGGTTGTGTTATACTCGTCTCATTCTTTCCAGATTCTGCGGCCACCACAGGTCCTCCGTAAGAATGTGAACATGGGGGACATAGGTGAAGTCGACAGGTGCGACAACTCCAACTTGACAATCATTGGAAACCACCTGTTGAAGGCTGATATCATTGAGAAGAGGTCACAGGTTCTAAAGAAGCTCGCTGGGATTGAACAGAGAATGAAGGGCTTAGACAAGTCGATATTATCACTAAGCAATTGGAGTTGCTGGTGAACACCATCAGTGGATGAGACGTCATGGCAGTCGCACCTAAGCCTCTAGATGAGAAGGAGCAGACACATCCACAACCACCTCAGTCGAGTCCCAGTCAACCTCTGGTCCAGCACGTTTACTACGTGCAGACCTCGGAGAATCCTTCGCCACATCCACAGTCTCAGATGGTTGTCTACCAACCACATGAATTCTAGCATCAGTACCTAGAGTCTTTTTCTCCACCTACCCCACTCATTCAAGAGGTGAATGGCATTTGGAGCAATGATCAGCAATTGACCCGTCCTCAAGGACAACCCCAGGGTCAGTCCAATGCTAGCCGACCCTATCATCAACAACAAGGACGGAGGAATTTCCAACCCAGCCCATCCCAACAGCAGCCTCTGCAGCATGGTTACAACATGAGGCATAACAACTACCAGCAGCAGTCCGGATACCGCCAACAACAGTACCAACAGTCATCTTCTCAGTACCATAACTAGTACTCCTCCCAGTAGTACCCTTCTCTACCTCCTCCTCACTATTATCAAGGTTACCATCAATAACCTCCCTCCTACCAGTAGAATCAACGGTCTCATCAGGTCGAACCTTCTGAGGTTGCCCTGGTTAACCCGACCCTCGATTGTTTAGCTCAGCTTGTGAAGAACATGGCTGAGATGAGCCAGAAGATAGACGGCATGATAGTTACCAAGACCATCATTCCAACTCAGTTCGAGGCAAATCCAAACAACTTCCATCGCAAGGAGAAAGTAGCCAGCATTGTTCCACCCTATTTAGTTGAAAATAGTCTCTTTTTATCTAATGTTGTACATCTTAGGAGCGGTAGGACACTCCAGCCATCTACGATGGTGAAGGGGAAGAGCAAAGCATCCGAGGGTGAGTCGTTAGCCAGGCTGACATCAGGGACATCATAATTTTTTAGAGCAGCACCAGATACCAAAATACAAAAAATGAAGAAAATACAAAAAATATAAAAAGAAAGAAGCAGTCCCTATGAAGTTGTGCCAGTCTTGGAGATGTCATCACCCGCAGTAAAACTAGAATCAGCCGACAGATCCGAGCCCGTAATTTTTGGTCCACCAGATGTGGATGATTGTATTACTTTTTTCTATCTACATGTACGTAAATATATGGATACGAAAGAAAATATTTTTGATGGTGTATAGGTCCTTTTCCTTCAGCAATTAAATCAAAAACAGTAAAAATTTGAAAAATGCTTTGTCTGATCCCAAAATAGTCGAAATTTTGCAAAACTTGATCCTTTAAATGCTCTTATTAAAAGCCATGGAGTACATATCTGCAGTGAAACGAGGACTTAAAGAGGCATGTACAACAAAGCGTATGAGACACAAGAAGAAGAAACCATAGATGTACGTCCTGACCATGGCAGCAGTAAACACCATCAACAATCTCCCACACAAACAGAAAGACAAGGGAGCACTAGTAACCAGATGCACCATTTTTAATCAGGAGTTCGAGCACACTTTTCTTGATAGTGGGTCTTCTATCAACCTTCTGCTAGCATCAGTACTCATAGAATTTGGGATAGGACCGCTCAAGCCAACAAAGATGATTATGCAATTCGTGGATTGATTTTTTAAGCAACATAAGGCATGTTGGAGGATGTGATCATCGTGGTTCAAGGGATGCAATTCTATGTTAGTTTCATTGTCCTAGATATGGACACCTCCGTGCCTTTGCTCCATACCCCGATTATCCTTGACCGACCATTCCTTCGAACAGTCGAGGAAGTAGTTGACTGCGGCACTAGAGAGATCATATTCCGCTCCAGCACAGATAAGATCTAGATAGAGACCATGCCTGATTCGAAGCCGACAGAAGCTGTGTCTGAAATGAGAGTGCTTGAATCTCAATGTTCTTAGGACTATGATTTTTTAGCAGAGATCAGAGATACAAATCTATTTGTAAATGATAGACAAACCCTGGAATTCCTCTCCTCAGAGGAAGTATGGGAAAGCACAATCCAATTAACCGAGGTCTTTGAATATGAAGTTTTCACTAATGTGATGATAGAGGAATTTGAACAATCATCCTCATCTGAGAAAGAATATTTCATTGCAGATATGTCTGATATTCTAAATAAAGAAGTAGAATTGTTATAGGTGGGCAACCAATAGATGAAAGATCTAACACCTACACATGTCTCTGAATTCACCACTGAAGTTACTCCCACACCACCAGAGTTCAAACCCATGCCCTCTAATATTAAGTACGCCTTCCTTGCGGGTGAACGAAACATGTATCTGGTCATTATCAATGCTCATTTGAACGAAGACCAAGAATCTCGAATGATAGAGGTTCATGACAAAACCACAAGGTGATGGGCTGGAGGATATCAAATCTCCATGGGATTGATCTATCATTGTGCTCGCATCATATTTACTTGGAAGATGATAGCAAGCCTTCTCATGAATTCCAGCGCAGTCAGAATTCGAACCTCCGAGAGGTTGTGATGAAAGAAATTTAGAAATGGTGTGATGCGGGATTCATTTATCCCATCTTCGACTCTAAGTGGGTGAGTCCCCTGCACATAGTACCAAAGAAGTCTAGGATCACCATTGTCACTAATGACAAGGGAGAGGAGATTCTGACTAGAGTGCCGACATCCTGACGAGTTTGTGTGTATTACAGACATCTCAATCTTGCCACCAAGAAGAATCATTTTCCACCGCCCTTCATCGACCAAATTCTCGAGAGGCTGGCCACAAAGGAATACTTCTACTTCTTGGACGGCTACTCTAGTTACAACCAAGTTGCGATCGCGCTTGAAGATCAAGAGAAGACGATGTTCACCTGTCCTTTTGGGATGTACGCTTTCCGACGAATGTCATTCAAACTGTGTAATGCCCCTTCTACATTTCAGAGATATATGCTGGTTGTTTTTACAGATATGGTAGGTAGTTTTGTTGATGTTTCAATGGATGATTTTTTCATGTACAAGGATTCGTTTGATCAATGCCCAGACTATCTAGACCGAGTTCTGAGGAGGTGTTGTGAAGTGAACCTCGTGTTCTCGTGGGAGAAGAGCAATTTCATTGTGACAGAAGGGATTGTGTTGGGTCACGTAGCATCAAAACATGGCATGGAAGTGGAATAGCCAAGGTGGAAGTAATTTCAAAACTTGAGACACCTACCAATCTGAAACAAGGTTGGTCATTTTTGGGACACGTCGGTTCTACCGACAATTTATCAAAGACTACAGCAAGTTTCCTGACCGTTGTCAGAATTGCTAAGTAAGGAGACTGATTTTGTTGTGGATGATCGTGTTCTCCAAGACTTTTGATCAGCTGAAAGACTTGATCACACATGCTCATGTTCTGTAGCCACCGGACTGGCCTCTATCATGACGGACATGTCCGATTTCGCAATTGGTGATGTTCTAGGGCAAAGATGAGATGGGATTCCATTTGTTATTCATTACGCTAGCCAAGCACTAGATGAAGCTCAGAAGAATTATACGGTGATGGAGAAAGAGTTTCTAGTTGTAGTGTTTGCCTTGGAAAAGATCAAATCACATCTCCTTGGATCAAGGGTATTTATCTACACTGACCTTTCCGCCATCAAGTATCTTCAGAGCAAGAAATACGCAAAGCCTTGTCTAATTCATAAAAATTCATATATTGTTGGAAAATTATAAAAAAATAGTGTAAGATCTTCAACATATTTGAGATTTTGTCCAAGTTTCATAATTTTTAAGTGTTATTTGTGACTTAAATTACATAAAAACTCAGAAAGACCATTGATTTTTTATTCATGCACTTTATGTCCTAAAATAAAAAAATACATTTAATGAGCATCATTTCATGAGTATCTCAGGAAAATTAGTCTCTGGAAAATTGGACTCAATTATATATTAATTAGTATTTGTGAACATAGACTAATTTGACCTTGTAAATCGCATCATGTGTTGCATTTGCATTTAAATCGCATAAAAATGTCAAAAAATACTTCTTAAAGAACTGTACATTAATTTGGATAAATTGAAATCATAAGTTATTTCTTTACCTCCTTGAGTAGACCATGTGTATTGCCCATGTTAAATAAACATTGGACCGCACCTCGACTGATTGATTGATATTTATTTGTATGATTTTTTTATTGGTCATGATTTCCCAACTACAACAATTTGACTAAATTAATAAGGATTTTTCATGGATTATCAAATTGCATCGTTGCCGCGGAGGTAAATGGCTTTGGTTCATTTAGAAAACTTAGAGTTAGGTTTTCCATTCACTTGGGTAGTCTGGCCCCCTAGCCAACTTGTTATTAATTTATTTTGTTTATTTGTGTTTATTCATTTTATTTTCTTCGTTCTTTTATTTATATTATGTAAACATCTCTCTTACATAAATTATATCTTTTTGTGCGAGGGCCTAGTGGACTTGGAGTAAATCAGAGGTCGACGAGTCGTGGAGCGAGCCGACTATTGAGGAACCAAGGAGATTGAATTTATTTTTTAGAGAGAGATTCTCTTTCATTCTATTTTTTAATTTATTTATTCCTGTAATATTGTGTTATAATAATTTAGGTAATCACACGTTTACAGCGGCTCTTGTTTGAGAGCTCGTGCGTGTATCAGAACAGGACATTGAACCCTCGTGATTTGTGTGGTTTGCTTGACATAGCATAGATCCTCACTCGTGGCTATTAGAGCTTCATAGATTTAATATCTATTTTGTGCTCGTACATAGGACCACACCACACTTTTAAATAAAATGCATCTTAGAACATTCTACTTAGTCAAACTGAAATCAATTCTTTCCTGATAAAAAACTTTTTGATAGGTGCAGTTTTCTCTTACTTACATTCCATTTAGTATAAAATTTTCAATTCAGTTGTACATATTGCATTGTAGAGAGCTGGAGGCACTGTAAGTCTTCTTACTCAAGCATTCATTATCTAGTTAGCATGGATTAAAGGAAGTGAGTTTTCAACAACTGCTTTCATTTCACGTTCAACCTTGCTTTCACCTTTTGATTTAGTCTCGAATCTTCTAAGTAATTAAATGCACACATGACATCGTTTCCACCGATTGCATCAGCTTTGTCTGATTCATTCTCTTAGTTTTTTCGAACTTAGGATAAAGGAATTGGGACTGATTGCTTTTGTTGGATTAATTACCCGTGACAACTAACCTCTAAAATAGTTATTGCTAATTGAATTGAACCAAAAAAATTAGGAATAAAATATGTTCACTATTTTCGGGAGAGCAACCCCATCCTTGTACGCAGGTACATACCTCCGGACAGAGTGGGTGAAGACACACACTTTAAGGTTAGAGCTCAAATCTCTAGACATGTGCCCTAAGTCTCCGGGTATCACTCTTGTAGGATTGGGAGCTGCAAGTGCTTGCCTTCGACCTTAGAGAGACGTTTTAGTGTACGTATTCTCACTATACTCATTAGGGGTGTGATATAACTCGATAGCCCGGGAAGATCGTCTCTTTAATTGGGATATAGTGGGAGCATATGTTGGGCGTCAAGCAAATCATCTTGTGTGCTTGTGTAACAAAAATTGATTGATCACCTAACTAAAATTGAACATAAAACAGTCGGACCTTTGCGACCATCATCGTGTTGAGTAGGTGAAATCAGGTTTGCTTTTGTGTATTATCTGTTTGTGTGTTTTTTTATGCACTTGCATGTCCTCGACCATAATCTACTTTCGTTTCATTCATCTCTCTCAAAGATGTCACGATATTGGTCTATGTACCCAAACCCCTCGGATCACTTCTCCTCAACCATATACCATTCATCTTCACCTTCTCCTTCTTCCATGTACTCTCAACCATCCACGGGAGACCCTTACCTATGGTTGGTTCCACCCCACTCCGATTATGAAGTCATAATTCTAACTGTCCTCTCCACTTCGTACTTCTCACCTACCCCACATTCTTACACTCCAGATCCATTTCCATCCAGGATTGACACCATGTTCACGAGCATTTATCAGAACCAAAGAATCATTTGAAGAGCAAGCCACTATTGAGGTGAATGACTGATGAACGTCAAATTCGCCTCAATAATAATGTGGAATTAAGTCGTAGCATAGGAGGCGAATTTGGTTCAGCAAAAACCACGATCTTTGAATGTCGTGGAATATTTTAACTTGGCAAGTGTACCAAGGTCAAACACAGGGACACGGTTGCCTAATGTGTGCATTGAATTTTGATCCATTAGGCTCAGAGTGAATTAATTTTTATTTCAGGTCCTCATGCAAATTATGTAAAATACAAAGCGACGCTAAGATGTATGCATTTTTTTTAGTTATTTTTATGCAAGTTAAGAGATGCATGAGCAAATATACAAGAGAAATTATACACAGATTAAACACTACAATTATACCCTAAAAATTATGAGCAACATGATAAAAATAAAACTAGTGTCAATTTAATCGCAACAATAAAGAGTGGTCATTAAATCAAAGCAAGACAAGGAGGGCAAGGTCCATTTGTCACATAACAATTCACTTAAATTAAAACAGTGTCAAATAAGACAATTAAGCATGCTAGAATGTAGAGGACAAAACAAGGATCAAAACGACACCAAAATCATGCAATTTGGACCTACGATGCTCAAGTTATGCTAAAAACAGTGCAAGGGCATAATTGTAATAAAAATGCAAGAAAAATAAAGGATAAATATTGCATTTAGGTCCCTGGAAGGACCTAAATGCAATTATGAAAAACCGCCTGGGTCCAAGTGCAATTTTTCCATACGCGTAGGGACCTACTTGTAAATTCAGCAAGTATGAAGGGCCTCCCTGTAAATAACCCCAGGCGCGCACGTGAGCCACGCACCTGGAGGACCAAATAGTAAATTCCATTTCTTCCAGGGTCTTCTTTGCAAATAACCCAGGCCTCACGTGCGTTGCACGTGAGGGCCCAGGCTCGGGTGAAGGCTTCAAGCTCGGGACGCGTGGCGGCTGTCTGTGGTTCGTCTTGAGGCTCGGATGACCCGAGCCTATAGGTCGGGGAAGAGGCTCGGGTCGACCATGTGGCATCATCTGGGCCGCCCGATCAGGAGGATCGGACGATGCCTGTACTGTCATCCTCCTCCGCGAGTCACCGGAAGAGGCGGGGCTCCGGTGACACGCGAAGAGCTCCGCCGAGCCTCGCGAGGCCACCTGAAGATCGAAGGAGATGGCCGAGGTCCTCGCGAGGAAGCTGGTGGCGAGGCGGTGCTCCGGCGGCGAAAAGATGGGCAGATCGATGAAGGGCTACCGGTGGCAAAGCTGTCGATCAGAGCTGGTTGCCTCGCTCCGGCCATTGAGTACCTGCAAGGTTAGATATAGCCGAAGCCTTGGGCGAATGCGTGCGAGTGAGGGGAGGTGAGTGAGCGGCCGTGAAGCGACGGGAGGCGATGGCCGGAGGGCTCTTCACCGGCAGAGCAGGTGAAGAGGGGGGTCGGTACGGAGGGGGTTCTGGAGAAATGGAAGGGGGTTGGCGAGGGTCAGAGTGGTTGGGTGAAGCGAGTAGGTGGATCAGATGAGGTTGGAGATGAACTGAGGAAGCGGGAAAATTCGAAGAAATTACAAGAAAAAGTCTCCTCGCCGGAGCAAGGAGTTGGCGGAGGGGGAGGTTTGGGTTGAGCACCCTGGGGGCACTCCGGTCGTCGCCCAGCTGGTCAGCCCCTTTCCAGCGAGCTCTGCGGTGGCGGAGCCACCAGAACACGGCGGGAAACACCGTGGGTCGACACCATACCAACACCATCGTCGCCTCAACATTTCCGCCCCTCTGCTGTCACCGGAGGGGCGGAGGAAGCTAGGTGGAGGCCCAAAAATGGTGGACCACGATTCTGGTGGCGGGGGAGGGGTTTAAATAGGGAACGGTGACCGGCGGTTACAGGGCGGAGCAGGGGGTTTCGAGAGGGGTTTTAATGGCGATGGGGTTAATGGTGAAGGTCGAGGGGGGTTACGTGAGGGAGAGGGAGGAGTGGTCTATGCGGAGAGGTCGTTGGGTGGTGGGGGAGGTGGCTGGAACGCTGGCAAAAAGAGGAAGGGTGTAGCGGTTTAGGCGAGGAGTAACGGCTGGGAACGGGGCTTTCGGAGGAAGGAGACGACCTTTTGGCCGTTGGATCGTGAGATCCAACGGTCAGGAAGAAGGCGCTAGTAGAGGGTTCAGATTAGATCCATCGGGCTGATCAGGCGGTTGAGAGAATAATACGAGGGAGCGGCTCTGATTGGAAGATGGGATAAATCGAATGCTCAGGAATGATTGGGCGACGTGAAGAGATGGGAAACGTAGGATGCAAAGGGTTTGGATGGCTGTGATGAGGGCGGGAGTGGATGGATGAGATTAGATCTGGCGCTAGATCCAAGGGCTGAGGGTAGACGAGGCGTGTGCGGTGATGATGAGCTGGTGGGATTGATCGTGCGGTGGAACGGAATGAGGTGACGTGGAGGCTTGAGGGGCGTAGGATGGAGGGAGGGAGAGCGGGCCACGTGGGCGGCCCAGAGGGCGCCACGTGGCCCAATCAGAATAAATCAAATATAAAAACAAAGAAAAATAGAAAAGAAATAGTTAGAGGTCGAATTTGGAAAAAATCAAAACATGAAAGTTGCTCGTCTCGATGAGATCTACACCTTTCATGTTGGTCAAAAAGCCAAAAGAGGTCATCTGTACAAAAGCTAATTTTAGGGGGTATTTTTAAGGGGATAAAAACACCAAGTTTGTGGTTTTGATTTGTTTTTGTATGTTTTTATCTTTTTAAGGGTCAGTGATTTATAGACAATTATTCTACCTAATTTTTAGGGGTTTTTGAGGGTAAAATAGATACAAGAAAAATATAGGAATAAATTAATGGTAATTTACACACAATATGGTACATGATAAAAATAGAGTATTAAAGGTGCTTTTATTGGATTAATTAAGATAGGGGTTTTAATAGAGAGTTTTTAGCATGATGAATACGAGATTCATCAATGACTGGCAGAGTTATTTACCCCCACAGACCTCATTCTCTCCTCATATGACGAATGGGATAGATCAACAATTTACACATATGATGAACCCAAATTTCGATGGTCTTAAGTTCCACACAAGGCGGGAACTTAGTCGCTGAACCGACCACTCAGGACTACAATCAACAATTAACCCACAGCAATCAAATAAAGCAATGAAAATAGAAGTTGAGTCAAAATTTATTATAACTCTACAAAAATGTGTATAGTGTGCAAGTGTGTAGAGGTCGAACTCAGGGAGCAAACAGGATAGATCAAGGCAAAATGTGTAGAAATGTGATTTGTGATCAAGTGCCTACAAGCAAGCAAATTTTTGTGAGTTTTTAATTTTATAATTTTTTATTTGATTTTTGCTTTTTATATTTTTATATTTTGCTTTTTAATTTCTGATTATTAATTTACTTTTATATTTTATATTTTTTATTTTCTTTTTCTCTAAATAGGATATATACACAATATAGGAAAAAAGAAGAACAAGGATTAATAAAAATAAGGAAAAATATTCAAAAATCAGGAAATAAAATGTTTTTGGGCTTTTTATATTTTTTCTAATGTTTTTGTGATTTTTATAGATTTTTCCTAATTTTTTGGTATTTGTAAAGACTAAAATACTGAAAACAGGGAATAAAATAAAAAGCTGAAACTAAAATCAAGAAATAAAATATCAAACAGTAAAAAAATTCTACAAATTAATTTTAAAAAAATAATAAAATAGGGAAAATGCTGAGATAAAAATTATATTTTTACGATTTTTGTGGAATTTTTAAGATTTTTATGAAGATTTTTGATGTTCAGCTATTTTTAGGGGTTTTCTTTTGAAATTTTTAATGATTTTTGGTCTGAAGTTAGAACACAAAGAACCAAACAAAATATATTTTTTTGGAATTTTTCGAAAACTTTTTATAATTTTTAGGTATTTTCTAATGCAAATAGTGTTGAAAATGAGTGTTTTTATTTTTAATAAATATTAAAAAGCAATAAATATGCAAAATAAAAATATGCGTGGACCTACAATGCAACAAGAAATTAACGTGATTTTTTGAGAATTTTTGGAATTTTAAAAATGCATGCAATAAATAGAGATAACAACAAGAAAATGTAATCTAGGAAGGGTATTTTTGTGATTATCCAAACATCCAGGGGCTTAGGTGCAATTTTCACAAAAATTTATAACTAATAAATTAATTTCCATGTCCAAATACAAATACCAAAAGCCGCTAGGGGCACGGCTGCAATTTTCCCAACCCCGCGCGTGAATGCTACGCGCCTAGGAAGGACTGAAATGTAATATCCAAAAACTCGAGGGGCTGATATGCAAATTATCCAAAAATATTACACTTTACAAAATAGTTCCTAGACTGATACCAAATAAATAAACCCTCAGGGGAGTCCCTGCAAAATGTCCAGTCCCCTCAGGTGCACAGGCACGTGAGGTGACGTGGACTGGACCTACTTGCAATTAATGAAAGTTTGGGGATGTCTACGCAAATATTACAAAAATATGTAAACTACATACGAAAGTTTATGGACTAAAAATAAATACAAAAATGCTCAGGGTAAAAGATGCAAAATACCCTAAGCAAGGCGATCCGACGGCGAAGATGAAGCCACTTGACACGTGGTGCGTGAAGGACGGCCGATGACGCTTCGCGGATGGACGGCAGCGATTAGATCCCCCTGGATGGATCGGATGGCTGGGCTCCTGGGAGATCCAACGTCTACTGCTACGGCAGGAGGCGCGGCCTGATCTAACAGCGTAGGAGGATGGAGCAAGAACAAGGAAGCGTCGCCGGTGAATCGAGCTTCCCGCCCTCGATTGGCGAACTCCGACGGACTTCTGGTTCCAAAAATAGCCTGCAGCCTCATGCGGTCCTCCTCTATCTCCCGATGGCTCCAGAAAACCTCACCGACGGTCGAGGCTCGTGGGGGATGACGGCAGAGCTGGGAAGCTCCAAGGAACTCCGGCGAGATGCAAAACGAGCCCCAGGTTCGAGTCAATGTTTGTTGACCTGCAAAAAGGTGTGAAAGGGTCCAGGGCAAAATGCCTGGACCCCACGGAGGTGGAAACGAGGCGAGGGGAGATGGCGCACGGTGGGTGGCCGTAGCAAGCTCCGGCGAAGGATTCGATTAACTGATTTGATGGATGAAACGTGAAATTTCTTGGGGGGAAACGATCCAAATATTAAGGCGAACAAAATGTAAGGAAAATAAATGAAGAAGGATGCCTGCCTCGATGGTTAGAACCAGAGGGAAGTATACCTCGATGCTGGTGAAAAGCGGAGGTGGTGGAGCTGCCTCGGGCCTCGCTCGACCAGCCTGAAGCGCTGGAGAGGAAGTTGTCACCTTCCTCGAGCTCGCGGGCGTGAAAGAGGGGGCTAAGCCTATGTGGGAGGGGTTCAAACTTGGAATTGAAGGTCGCGGCTCAATATGAAGGGTTTGACTCTGCAGCTCTGATGCTCCAAAGGTCGAGGAAGATGGCTCGAATCGCCGCTCCTCGGCCCTAGGAAAGCCTAGGGCGTGAAAGAGCAAGGATCGAGGAGCAAAAGTGCTGAAGAGGTCGACAAGAATGGATGCAAGATTTGACCTAGAAAAATCCGTCAAGATGGACAAAAAACTAGGTCTGATGCATGGCAGGGGAGGGAGGACAGCCAGTTGACCGCCGGTCAACGTGGACTGTCACCTGGTTGGTCCATGTGGACCAACCAAGGAAAACCCCTGATAAATGATTTGTAAATTCAATTAAAAATAAAAAAAGAATCAATTAATTTTTTATTATTAAATAGAAAATGTTTATTATTTTATAAGGTATTTTAATATGTTTTTAATTATTTTATGAGGTATAAATTTACAAGTTACCATTTTAGGTCTATATAGGTATATATATATCTATGTATTTCGACATTTTATTTTTATTTTGTATATTTAATTTATTAATTTTTGTTTATTATTTTATAAATTTATGGAATATTTTTATTTACTTAAATATATTTTTATTTTATTTTTTTGAGGTATTTTGTACACTTAGTAAAATATAAGAATGAATTGTATAGGTATGTATACAAGTGTTATACCTATGTATGATTTTTACACAAGTATTTTATTCTATGTTTTCTTTGAGTTTTTACTCTGATTTTAATGTACATATATATTATAAATAATATTTACAAAATTATAAAAATAAGAAATTATGAAAATAAAGAATAATAAATAAAATGAATATTTTAATATGTACAAGTATACAATAGGGGTACAAAACTCAACTTTCAAACCGTAGCTCCACCAAATGTGAAACCACCACCATTAAATAGCTTATTTTAAATTATATAAAATTAAAGGTGAGTTTGATGCATTTCGAGCTTTTATTAGGGAGATACATGTCTGGGAAATTGGGATTCTGGAATCTTATTCAGATCATAACTTTTTATCTGTGAATTATTTTTGAGTAAAATCAATTTTGTATTTTTCTATATATAATTATCTACAACTTTCATGTATAAACTTTATTTATTTGGAGTACAAAAAGTGGAACCAAAAATAGATCTCAAAATGAATAAAGAAAGAATAAAATAAATAGGTATCTGGCCCTTATCTCCCCCTACTTTATTCCTTATCGACCTAGTTATCGAGATGCCTATGTCTCGGGGTTTCGGGTCATAAAATATTTACAATATTTTATTCGTTTTCTTTTCTTTTATTTATTCTATAATTTTGTCTTTAAAACATTATTTTATACACTATTTACATGCACATGCATGGATGCTAAAATGCGGGAATTAAGGGTATTTACATGCATTTACTAGGGTTTTTTAGGCCAAAATGATAGAATAAAGATGATGAAATGTGGATTCATCATCCCCCTATACTTTGCCTTTGCTTGTCCCTAGCAAACACTTATGCAATAAGTGCAGAAAAAGAGAAACAAAGAAAAGAAAAAGAAGAAAGTGGATTTAGTCCAATTATCAAACTTGTCTTCACAAAATCAAAGTTTGGAGCTTAAGTTAGACCTTTGGAATTTTAGTGCGGGCGGAACCTTAATGAGAACCAGATTTGAAATCCAACAGTCCTTGAGGATCCCAAAACTCTGTTCAAGTCTCCTCAATAGCCAGGTCAGAAATACTTTAACTCATACGCAAACCCTTACGACTCTGAATCTGACTCGTACAGTGTAAGTGATGGTGGCTCTCCCCAACTAGAATGATAAAGAGACTGACTTCTCCAGCATGACAACCCAATGATTCCCCAATCCAATAACTCCTTCCTCGAGGAGCGGGGTATTCCCTTCTAAGTTCAAGTGGCAACCAGCTTAAGAGGAGGGGTGAAGAGAAGAATGGACGGTAGCCAGTGTAGCTACCTATCCTAGGATGCAAGACCAGTGTAGTCAAGTCATCTAGCTGTAGGCTCACATGATATGACTTTGGATCTCAAGCTTGCTTATTGACTATACAATATATGTACATACTTTGCATGCATTTATTTTTGTACAGGCCTATCCATGTTTTTTTTCATACTATTTACAGCAGCATTTACATAAGGAGTTTTTCCTCTTGAGCCAGTAGACTATCCCTCTTTTGAAGCTTTATTGCAACCCACACTCTCTTGTCTTTAGACTTCCTCATCACTGGACGGGTTGGGGTGCACTTCCCTCCCTAGAGGAGGACAAATGTTTCCACTTGTGTGCGTCTCATACCGGCAAATCCAATCCCCTCACCACCCCAACTGAGTTGAGCCATGTGAAAGGTGCAGGTGTCCAAGTTAGGTCATTATCAACAAGAGTCGTGCGTGTGCTCCGAAATACTCTACTTATGCAGTCAAGAATCCATTGAACCAAGTCTCGTGATCCTCAAAGAATTAAGTCAACTAGACCTGAAGTACCTCAAACCTAGTTCCTATAAGGTTCATGTTATTAGGTAGATTTTAAGGTCCAATCAAGCTCCAATCTCCGGATTTTATTTAGAGTTGTTCAACTATCAAACTCAATCCGAAAAATGCTAATGCTATGTGAATGCTATGCAAAATGCAGAAAATATTTTTGTGATGCAATTTTCAAGATTTTGAATTTTTTATGGATTTTTGAAAGATGATGCATATGCATTTTTGTATTTTTCAAAAAGATTTTCAAATGTTTTTGGATTTTAATTTTGCAAATGTTTTTGGGTTTTTTGGAAAACAAAAAGATTTTGGATAAAAACTAGGTACAAACTATTTACACGGGAGTGCTTCTTATATTACAAGAAGTGGATTTTAAGAATTTTACAAGGGTAAGTGATCAATTTTATAGATATATAATAGATTTTGGTGTGATGTATATATTCCTCAAACTTATTTGAAAAAGGTTTCTCAAACAATTTGAAAACTATAGTCCAAAATAATTTTTACAAATAATTTTACAAACATGTACACACATTTGAAAATCATTTTACAAAGGCTTTTCAAACAGTATAGATAGATTTTTCAAAATACTTTTGCAACCATTTTTCAAACCATTTGCAAATCATTTTTCAAACATTTTATTTCACACAAAGAAAATAAACTTTACAAACCAAAATGTTTTTACAAAGGTTGAAAACATGTAACAAATCGTTTTCAAAATAGTTTTCAAAAGATTTTTCACAAAGATTTTCAACTATTTTTCAAACATTTTGCAAAAAAAATGTTTTCACCTAATTTATTAATCAGTAAATACGAAAAGAATTTGAAGAATAATCACATCTTTTTATTAGGAAATTTAATGAATTTTTGAGAATTATTAGCCATATTATTAAGAAAATACGAAAGTACGAGTTATGGCTAAAGTATATGCGCAGTATATATGACCCCCTATACTTAGCTTGAGCTATGTCCTCATAGATCGGAGAGAAAAGAGAAGTCAGAACTCGTACTAAGTATAGGTAAGTCTAAGGAATAAATAAATAAAGGAATGAATGAACAAGTGAATGAGAAGTCGACCGTCCCCCCTATACTTAGGATCAAATAATCCTAAGTATAGCAGACTGTACACAACGTAGGGAGGGTCAAGGGTGGGAATGGACAGATCGTACTCAGATTGTCTCCCCCTATACTTAGGGTAAGATATCCCTAAGTATAGACAAGAAGAGGAGACAATGGAGAGGATCGAAAAGAATGAAAACTCGGGGTGCATACCCCCCCCCCTATACTTAGGATAAAGTACGTCCTAAGTACAGAAAACTGTCTACAGAGGGCGACACCTTTTTGATACAAAAAGAAGATAGAAAAGGAAAAGAAGAAAAGAAGAAAAGAAGAAAAGAATAGATCACAGCTCAGTGTGTGTACCCCACTATACTTAGGACAAAGTGCATCCTAAGTATAACAAAATCACAAGATGAAGACGGGGTAGCAGACATAACGGGAGAATGAAAGAATGATATAGACAGTTGGATCTATACAGCGGAAGTGGAAGTGATAACCATGTATGAGATGCAAATGATATGAGTCAAAGAACACATCTCATACCAGAAGAATGGGGGCAACGTCAACGGTCGACGGATCATGATCTAGATATAGCTTCAGGCGTTGACCGTTAACACGAAAGGTAGAGGAAGATGACAGTTCGGATATATCAATACTACCATTGCCATGTACCTTCCTGACCACATACGGACCTTTCCACTTACTCTGTAATTTCCCTAGAAATAATTTCAGCCTAGAATCAAACAACCATACACGTTGATCGGGCTCGAACTGTTTATGGTTGATATGAGAATCATGCCATGTCTTCACTTTTTCCTTATACTGTAGGCTGCTAGAAAAGGTTATATCTCTCAATTCCTCCAGGGCTGCCAACTCTGCTTTCCTCTATTCTCCTATACTCTTGGGATCCAATAATAACTCAGTAACTGCCCAAAGTGACTTGTGCTTGATCTCTACTGGTAGATGGCATGGCTTGCCATAGACGAGACGAAAGGGAGATGTCCCTAATGGAGTCTTGAAGGAAGTCTGATAGGCCCACAAGATTGAGTCCAAAAGCTGTGATCAATCCTTTCGGTCAGGGTGGACAACCTTTTGTAAGATAGTCTTGATCTCCCTGTTCGATACTTCAGCAAGACCATTAGTCTGAGGGTGATACGGCATGGCAACACGATGGGCAATGCTGAACTCGTCTGCACAGGCCCTAACCTTGTCATTGATAAAGTGAGACCCCCCTTCTGAAATCAGAACTCTAGGTATCCCAAACCATGAAATGATATTTTTCCTCAAAAAGCGACACACGGTCTTAGCATCTGCGGCTCGGGCGGGGATGGCCTCAACCCATCGGTTCACATAATCTACAGCAAGCAAAATGTACTCAAACCCCTGACTCTTAGGAAATGGGCCCATGAAATCAATCCCCCATGCGTCAAAAACCTCACAAAAGTGAATGGGTTGCATGGGCATCATGTCTCTCTTTCCGTAAGTACCCATCTTCTAACAGTCAGTACATCTCTTCATGAACTCATCTGAATTCTTGAAGAGAGTAGGCCACCAAAGGCCGGATTGGAGCACCTTCTATGATGTCCGTCTCCCAGAATGATGTCCTCCTGCCTCAAGCTTGTGGCAGTAGGTGAGGACACTATGCTGCTCTTCATGAGGAATGCACCTCCTTCAGATGCTATCCCCTCCTTCATGATAAAGGACGGGATCCTCCCAATGGTAAAACTTGACCTTCGTCAGGAAGGTCTCAAGTTTCTGCCTGGGTCAACCTTGTGGAACCGTCTTGGCAACAAGATAGTTCACAATGTCAGCGTACCATGGGAGTGAGGTGATAGCCAAGATCGCCTCATCTAGGAATGTCTCTGTAATAGGTGCGCTGGGCTCAGATTCCTCAAGGTTCTCTAAGCGGGAAAGGTGATCCGCCACCACATTCTTAACTCAAGGCTTATCCTTAATCTCAATGTCAAACTCCTGGAGCAGAAGGATCAATCTGGTAAGGCGAGCTTTGGCATCCTTCTTGGCCATGAGGTACTGGATGGCGGTGTGATCTGTAAAGATAGTCACTCTAGATCCGAGAATATAAGATCGATACTTATCCAAAGCAAAGACTACGGCCAGCATCTCCTTCTCTGTCACAGTATAATTCCGCTGAGCGGCATCCAAAGTCCGGCTGGCGTAGTGAATGGCATACAACAATCCATCCCTCCTCTGTCCAAGAACAACCCCTACGGCAAAATCAGAAGCATCCGTCGTGATCTCGAATGGAAGAGACCAATTGGGTGGCTGAAGGACATGAGCCGTGACAACCATATTCTTGAGAGTCTCAAAGGACGCAAGACACTTATCATCTACAATGAACTCAGTGTCTTTCGTCAGCAAATCAGTGAGCGGTCGGGCAATACACTGAAGTCCTGAATGAACCGTTGGTAGAAACCGACATGCCCCAGAAAAGACCGCAATTGACGCAGTTTGGACGGTGGATTGAGTTTTCTAATGATATCCACCTTGGCAGGATCGACCTCCATGCCCATGTTGGAGATGATATGACCAAGGATCGTCCCTTGAGTCACCATGAAGTGACTCTTCTCCCAAGACAAAACAAGATTGACCTCTATGCAGTGCTGAAGCACATGGTCTAGGTAGTCAAGACAAGCATCAAACCCATCGCCATAGATCGAGAAGTCATCCATGAAGACCTCCAAACAGTCATCCACCATGTCCGAGAAAATGGACAGCATGCACCTTTGGAATGTCGTCGGGGCGTTACACAAACCAAAGGGCATCCGTCTGAAAGCATACGTCCCAACCGGACAGGTGAATGTCATTTTCTCCTGGTCTTCGAGCGCAATGTCCACTTGATTGTAACTGGAGTACCCATAAAGAAAATAATAATGACTCTTCCTAGCTAGCCTCTCGATAATCTGATCAATGAATGGCAGTGGGAAATGATCTTTCTTCGTGGCCTGATTCAATCGTCTGTAGTCCACACAGACCCTCCAAGAAGTGGGTACTTGGGTTACGATCTCCTCTCCAGACTCACTCACAACTGTAGTGATACCCGTCTTCTTGGGTACCACATGTAATGGACTAACCCACTTGGAGTCGGAGATGTGGTAGATAAAATCGGCGCTCCACCACTTCGATATTTCCTTCATGACCACATCTCGAAGATTCAGGTTCAACCATCGCTGGAACTCACGCGACGGCCTAGCGTCCTCCTCAAGATAGATGTAGTGGGAGTACAGAGCGGAACTAATCCCCTGGAGATCAGCTATACTCCATCCTATCGCCTTACGGTTTCTTTCAAGAACCTCCATCAGACGAGATTCTTGCTCTCCAGTCAAACCTGCTGAGATAATGACTGGGTGCATATTCGGCTCACCCGCAAGGAATCTATATTTTAGCGACTGCGAGAAGGGGGTCAATTTTGGACAACTGGGAGGTGGCAGATCTGGCTTCTGATATGTCTGTGTGAAAGCTACCAGTTCTGCATGAGAGAACTCTCATTGTGCATGAACATCTGACGAAGGGAACCTTGCTGAATCATCTATGAACTGAACTGGCTCGCACTCCGTCCTAGCTGTCGGCTCAGAAGGAATCAGACATGGAAAATAGTCATCAAAATCATCCCAATCAATATCTGAATCCGAGGGATCTGAACTAGAAGAACAAGACTGAAACTCTGCATCACCACTCATCCCACAACTGTCAGCCTCAAAGGTATCCTCGTCCAGGAGTGTGCTCTCCAGGCTCTCAACTGTCATAAGCTGTAAATAGAATGAATCTGTAGGCAAGGCGAGGGTCTGTGCATTCATCATCTGTCATCACAAAATCGCACTCCTGGTGGACGTCTAGCTCGTCCTCCGTCATCTGCGCGGTATCACTGGACTGCTCTGAGAATGTTGATTCCCTCGCTCTGGTCTCTTCGATCGTCTCTATTTGTATGCTCTTGCCCTCTACATGAAAGCATACCTTCCCACTATCATGATCGGTCACCGCCTTGGCAGTGGTCAAGAATGGGCGTCCAAGTATGATGGGAGCATCGGTTATCGACTCAGGGATCTCCATGTCCACTACAACAAGGTCCACGGGAAATTTAAGGCACTGAATGGTAACGACCACATCTCTCAACAACCCCTTCGGCCTCTTAGTTAACCTATCAGCAAACTAAAGGTATGTCCTGCTCCGAAGAAGAGGACCAAACTCGAATCGGTCGAGTAAGGCCGTCGACAGGAGGTTGATAGAAGAGCCGTTGTCTAATAGAGTACGATCGAACCGCTGCTCCTTAATCTCGCATCTGACATAGGGAGCTCCTGCATCAGTTCTCTTGGCTGGCAATCAGTTCTGAATGGTGCAACAAGTAGAATGGGTAAGCACATAGATCTGATCTTTGTTGTTCCTCCTCTTCTTGTGGATTGTGGTCTTCTCTCTCAAGCTCTTTTGGAAAAGGGGGATGTGCTCAAGTGCTTCCTGTAGAGTCAGCTGGATCTGGAATCTATCAATCATCTGGTTGCTGAACTCTACCTATTGTGTCTTTTTTGGATTTTCTCTTTCATTCCCCTTCGCCAAGCGGAGTGCTTGAGGGAAGGAGATGGAAGGGGCCTCCACAGATGTAGGACTAGGAAGAGGTTCCTGTGCCTGTAAAGGAATAGAATCCATACAATGATCATTATGCAACACATATGGACCTGAAGTGTATACAGAAACTTTTCCTTTATTCATATTTTTGTTCTTTTTGTTGTTACCACAGTCCTGAGATACAAAAGGTGGCAACACAACATGTGGGAGCTCAACAGAAGTAGAAGTGGTGGCCTCAGTACCACCAACGGCATCTGACTTCGCGGCATCCGCAGCGCGCTCTGGCTCTTCATCAAAAATGGTGGCTTTAGCACCAGCGTCTGCATCGGGTATCACGATGGCCTCAGCACCGTCATCTGGATCTCCATCATTGGCGGCATCAGCACCACCGTCATCAACATCATCAGCGTCATCAGCACCACTACCCTGCTCATCTGGCGCTCGTGGTTCCTCATGCAGTTGTCGCTCAGATGAGGCACTGCCGGCTGGCATCCTACCACTCCTAGTAGTCACGAAATCAACATCATTCAAAGAAGACATGTCACTCAAATAATCACTAGGAGAGGTATCCTCTGTAAATTGTACATGCTCAGACTTCCTCTTCAGATTGTGCGGATTTGGCTCAATCTGAGCTGGTATGGCGGCCTTGCCCTTGATGATATCCCTCATCTCCTATCAGAACTCATCCATTTCCCGCCGGAAGGTTGCCTGCTGGTCAGAAATCAAGCGGGTGAGGTTATATAGAGCTGGGTTCTCAAAGGCAGGTGCCTGAGAACCGGAAGTGTTCCCTGCTGGAAATGAGGATGCTGCTGGTAGTGGGAAAATGCGGAGGGGGCTGGGAGTATGTCTGGTGAGGTTGTTGACGCTGCCTCCACTGATGTCCCTGGTAGGCGGGACGAGGACCCTGCTAATACTGTTGATAGGCGTATTGGGATTGCTGCTGTTGCTGGCTGTTCTGATGGCCCTGAGCTGGAGACTGCTGTTGGGATGAAGTGCCACCAGTGCCCCAACGGAATCCGGGGTGATCGCGACAGATCCCGGGCTGCTGTGGGTACTGGTCGTACCAAATCCCATTGACTTCCATCAATGGTTCCTGCTCACCGGGGTGTGGTGGAAGAACTGCCAGTGGTTGATCCGGCTAATAGACCACCATCTGAGTGTCCTGAGATGGTGGTAGCAGTGAGTAGTGTTGTAGCTGCTGGACTGGCTCTGCCTAGATGTGGTGAACCTGACGGTACGAGGCAGAGGGCTGGGTGGAGCTGCTACTGCTGGGATCGGCCCGTGATCTGGGAGGCTGCTGAATGGACGTCTGTGCCTCCTGGATGCAGAGAATCTGCATCTTCAGGTCACTCATGGTCTTCGTGATAAGGTCCATCTGGGCAAGACCTTGACTCTGCTTCTAAAGAATCACGATGCGGTCCAACTTCTCAGAAATGATCCCCATGTCGGTAGCGGTGGATTCAGCCTAAGCTGCGGCTGCTGACGGAGTGTGTGTACTGGCATCGATACGTGCTATCCTCTGATATCCAACTGCCTGTGGTGGAAGCTTTGGCTGTGTATAGACGCGGGCTTGGGCCATGACTGTAGAATTCTCTGCCATACCCTCATAGATCTCCCAAACTGCATCTTCTCCCTTGGAGAAGTAAGATCCATCACAAGAGGCGCTAACAAGCCCCTGCAACTCCGGTGTCAGCCCACAGAAGAAACTCTGAACCAAATTGGGCTTAGATATGTCATGATGTGGACACCGGTCAATGAGCTTTCTGAATCGATCCCAAGCCTCGTGGAACTGCTCGTTTGGGACCATGGTGAAATTGCTAATCATAGCTCGTGCTGCGTTGGTCCGGCCGAGTGGATAGTACTTGTTCAAATAATTGGTCCGGAGTTGTGCCCATGATGTGACGTACCTCCCTAGGTGTTTCAGCCAATACGCTGCTCTGTCGGCCAATGAGAATGGGAAGGCATCATCTTGATTGTGTCCTCGTCCACCAGTCTGTCATGGACAGTGCTGCAAATCATCTCAAACTCCTGCAGATGGAGATGAGGCTCCTCGGTGGCTAGCCCGTGAAACTTGGGCAATAGCTGGATAGTCTGCGGCCGAAGCTCAAAGTTCCCAACAATGGGAGGAAGCTGAATCCATCGATGAGTAAGGGTCGCGACTGGGTTGTGCAACTGCCTCATAGTCATCGGTGGTGGCCTCTCCTGATTAGGCTCTCCACCTTCGCATGCGGCTTCTGGTATGTCGCCTCCACCGCCCTCAGGTCTGTCATCTCTTCCCTCTCGCATCTGCGCAATCTCCCTCATTAGGTCACCCATGAATATTCCCTGGTCTCTGATCTGCCTCTGCATGGTCTCTAGGGAAGCTAAAAGTGAGTTGTTGATGGCAGCTTGATCATATAGGAATGGTGGTGGTCTCTGCTCATCTGGGTCTTCCTCTCTGTCGTCCATGTCTTGGGTTTCTGCAAAGGCAAAAGAACCCATCTCAGGTGCCATCAAATTATCTGAGCTCTGTGTTGCACTAAACTCTGACACACTTGGACTGATGGAAGAAGAAGGGTGGTCGAGGGGGAATAGGGTGGAAGTGAACTCAGGCTCGGAGAGTGGGTCTGAACTCCCTGAAGTCGTCCTAGATGAATAGGGAGGAGTGCTGGATAGCGGTGCCGCCAAAGACGGCCTAAGAGATCTCCTTCCCATCATCGTGATTGTTGAGAAGAATGAGGTTGAGAAATGAAGAAGGGGGGCAAAATTGTGCACAATTGTGCAGTGTTTTTGATCTTGACCTTAATTCAACTAGTCAATCAAACACAATACAAGGGGTTCACCAACTCAACGCATGAAGCCTTGAAGGATTGGCTGTTATCTTTATAGTTTTTAGATTGAATTCAGGCAATTAATCTTTGAACGAGTCCTTAGAGCGCTACGCCTATAGGAGAGAGAACACTGCCAGAAAAGAATCCCGTACTTGTCCTAATCCTGTGTAACATGTAGTCTGTACTTTTTGAGGTCCTTGTAACCCTTCCTAGATCCCTACTCAGCCAAAGAAATAGGAGGAAGCCAATAGGTGAAACCGATACTTCGGATCTCGCTCGCAACAGAATCACCCGTGAGTGTGCAAGATCCTACTCAGACGCAAGACGATGAGACAGACACCCCCGTGAAGGCATGGCCTATGCTTGATACTTCGGACAAGGTCAATTCTCTACACAATAGAGAGTCATCAATGCCGACCAAGCCCTACTCGTATATGTACGATAGAAGCGCCAATACTTCGGAAATCCATGCGATTCACAAGGCAGCCACAAGCTGGGTTTTGGGCTCTAATCCTTACGAAGTCACTCACTCACTTGGAAGGAGACCTTCCCATGCAACCTGAGTACAATTGAGGGCTTTGCTCACCCCAAGCAATGTGTCCAATTAGCCGATTTTATTTAGGTCAAGTTTTCTTTAGTAGTCCTTTTTTTAATTTTTTTGGTGTTATCACTTGCTTTGAGTCAATTCAATACAAGCGCCTAACGTTTTTTCTTTTTTCCTTGATTCCTATTTGATCCAAAAACAGAGGGAGAGTGTTGGAAAAAGCAATGCGAGTCGGCACGAAGATGGAAATCACACCTCCGTGCCTAAATGATGAATGCTCAAGTATGAAGACTAACAGTGCCTCCAGCTCTCTTCATGCATGATGCAACGCAGGAATTTGTAAACCTAATCTATATATGGTATGCAATCCGATGAAATCACCCTAGGATGAGGATAGAATATTAGCGTGAAGAACCTTTTTCAAAATTTGACTAAGTCCAAAGAATCGAGACTATAGGTGCATGCAAAGTTAATTAAGGTGTTTGGACCTAGTCTTACGCCAATCAATCCTTAAGCTAGAGCTCAATCACAAAAAATAAGAAAACAAAACCGGAAAACAAAGGGAAAAATGCGATGAAAACCCGATGAAAACGGCGGTGAGCCCCCAAGTGTACAAGTACTTGGAAATTAGGCCCGAATGTCCAAGTCCGAATGTACCTATATTATTACAAATAATGGAGTTTCTCTCTCAGACTTAATTACACAAATATAGACAGAAAGTAAACGAGCTAATCTACAAAAATTCTAAGTCTTCTTCGTGCAGGCCGTATCCGGCGTCACGTGGGTGCCCATGCACCTAGGAAAAGTCGCCTCCCTCGATCTGTGGTACCTCGCACAAAGACACAAAGAGGGTGGTCAGATAGCTCAAAAATATAAGTCAAATATAAAGTAAATAAAAGAAGCGATAATGGTAAACAAATAAGCATAATCAGACACAAGATAAGATCTATACGTTGTTCCTCCCCGACAACGGCACCATTTGTTGAACCCAAATTTCGATGGTCTTAAGTTCCACACAAGGTGGGAACTTAGTCGCTGAACCGACCACTCAGAAATTCGGACTACAATCAACAATTAACCCACAACAATCAAATAAAGCAATGAAAATAAAAGTAGAGTCAAAATTTATTACAACTCTATAAAAATGTGTACATTGTGCAAGTGTGTAGAGGTCGAACTCAGGGAGCAAACAGGATAGATCAAGGCAAAATGTGTAGAAATGTGATTTGTGATCAAGTGCCTGCAAGCAAGCAAATTTTTGTGGGTTTTTAATTTTATAATTTTTTATTTGATTTTTGCTTTTTGTATTTTTATATTTTTCTTTTGAATTTTTGACTTTTAAATTCCTTTTATATTTTATATTTTTTTATTTTCTTTTTCTCTAAATAGGATATATACACAATATAGGAAAAGAGAAGAACAAGGATTAATAAAAATAAGGAAAAATATTCAAAAATCAGGAAATAAAATGTTGGGCTTTTTATATTTTTCTAATGGTTATGTGATTTTTATAGATTTTTCCTAATTTTTTGGTATTTTTAAAGACTAAAATACTGAAAACAGGGAATAAAATAAAAAGCTGAAACTAAAATCGAGAAATAAAATATCAAACAGTAACAAAAATTCTCCAAATTAATTTTAAATAAAAGATAATAAAATAGGGAAAATGCTGAGATAAAAATTATATTTTTATGATTTTTGTGGAATTTTTAAGATTTTAATGAAGATTTTTGATGTTATGCTATTTTTAGGGGTTTTCTTTTGAAATTTTTAATGATTTTTGGTCTGAAGTTAGAACACACAAAACCAAACAAAATATATTTTTTTTGAATTTTTCGAAAACTTTTTATAATTTTTAGGTATTTTCTAATGCAAACAGTGCTGAAAATGAGTGTTTTTTATTTTTAATAAATATTAAAAAACAATAAATATGCAAAATAAAAATATGGCGTGGACCTACAATGCAACAGGAACTTAACGTGATTTTTTGAGAATTTTTGGGATTTTATAAAATCCATGCAATAAATAGAGATAACAACAAGAAAATGCAATCTAGCAAGGGTATTTTTGTGATTATCCAAACATCCAGAGGCTTAGGCGCAATTTTTACAAAATTTTATAACTAATATATAATTTCCAGGTCCAAATACAAATACTAAAAGCTGCTAGGGGCACTCCTGCAATTTTCCCAACCCCGCACGAGAATGCCACGCGCCTGGGAAGGACTGAAATGCAATATCCAAAAACTCGAGGGACTGATATGCAAATTACCCAAAAATATTACACTTTACAAAATAGTTCCTAGACTGATATCAAATAAATAAACCCTCAGGGGGTCCCTGCAAAATGTCCAGTCCCCTCACGCGCACAGGCACGTGAGGTGACGTGAACTGGACCTCCTTGCAATTAATGAAAGTTTGGGGTGTCTACGCAAATATTACAAAAATATTTAAACTACATACAAAAGTTTATGGACTAAAACTAAATACAAAAATGCTCAGGGTAAAAGATACAAAATACCCTGAGCAAGGTGATCCGACGGCGGAGAAGAAGCCACTTGACACGTGGTGCGTGAAGGATGGTCGATGACGCTTCGCGGATGGACGGCAGCGATTAGATCCCTCCGGATGGATTGTACAGTTGGGCTCCTGGGAGATCCAACGGCTACTGCTAGGGCTGGAGGCGCGGCGTGATCTAACGGCGCAGGAGGATGGAGCAAGAACAGGGAAGCGTCGCCGGCGAAGCGAGCTTCCCCGCCCTCGATCGGCAAACTCCGGCGGACTTATGGCTCCAAAAATGACCTGCAGCCTCCTGTGGTCTTCCTCTATCTCCTGGTGGCTCCAGAAAACCTCGGCGACTGCCGAGGCTCGCGAGGGAGGGCGGCGGAGCTGGGAAGCTCGAAGGAACTCCGGCGAGATGCAAAATGAGCCCCAGGCTCGAGTCAATGTTCGTTGACCTGCAAAAAGGTGTAAAAGGGTCCAGGGCAAAATGCCTGGACCCCGCGGAGGTGGAAACGAGGCGAGGGGCGACAGCGCACGGTGGGTGGCTGGAGGAAGCTCCGGCGAAGGATTCGATTGAGTGATTTGATGGATGAAACGTGAAATTTCTTGGGGGGAAACGATCCTAATATTAAGGCAAACAAAATGCAAGGAAAATAAATGAAGAAGGATGGCTGCCTCGATGGTTAGACCAGAGGGAAGTATACCTCGATGCCGGCAAAAGGCAGAGGTGGTGGAGCCGCCTCGGGCTTCGCTCGACCAACCTGAAGCTCTGGAGAGGAAGCTGTCACCTTCCTCGAGCTCGCGGGCGTGAAAGAGGGAGCTAAGCCTATGTGGGAGGGGTTCAAACTTGGAATGGAAGGTCGCGACTCAATATGAAGGGTTTGACTCTGCGGCTCTGATGCTCCAAAGGTCGAGGAAGATGGCTCGAATCGCCGCTCCTCGGCCCTAGGAAAACTAGGGCGTCAAAGAGCAAGGATCGAGGAGCAAAAGTGCTGAAAAGGTCGACAAGAATGGATGCAAGATTTGACCTAGAAAAATCCGTCAAAACGGACAAAAAACTAGGTCTGACGCATGGCAGGGGCGGGAGGACATCCAGTTGACCACCGGTCAACGTGGATTGTCACCTGGTTGGTCCATGTGGACCAACCAGGGAAAATTCATGATAAATGATTTGTAAATTCAATTAAAAATAAAAAAGAATTAATTAATTTTTTATTATTAAATAGAAAATGTTTATTATTTTATAAGGTATTTTAATATGATTTTTAATTATTTTTATGAGGTTTAAATTTACAAGTTTCCATTTTAGGTTTATATAGGTATATATATCTATGTATTTCGACATTTTAATTTTATTTTGTATATTTAATTTATTTTGTTTATTATTTTATAAATTTATGGAATATTTTTATCTACTTAAATATATTTTTATTTTATTTTTCTGTGGTATTTTGTACACTTAATAAAATATAAGAATGGATTGTATAGGTATGTATACAGGTATTATACCTATGTATGCTTTTTACACAAGTATTTTATTCTATGTTTTCTTTGAGTTTTTACTCTGATTTTAATGTACATATATATTATAAATAATATTTGCAAAGTATAAAAATAAGAAATTATGAAAATAAAGAATAATAAATAAAATGAATAATTTAATGTGTTCAAGTATACAATATGGGTTCAAAACTCAACTTTCAAACCGTAGCTCCTCCAAATGCGAAACCACCGCCATTAAATAGATTATTTTAACTTATATACAATTAAAGGTGAGTTTGATGCAATTCGAGCTTTTATTAGGGAGATACAGATCTGGGAAGTTGGGATTCTGGAATTTTATTCAGATCATAACTTTTTATCTGTATATTTTTTTTTGAGTAAAATCAATTTTGTATTTTTCTATATTTAATTATCTACAATTTCATGTACAAAATTTCTTTATTTGGAGTACAAAAAGTGGAACCAAAAATAGGTCCCAAAATAAATAAATAAATAATAAAATGAATAGGTATCTGGCCCTTATCTCCCCCTACTTTATTCCTTGTCGACCTAGATATCGAGATGCCTAGGTCTCGGGGTTTCGGGTCATAAAATATTTACAATATTTTATTCTTTTTCTTTTCTTTCATTTATTCTATAATTTTGGCTTTAAAATAGTATTTTATACACTATTTACATGCACATGCATGGATGCTAAAATGCGGGAATTAAGGTATTTACATGCATTTACTAGGGTTTTTTAGGCCAAAATGATAGAATAAATATGATGAAATATGGATTCATCAACATACACATCCTGAGTTGACCTTAGTATATAACATGGTCTACCAAATAAACCTAACGGAGAGGCCCACCCCTTATAATCTTCAGGACTTGATTGACCTTAGTGATCAAGCTCATTGACCAGCCTTAATACCACCCATTTAGAGAGCCTACACATGCAAGGGATTGGACCTATGAGATCTATTTACAATCCTTCTATCTTTTGACTCCACCACATGAGGCTCTGACTAATATCTTCCACATGGATGGTATATACTCAACCCAGCATTACATGCCAAAGTCTAGGTATGTTAATTATGAGACCTCAAGTTCTCAGCAGTATTCTCCAACTGAGCAGACTTCCCCCGTGATTTATCATGAGAACTTTTTGGAGGATGACTTTTCTAGACTTGTCGAGAGATATGAATCATTTGGTGACAAGTTGAAAAATATCAATGATAAACTGAATTCATTTACTGCCATCTCGGGTAGGGATGAGCATTGGGTTGGGTCGGTCTGGCCCAACCCAAAGCCCAGCCTAAAAAGCCCAGCCCGGCCCAAGCCCAAACGAACTTTGGGTCGGGCTTGGGCCCAACATTTAGGCCCAAATTTTTTTTGGATCGGGCTCGGGATTGGCTCGGTCCAGCCCGACCCGGCCTAAGAGCTCTGCTCGAAGAGGGCCTGGACCCTTCCCATATCCTACATACCTGGAAACTCTCACTTATTGCATGCATACTATGTTTATGTATGTTCATGCATCATGTTTTCATACAATGTTTATAAATCAAGAAAGTTAGGTGTAGGACATATGAGTTGATGATCATAGTATTTCAATTCAGAATTAATTTTCCTTAATTAGTCTATGGTTTAGATTCTGCTGATTATTCTTGAATTTGTTAGTGTTTAGTTTTTTCCATCAGAATATTTTCTATTGTTGAACTTTTACCCAATATGAGCTTTATGCTCATTTTTTTAACATGCAGTGCCTGGTGCACCTGTTGTTGTTAACTATGTAAGTTTGGTTCACTCTTTCAATTTCTGTAGTGAGAGACGTTTATGGTATCTAACATTGAGTGCACTTGCATAAAATGAAAAATTGTCTCTGGTAGAATTGAGTTTTAGTTATTTCACAATTATTATGGCATATGTTTTAAACAATTTTAGCTCGTCCAACTTGAACTATGACTGAGTTTAAACAAAAACTTAAAGTTAATAATCTATAATGGTTGGAGATGGGCCGGCCCGGCCCAAGTCCGGCCCATAGGAATTGAGTCGGGCCTGGGCTTGGGCCGAACCAAAGAAAATTTTACGAGCCTAGGCCCGGCTCAAGGCCCAAAGTTTTTAAATGGGCTTGGGCATGGACCCTTCAGGGCCCGTCCCAGCCCGACACATGCTCATCCCTAATCTCAGGTGTGAAAGTGGAAATGAAATGAGCAGATTCAAAGTCGAAAACCTAGAGGACATTAGGAAACACACACACACTCTGTATAGCTGGACTCCCTTCTACCTCCCTCTTCTACTAACCACTTGTCCTCTGATCTCGAGTTTGTGCATTCTCCTACTCCTCCTAAACCTATCAAAGTGACTAAAAATTTTGATAATGTCAAAAGGACCCAAAAAATGAAAAAGTAGAGAATATCATAAAAAAAATAAAAATGAAAAAGGCCTAAAAATTGGGCCATGTCCTTAGGAAGGCGATCGCTAAGGAATTGATTCTAGAGCTTTCATAAAATCCGTAGAACACTTTCCTAACCTCAAAAGATTCATGAGAAGTAAATTGATACCCTAGAGGCTGGGCAATAAGAGAACAAGGACTGAGAGATATCTAGTCTGTATGGTCACCTCCTTAGTGATGGGGAGAAAGATCAAGAGCCGCAGAGTGAAGCAATTTCCTAGGGTTGAATGTAAAATCAAAGATAATACCTTCACCCATGCCAGAATCGATGATGACTCATTGATTAATATCCTCCCAACATCTGTGTTTAATAAGCTCAATCTTGAACGAATCAAAAGGTCGAGAGAGATTGTTCGACTGGTTGATCGATCTATAAACGATCGAGAGGAATCATTTCAGTCATCATTACTTTCCAAGGTGCTCAATTTCAAGTAGACTTCATGATCATTGACATTGAGCATCAAGGAGAGTTTACCCAGTCTCCAATCATTCTCGATAAGATGTTCTTAGCTTTGTCTAAGGCAACTATAGATTTTGAGACTCGGGAGACCGATATACAGCATTGGGAGAACTCGGACCTCATCCATTCTTTGAGGACACACGATACTCTTAGGTAACCCACAAATCCGTAGACAGTCATAACCTTCGGGCGGTAGATAAGTCCTACCCCTCTGCAACACCTAAGAGGATGACTATTGAACATACCCATGGTACTAAGAACTCCCATACCAAGGAGATTCCACCCGATGCTTGCTCCACCACCCCCATGAGAGCTCCTGTGAAGGACTCATAAACAAAATCTTCTCCTGATTTGAAACCTAACTTTGTCAAATGTCTTAATCATTTCGGTGATTCGAATCCCAAGCCTACATTGTCACAACCATCACCTAAAGGGACGGTCAACATCTCACAAAATTACTCCAAAAAGGAAGTTATTTCTTCTAGTCGATTTTCTAGTGAGAAGATGAAGAGCACTAATTCCTTGAGGCATTCCCTTGAACCCCTCAAGGCATGTCACTATCATCGTCCTTGTCATACTACAGGTTTTAGAAAATCGATAATGATGATCTCCTATGAGGAGTCCTCTTCCATTTCCAATGACGTTGTCATCATAAATGGGTATGGCAAGGATGTCATTCAACATACTCGAGCAAGCAATCCTGTGTCAATCGACGTTGGACATTCCATCCTCCTTACTACTATTCTTTTGGGGATGAATCTCACAGTGACACATGTCCATACTTCATCTTCCCTCTCCATTCCGGCAAGAAGGTCCATCGCAAACATTCTTGATTCCTTGTATACCCTCACTCCATCTTGTATATATTTTCTTCTTTTTATTCCCTCACTCTCCCATGATTCGCACCACATTCCCCAGTTTCGTATCTTTTTAATTTTGTGGCTATACTTAGGATGACTAGAGCCTAAGTAAAAGGGGATGAGTGACCTAAGTTGCTCTTTCTCTTATTTTTATTTTGTTTTTGTATATTTTCTCCCAATCTTATCAGCCTCCCATTTGTGAACACTAGTCCATACTTAGGTTGACCGAATCCTAAGTATAAGGAGGCGATACTCGTTGCGTCTATCTCGGCTTCTATTCTTTTTCTCTTTCCCTCGACCTCCTCATTTTTTTCTTCTCTTATACTTAGGCCCTCAAAATCCTAAGTATAGGGGGTCGGTCGACTTCTATTCTTTTCACCCACTTACGCTTAGGGCTCGTTTGGTTGCAGGGTTGGGCATGGTTGGCTTGATCCAACCCGGGTTGGCCCTGCAACCAAACAGGGTTCTCCTCCTCACAGTTTACTATTCACAGGGGTACCCCTGCCCAGCCCAACCCTGTCCAACCCTGCAACCAAACGAACCCTTAGTATGAGCTATGACTTTTTGTTACCTAGCGCCATGAGGACATAGATATGCTAAGTATAAGGGGGTTTGTATATATTACATATATACTTTACCTATATCTCGTACTTTGATTTGTTTGTAAATATAATAAGAGGTTTTAGGTAAATTCTTGTAAAATTTGTAAGTTTTTGTTTTACTTGTAAGTAATACACCTTTTTTGTAAAATTTGTTGTAAATTAAGGGTGTAACCAAAAAAATTGAAAACAAAACTATGAAACTTTTTCAAAATAATTTTTTAAAAAAACATCAAAAATCTCTTCAATTTTTCTTTTTCTTTCTCCTTCAAAAAATTAATTAAAATCTTTTCAAAAAAGTGTTTGAAATAATAACAAACAAGTATCTTTTTTCTTAAAAAATTAAGAAAACAACAAAAAAAACTAACTAATAAGTTGGTTTAGTCTCTAACACTTACACATTCGCATAAGACTTGTGAAGTTTAGAACACTTGATTTATGAGGTCTTAAGATTCAAAGTTAACCAACCTTAGTCATTAGGGTCTATGACATAACTATTCACATTTCCCTAGTTTAAAAGATATGTATGCTATATTGCATACTTAGTCTCTACCTCAAAGAATATGATCAACACCTCACTTGCACGGATGCAGTTATGATGAGATGAGTTGATGATTCACTTGAGGAATTGGGATGAGGGATTTGAGTCTGGATCTGATTTTATGATACTCGAAGATGAGATAAATTTGATGAAGGCTTCATGAAACCTAAGAGTCAGCAACTTTAGATAGTATGAGAACATGATTCTCATGTTATCTCTTTATATTGACTTATGTGCCAGGGTGTGATGAAATATAAAAATTTGTTGATCAGTGTGCGTCAACTTGGTAAAAGAAGTGGAGCTAGACAAAAATCAAAAGAAAAGATAGTGAAATAAAGCTCTTACACTTCAAAGACAAATATAAAGAGCTTCCACCAATGGTGAGCGCTCCAAACCTTTCAAATGCCTACTTGACCACCATCTTAGGTTTTTATGAGTTGGGATAGCACCCAAAAAGGGTATGTATATTATAGTGATACAGGTCTGGGTGTTGAAGGTATGATAAATACTCAAAAGAGACACACTCCGATGCATTCCTAGGAAAATAAGTGCAGACGACTCAACGATCTCTTGATGGACGCACTGATCAACACAAAAAATATACATATGTTGCGCAACAAGGCATTCAAGAGGATCTTTTCCCAATGAGAGGGAGAGAAGAAAAAACATCATCCTATGCCCTCCATCAACTAGCCTTCCATATTTACTTTTAAGACTGACAACTAAGGAGATGATGAACTAGATGCAAGAAATGATTTATTCCCTAGTGTTGAGGATTGGGTTCTTAGGAGAATCCTTAGACTGGAACTTTGGGTGACGCTTTGACTCTATTCTTTCAATTGAGATCCACACTTATTGTCATATCATTTATGCTATATGTATACAGAGAGAGTCTCGTGATTAGGGAAGTTGGATACCTTTTAACTTGAGCTTGGTTCAGCTTAAAATTTTAGGATCACTAAAATCGAGAGTTCCTAATGGATCAACTCTTGTATTTTATATGCACAGTCATGGTTAATCCAACTTATTGATTCTTCATTTGCTTGAGAACTAGCAAAGTTAAAGTATAGGGGATGATGAATATGTGATTCATCATCTTAGTGTATGAATCTTAGCTTGAATCTCTGAACAAAACATCAAATAAATGTCCCTAACTTCAATAAATTAACAAAATACAACTCTTAATAAAAATAGACTAATAATTGTTAAGGTAAAAGACTTGATTGAATTGAAGATAGAGGCCCTGGGGTCTCTTATATAGGAAAGGAACCCAATGGGTAAATTACAATATGAGAACAAAAGAAATAGAAAATGAGAAAATAATAACAAAGATAACTAATAACTCAACAATCCCCCTTAAGCTGGAGTGTAGATATCGATCAGACTCAGCTTGGAACAACACCTCTGATACGATCCTCTGGCTATGGCCTTTGTAAATACATCTCTTGTCTGATCTCCAGAGCTGACATGTGTAGTTACTATGGCCTCTGTAACTTGCTCAAAAAATCTCAAAAATTCAGATTATGTGTGTTTACTTTGCTTTGACTTCTGGCCAAAGTTTATCAAAAATGGGGGTGTTTTGTTCTTGGAATAATTTGTTGTGTGAATTTTGTAATCGATTTTTAGTTTGATCCACACATAATATTTTTCTGTAAACTCAATTTTCGCGGATTGCATATCGATAGATCTATTTGAGATAATTTTGTTTTGGTGTGAGTTTTCATTGTTGATTTATTAAGAATTAATTACTAGATTCATTCTATTTCAGTAGAAAACTCATAAAAAAACATATATTATCAGAAAATTAAAAAGTAGGGTAAGCTCATTTCATCATATTTGAGATTCTATCCAAGTTTCATAATTTTTAGGTGCTATTTGTGAGAAAATTACATAAAATCCAAAAAGATCATTGATTTTTCATGCATACATTTTATATCCTAAAAAAATAAAAAATATATCTAGTGAGCATCATTTCATGATCATTCAAGAAAAATTAGTCTCTGAAAAATTGGACTCAATTAGATATTAATCAATATTTGTGAACTTAGACTAATTTGACCTTGAAAACTGCATCAAGCATTGCATTTGCATTCATAACGCATAGAGAAAAAAATCCCTCTTAGAAAACAATGCATTAAGTTGGATAAATTGAAACCGTAAGTTTTTCCTTTGTCTCCTTGAGTCGACCGTGGGGCTTGCCTAGGTTAAATAAATACTTGACCGCACCTCGACTGATTGATTGATATTTGTTCCTGTGGTTTATTTTTTATTGATCTTGATTGCCTAACTACAACAATTCGACCGAAATTAGAGCTTTTCACATATTATCAAGGGGTAGGTGGGTTACTGATGTCAGTCACGTGCATAGCACGTGGGGAGAGAGAAGAGACGAGGGAGGGTTGACCAAGAGCCAGGTGGCTCCTTTGGGTGCGCGACACGTGGTAGATGTTGATCAATGCAGAATAATGTAGAAATAAATAGATTATAAATACCAAATAACCTCATATACGGAATATCCAACATGAAAAGTGATCATCTTAATGTGATTTCCAATGCTTATGAAGACTCGACTGCACATGTAATGAACTGTGCAAGATATATGATTTTTTTGGGTGATATTTTATGTATATAAAATACTATTTTCTTAGCTTTGTAATTTTTATTTGATTTTCTGTGAATGAATAATGCATGTAAAAATCAAGTATGATTTGAAATGATGTAATGGACTCAAATGCTTTTTGTATTTTTGTGGATTGAGTACATGTCAGATTAAATTCGGGAAGTGGATTATATACATGTGGATTAGGTTAGTAAGCTCATTATATACATGTGGATTAGGTCAGTAAGCTCAAGTCAGAATTTATATTTTTAATTACTTTTCTGTTTTTTTATTTTAATTTTTTAAGTAACTAGTTAAAACATTGAATAAAATAAAAAAAGAAAAAAATCAAAAGAAATGAAATATGTACATGAAATGATAGATCAAAATAAGTAAGAATGTGCATTGCATTGTTAGCTCCCAAAAACTAAATTTCACAAATAAACTCTGATTCGTTTGAATTTGATTTTGATTCGTATAGAATTGAATGTACATTAATTCAAAAGTGAGAAGAATGAAATTAGACATTGTATGAGAAAGATATTAGCATTTGTGGCTTTTTGTCCAGAAATTAGGATATGGGTTTATTGTGAATATATACGAGTCAATATTTTTTTAGGATTTGTTATTAATTAAAGTTAGTGCTATGTGCATAATAGATCCATTTCAGGTCAATTGGAGTTAGTATGAATTAATTAAAAATGTATGAAATTATGTGAAAATATGTAGATGATTATGAATGCAAAATGAAGTGTTAATTTATTCAAGTTATTTACAAGTGCATGAATGTTAATTTTATGATATTAATATGTAAATGAACCTAGATTCTCGGGACGAAGCTCTATATTCAGCTAATTAGAGTGATGAATCATAGATTCATCACCCACCTATTCCCCACCATTAATCCTCCTCCTTGTCCTTAAACCCCTTCACCCAAACTCCCCCTCACCATCTCCCTCCTTCCCACCACCACCACAAAAGCCACCTCCGACCCTCAACGACCTCCGATCCACCCTTGATCCCCATCCCCATGCATATGCTCCTTGTTGCCACAAGCCCCATCACTGCCTCCCTCTCCAGCCTGCGACCACCTCCTCCATACACTTGATCCTCACCCCAACCCCCTCTCCTCCTTATCGTCCTCAACATCGTCAACCCCTTGACCACCTCTGCCTCACCGTCAATCCCCACTCCCAGACCCCTCCTCCTCGATGCACACTTCTCCATGGCACCCTCCAGCCCCCTCCCCCATCCACCTCCACCTCATCGCATGCTCCCACCCACTTCTCCTCACCATTAGCCTTAACCATTCCAACTACTCATCGAGCTTCTCTATGTGGTGGTTGACTTCGAATGGAAAGTGTGCTCAAGGCGTAAGGAATGAAGGAGCTATAAGCTTGGTGGGTTCAAGTCAATGGGGATGGAGGTCGTGTCGATAGGGGGATGAAAAATGGGCTCAATTGTAATGAGATATTCCTTAACCAAACATTGTTTTGTGTAAACCATAGTTTAAGCCATCTCACTGATAGTCAAACTAACTGAAGATCACAAGTGTGAATAGTGCAAGAAGATAAGGATTCGAGTGATATTGCAAAAAAGGCGGGTATCACTATAATTGCTAATCTTAGAGTGGCACAAGTGTAAAAACCCCTTCATTATTTATATTTTTTTAATAAATCATGTGGATTTTTCTAAGTTTGCGGGTAAATACATAAGAATATAAAAAATGGCGAGACAGTTCGAGGATTGAATTTCTGTATATTAACACTTCGTCAAAAAAACAATCCATTTTTTCATGGAATGACTGTATTAATGTGAAGTTTTGATAAGCAGTTTGACCATGTTCAAGTCACTTTCTAAGATCAGATGAACGGGAAATGAAGCAAGCCTTTCATAGTGATTTAAAAAACTCATTTTTCCCATCACTATGATGTGGCTCGTAGGCATTCGGAAATCTAAGCTCTTATTAAAAATTTTTTCCCATAAGATGAATGATTGTGGAGTGATCATTTACCATAATATGTGCATAGGAGAGTATAGAGGGGTTCCAACCAGTGAGGATGCCTCAAGAGTTGCAGATCCCATTGATGCTACAAGCAAAGTAATCAAGTGAAGTGAAGTAGCCCTATTGTTCAACAATCAGACATCCCTTTATTGGAAAGATATTTGTTCTAAAATTCTTCTGAAAGTTCTTTAGCCTAGCTAATTTCTAGGGTACTCTAAGATCGCAAATGTTCCAGATAAAATGTTAATATCCATTTAACAATTAATTTGAACATATAAGCACAAAAATCATAGTTTAAGCACTCCATCTTGCAGAAATGAACCTTCCCTTGCCCTCTTAATTGTCAAAAAATAATTTTAAACCAGGAATGAATGCACGGGTAAACCTTACCGTATTGATGGACTAGTACATTTCAACCTTAGGCTTCGTTTGGTAACTGGGTTACCCCGGGTTGGACTGGGGTAACCCGGTTTACCCCCTCTTTTCATAGAAAGGAATTCTATCACAAATCATAGTGACATCACATCACATTCTTTATTCCAACCCTCTTCAACCCTCACAACCATCCCAAACAGCTACTATTCCAATCAGGTTACCCCAACCCATCCCAACCCAGCAACCAAACGATCCCTTAGGCCCTGTTTGGTTGGAGAATAGGCCCTGGAATAAGGGGTCAATTCTCCTCCTGACACGGTTTCCAGTGGTACGACTATTCCCCATTATTTCATCTTATTTAACTCTTATTCCTATCTTTATCCCACCTTACCTACCTTTATTTCACCTTATTCTCATCATTCTTATCCTCCAGCCGAACGGAGAATAGACCCTTATTCCCCTTATTCTCCACCCTTATTCCTGCTTATTCTCCTACCGAACGGGCCCTTAGTGTAATAGATACATTATCCATATTAAAAAGGATACGAATATGGTAATCATGTTAATATACGCAAATATTCGTATAAATTTCTCTATATCTATTTTCATATATAAATATAGTTGCAGATTTATTATTAACTATATCTAACATAATTTTATATATTCTTTCACCTTATTTGACATATTTATTATCAAATAAATACATTTAGTATATTCATGTCATCCGTAAGCCGTCCAATATATTTATATTTAAGTTAATTTCTAGGGTATTTACGATATTATCCACATATTATCTATATCCTTTTTTAAGAATATAAAACATAGTTTTTCATATCCGTCAATATTCATAACCACATATGTATTCGTATGTAATTGCAAATACTAATATAGTAATACATATATCAGTATTTGCACCCCACAATTTGCATCCCTAGTCGAGAGTCAACTAGTGATATGCCAATTAATGTAGGATAAACAACGCCAAAGTAGACATGAGCTAAGATCGATAAGGCTAAAGATTGTTAGAGGATACTAAAGTCAAAATGAGGTAGTTAGTTGGAATTGGGGGGATTGTCAATGTAAAACTAAAAAATTAAAGTAGATTGGGGTTGGAGCATAGTCATGGGATGACGAGATAGTCTCCGAGGGCATTGGGACATGACCTAAATTCTCGAAGGACATACACGGGTTATGATCGAGAAGAAGTACGGGAAGTCACAACATGCATAAAAGCAATTCAACATGTTGACTACTTGGATGTGAGAATGAGAATTGGAAATTAGAGATATATAGGGAATTCCAAATTCAAAATAATATATTGTGAATATATTGGTTGGGTTGAGTGGGTCCAAATCATGAGTTAGATATACGTATAATTGGGATACTTTATATTGGTTTTTTTCATTTTTCCCTTTTAACTTCTTCAATATCAGTTATGCCCCTCTATTGGCTTTTTTAGTTTTATCATGTGTCTCTCAAGTTAATTGTCATGCATCCACGTCCCAAAATAGACATTAACTTTTAGGATACATTGATAATTAGATTGAATAATTAGGGTAGATATGTCTTTTCTAAAAACTTTCTTCTTTCACTTCTTCCTTATCCTTCTCCTCCTGAGCAACACCCCCCACCTCCTTCGGCCCCTTCTCCTCCCCTTACTCCTTCTCTAGCTCCCTCATCTGCCACCCCTCACCTCTGTCGCCCCCCGCCTCCTCCAGTCCAAATGTGGATTAACAGGGGCGAGCGACGAAGTCATTAGGCAGTTGTGGGCAGAGAGGCTGTTGTGGTCCAAACCGACCATGACTAGAGATGGAGTAAGGGGAGGAGAAGGGCCGAAGGATGTGGCCCGGGGTGTTGCTCAGGAGGACGAAGTATAAGAAGGACTAGTGCAAAGAAGAAAGTTTTAGAGAGGAAAGACATATCTCTAATTATCAATCTAATTATCAATGTATCCAAAGTTAATGTCTATTTTGGGACGTGGATGCATGACAAATACTTGAGAGACACATGATAAAACTAAAAAAGCCAATAGAGGGCATAACTGATATTGAAGAAGTTAAAAGGGGTATAAATGTAAAAACCCTTTTATATTCGATTTGAAGGGTAAGCCATTGGGAAGTAATACGTTTTTAGTGGGCTAAGTTGGTAAGTAAGGTGTTTGTGAGCTTGGCGTTTGGATGGAGGGCTTTTTGTTGAAAAGATTTATTATGATGTGATTTTATTATAGTTTAGAAAAAAATTCGATTTTGGTTATTTTGTAATTTTTAGATGATAAATTGTGATAGTATGATTTTTTTTGGTTTAAATAGAATAAAGATCAAGATGGAGAAATGAGAAAAAGTAGACCTTGTCGATTTAAATGAGACAGAGAAAGTGGGTAATAATGGGATTTAAATGAGATAGAGAAAGGGGGTAATCTGATGTAAATCTGATGGGTAACTCTTTTATGGAAGGGTGTGATCCACCAAGACATTAAACAGCCTCACCAGTCCAATACTTATTAAAGGAATATACTTTGGATGCAATTGTCAAACCCGACCAAAATTCAAATTTACCCAATTCACTTCATCAAATTTCATGAATTAAATTGACTAATTCAATTAACTAAATATCAGTGCGGTTTTATTCCCATCAGCTTTGGTACATAAATATTCTCATCAGTAGGACATCTGGAGGGCACTTTTCTAGAAGATTTGAATGCATATATGGCGTTTTAGCATGAAATCACTAAACCATGTATCATGGTGCCTCTTATTCTTGAGCACGTTCAATCCACAATGTTCCCTTGTGGTAAACAAATATAAGGGTTTTTTATATTTGTGCTCTTCTAAGTTTTTCCAAGAATGCCTACACACCTTTTATATTATTTATTAAACTCACAGTAGTGTCCTTAGGGTAACATAGGAGCATATGAATAACAATAAAAGGACACTAATATGAGTTTTGTAATAATATAGATGTACAAAAAAGATAAAAAATTAGGAGCACAAGTAAAATAATTTTTATAGGATTTTTTTTACACGTGTGCTTCCCTCCGAGATTTTACAATTACAATTATGCCCCTATCTTTTTTGCACTAACACATGCACCCCTTAATTTCTATAAAAAAATTCACAATATTATCCTTCCGTTAATGTAAAGTAGAGGCACAAGTGTAAGAACAGAAGGTACCATTGGGACTTTGCAATCCATGCTAATATAAGCATCAGAATACATGGATACATGTGTTATTGCACAAAGATAGGGAGATAATTGTAATCGCAAAATCGACTAGCATATAAGTGAAAAAATAATCTTATATACCCAACTATATTACATCACATTCTTTTTAAAATTTGACTAATACTTTAGGGTGCGTTTGGTTCGTGGGTTATCTAGGGGTGGATAACCCGTTTTGTGTTTGTGTGTTTGGTTGGTGGGGTTAAGGGTTGGGAGGGTTTGTGTGATGTGATTGTATTGGAATTTGAAAAAGTTGGTAGTTATTATGATATGATTGTATTGAAATTTGAAAAAGTGGGTGGTTGTTATGATGTGATTGTATTGAAGTTTGGAATAGTGAGTAGAAGTTGAGTATTTTATGATTTTTAGATGATATGATGGTATAATATATATTTTTTTGATGGGAAGGGAGTGGATCCCATTAGTGGGATAAAAGTGGGGGTTTTGAGAGGTTATCCACCCAAAGTGGGGGTAACCCCCCAAAAGAACGCACCCTTATAATTTTAACGCGACTCGATGAATCATTTAACAACAAGCACACGTTTAATTAACGATTATTACTGCTGATATAAGTAAACGACCGCGAATAATACCATATTCTCCACTTGCAGCCATTAACACTAGCGTTTAATTAACGATTATTAGTGCTAATATGAGTAAACGAACGTGAATAATATCATATTCTCCACTAGAAGCCATTAACACTGGTGGCCTCTAATCAAAATGTGCACCTTTAAGTTTTTCCAGTAACAATTATGCTCTTAATTTATTTACAATTATAATTGTACTCCTTATATTTTTACAAAGAAAAAAAGATCACTTCCCATTATTGAACCTTTATATTAACTAGGATTGGTGATATTGTGAATTTTATAAGAATATAAAAGGCCAAGTGTAATTGTAAAAAAATAAAGGAGAATAAATACTAAAAATCCTTTACAGAAATGCGGCACTAATGTCAGCCCACATTTAGCTCATGAGTTCGCATTGCTTCGTTGAAATTGGACTCTCTGGCATCACACCTTTTCCCAGATGGGATCCCTCAACAATTTCCCTATATATTCTCGTAGATTTGGAGACTCGGAGGCACACATCAACTCCAACCAAGCTTGAGTATTTACTACTTACTAGTTTCTACTGGGCTATGGCAAACCAAGTTCCGGCGAACTCCGGCAGCTCCCGCTTCCAGAGGCAGACCGGGAAACACTTTGCCGTCGACGGACGAGCCTACGACATTCCCATCGAAGATGTGAGCAATGCAAGAGTGGAGCCAAGGGGCTTCCCTCCCATGTTCCCGCGTCGTTTTTGGGACACGAGGAAGGAGGCAGTCATCGGCAGCGGCGGACCAGAGGTATGACTTGTATTGAACATGAAATCTTGAATTACGTAGATCATATTCTTAAGGTTCGTTCTGAATGTCATTAACCATTATCTTTCTTTCTTTCTTTTTTTGAATTTTAGCTTCTTTGGAAGGAGGAGATGATCAGGCCACAGGTACTTGTGTTTCACAACTACGTTGTACCAGCCATCGACGTCTCGCACCTCCGTGACGCCTCTGGCCTTCCCGGTGGCCCGGGCATCCATCTTCATCTCTCTCGCTGAGGCTCTTAAGAAGCGACATACGCATACGACTGTCACTGTATTCGGTCGTCCAGCTTACTGTCGGTCTTGTTGTCGGCTCTAGTTCTCTTTGAAAATCGTATTCCTTGACTAGGTTTCAAAATGTTTAAGCAAATAATTAAGTTTAGTTTAAGAACAGAGCTTATGGATATAAGCACTCTAGTATCCTTGTAGCATTTGCTCGATTTTCAATAATTATTGCATGATTGATCATGCAGTTGGGCTTATGATCGGTCGGTCCGGAAGCATGATTAATAAAAGTGAATTTAAACAGTAATATGCCATTAATTTAAATTAGCAGCGAGGATGACATGTTTACTGTAATTCTACTGGTAATGAATACGCGTGCTTTGCACGGGAACAATGTATAAAATGTAGGGTTTTTTACACTTGTGCTCATCCACGATTCTGCAGTTGCGCTGCTACCTCATCAGAAATAACATTTGTACACACATATTCTTATGAAAGTCATACTACCATCCACCTGGTATCATAATTATGCCCTTATTTTACCTTAACGGAAGGATAATATTGTGGATTTTGTAAGCATAGAGCACATGTGTTATTGCGAAAAGGAAGGAACTAACTTTGATTGCAGAATCTCGGAAATTGGGTTTCATGTATGTGCTCTGAATTTGGACAGACTAACTGATATTATTGTATTTTTTGCAAATTGTGTGCCAATTTGTGCCTTACCTATTCGTTATCTCAGCGGAGGATACAATCCATAGTATATGTACCGGTTAATATCCGACTACTACTCTGCCGACGATTTTGTACTGCAAGGGAGGTCGGCTTCTGAAAAGTAATTTTCTTTCGCAAGATTAGACTCCAATCCAGTGTAAATGGTTCATCGAAAGAAATTGTTTTACTATTTTCCATTGTAGCATCATCTTCAGCATGCCCCTCGAACATTCCAAAAGTAATGCCACATCTCTTGCCATCCCCTTTTGCCAACTTTGTATTCACAATTTTGAAAACCTCCTGTCCTCAACGGCCCCGAAAGCCAAACGAGGGCTGATGAACATGCCATACTAGAGTGATTTATTTTAGTTTCTATGACAACATACTTGTTAGGATTATTGTACAATACTCGGGACATTTCATCTATGTATGCGTGTAGTAGGATGGATGATGCTTGATAGTTCCAACATTTTATTTACACATTCAAAAACTAGTAACCTTAATCGACCCATATAATCTGTAACTATTTGTAATGGGTGATACTATGCTGGAGCAGATTCTCGTGGCAACGGGATATTGTTGCGAGTCTCTGGTTGTTTTTTTAGGTTCCTTTTGTAAGAGGGTTTTTACGGCGTTCAGTGTTTATGATGTCTTGTGTACTTGCTCAAGCACGCATCTTCGCAGCAGGTGTGGAATGCCTTGTTTGGATTGATGTGATGTAAAAGGGATTCCATGCAATCTTTTTTAAGAAAAATGGATACTGGTGTTTTCCATGGACACATCTTATAGTCTGATTGAATTTTGTTGTGTTGGTTATTTTGATCATGATGGAACGGTACATTCCTTTACATGAAAAAAGATTTCATGGAATGACATTTGAAGCAGGTACATTGATTCCTATTAGTACGTCTATTCCATCTTAGCGCAACTTTTTTGTATCGTTTCAATCTATCTCGACACTGTTGATTTTTTTCCTAAACAACTTCCTATCGAGGCGCTTAACCCAAACGTTCCTATTTTCTTGCTCTGACCGTTGGCTTCACGGATGTACACAGTAAGCTCTGGAAAATCTTGTATTATATATATGCAATTACTGTAAGTTCTAATAAGTATACAGCTCTAGCGTCTTTTGCAATGTTCACAACAAAAAACTTAACTGGACGCAGAATAACTGGAATCCATGTATAATTAATTGGGCCCTAGATTTAGATAATTCTTGTATAATCAACTTATTATCTATCGAGAATACCCCAATCTTTGCTACCAGTGATTTTTCCGAGGGTTTGTTCATTATCTGAAACCTTGCTATTCAGATAGCTTGAGCGAGCAATTTACTCTTATCCAAAAGGATGACAGCCTCGATGCTTTTGTGGTGGTTGACTGTGCATATGTTTTTACACAACACATGAACTCAAACAGAACTTTTTAACCAGGAGCTTAATTGCTGCATTCGCAGAGGTGGGTCTTTAGTTTTTGAAAAAAGAAGAAAGGATCGTTTGTCATCCAAATACATTCTAAAAGGCCTCGCATATCAAAGATCACAATCAACAGAGCTCTCAACGAATTCCTTCAGGAGTTATATCAAAGATATGCAGTGTTTCACAACAATCTGTATCCAAATTTATGCTTTTTATGCTCTACACAGCATCTACAATCATCATTGGAACAGCTTGAAACCAAATGCGGGCATGCTCTACCTCTGAACTAGCAAAAGAATGAGGATCATACCAATCACAACAGTCATGGAGCTCGCAAAGGTGCCCTGCTTGTTGGCAGACGGCTGCTCTTCCTCCATTGCAGGCTTGTGCTGCGCGTCTGTCTGATCGCCTGTTGCATCGCTTGTCCCATTGCTCGTCGTTCCTGGAATTGGTGCCCCTGGATGAGTGCAAAATTACCGCACTTTAAGATCTGATTGACATTGTCCTAAACTATAAGATGATATCACAGCCTTAATCTCGCTCTACTAGGCCAAATTCACACAATAATCCTCGATCTGCAGGCCTCAAACGAATGCTAAAATTTATGAAAAAACTAATGAATATTTGTCGGTTACCTGCAGGAGAGCTGTAGGAGCTGGAATTGCCTCTGTTAGCCCCTGCAAACATGATTCACAAGCAACAGAAATCCACGAGGAAAGCACCCCCGGACAACTTAAAAGAACATGATGTGAAAATAACCATACCGGAAGGATCTCGAAATGACGGCAGCACCCCGGTCGCTGCGGTAGAGTGAGGGAAGGAGAAATCAAACATCAGAATCAAGCAAAGACATCAACAAGATTATAGAAGATACAAGGATATGCTTACTGAAAAACATGCATAATTAACTGGCAAACAGATTTACCGTAAGGCCAAAGAATGCAGCTTGTTATCATAACTAAAGTCCATCTTTTTGCATCGAAATCAAGGGAAATTTTGGATTCGATTCTCATTCAACATGCTTGAATTCAAGTTATCAAACAATTCTCTTTCAACTATTGACACTTGGTTTTCATTATACGTCCTCAACTTTCAAATTCTCATTCATGGTATTTCAATAACAGACATAAATATACAAGAGTAAATTATAGAAAAATCCCACAAGTATATATACTTAGTTTCAATCCCTTACACAAACTTTACACAATCTTTAATATCTGTTTTCAATATGTTTTTTGAGCTTAATGTGATTCAGCATCTAAAAATTAACATGATCAACTCAAATCCTTTGGCTTAAATCGCATTGAAACAAATCCCAACGATTGTCTACCTCATCGTTACCTTTCTTTGTAATTAACATGATCAACTCAAATCCTTTAAATGTATAATTACGGGATTTTCTTTGTAATTTACTCAATATCAAAACTTGCTGTGTTCGCCACCTATGCATGATTCCATTCATAATGTCTCCGATACTAATGTAGTAGTTGGTGCCTTGACGGATTTGGGGGACACATCAGGTTTAACAAATCCCTGATCTTTGGTGTTCTCACAGATTCGAAGAACATATCGAGTAAGAAACTCCAAAGTGTCGAGTAAAATAAGCAAGTTTTCTACTCAGATATAGAGCTAAAAGACGATAATCCAAAATGGATATAAACATTTTTCTCAATCCGGAGAAAACTCGATTCCGTATATGTGTCATCTAATCGGTTGCATCGATACGTAATGGCATTTGTGAATGATTTTAAGAACAGATCACGGCAAAAAGAAAAGAAAGAATAAAAAGCAAATAAGGTACTCTAAACCGGAGATCGGAGATGGATTTTTAGAGAAAATCGCATAGATCGAGAGAGAGAGGGAGAGAGAGATCGGGACCTTCGCAGAGGGCGCGGAAGGCGACGGTCATGGGGACGGTAGCGAAGGTGGGGCCGCAGGCGCCAAAGAGGAAGCTGATGCGGGAGGCGTTGAGGGGAAGCCGAAGAGGATGGGATCGCGGACGAGGTGGCAGAGGCAGGCGGCCCCACTGCCGTTGTCACCACCGCCGCCGCGCACCACGTAGAAGGTGAAGGAGTCACAGCACGCGTTAGACGGACCGATGCGACGGCGTTGGGCGGCTCGGAGACGAAGGAGAGGCACGGCGCCATCGCCACGAGCTCCGCCGCGCAGCCGGTGGAAACCGCCGGGTGCCGAGCACTCGCCGCCGCCGAGAGCTGGAGGAGGATGAGAGGGAGGGCCATCTTGGCGGGAATTTCGGTTAGGGCCCTTACGGGGGATTTCAAATTGTGGAGGGAGATGAACGACGAGGGGCTTATATAGTGGAGATGGGTCCCAATCACCGTTCAATATGGGGAATCCAACGGCTCGGATATCTTCAAATATCTCTAGACTGATCTGAACCGTTCAAGCACAATTAGAGTTGTTAGGACGTGAAAGGATCTCTTTGTTATACACATGACCAGACATATGAATATATGCGTATATAATCTATTACAACGTTTATTGTATACGTACTTTGACATATGTATCTATATAAGTATGGATATTTCTTTTATATCTATCTGCAAATATTTGAATATCGCTTTTAATGCCTACCCAATATGTGTAACAAAAATATACTGCTTATTTTCATTATTTTGACATGAGGTGTCAAAATATAATGTTTATATGAAAATTTTGGAACTATTATTATTTAACAGTTAAATTGATTTTTATTTTGTAAAAAAAACAGCATTCATTTCATGTGTAAACCATCAAATACGTAGCTATTTAAGGTAGTTCATAGTTTTCGAAAACGTTATGCGTATCCCTTCATATATGTTTTAAATCCGCGTTTATTTATCATCCAATACTTATATTTTAAAATTAGATAGGTATATGTAACACTTAAATCCCGGTTTTGTATTGATATAGTTGTCACCATATATTATTATTTGTTTATTAATTGAAAAGAAGTGTCATACTGATATTTACGGATGTGAATTATTTCATTTCTACTTCGACCTAAAGGATATTGAACTCATGTTATCACGAGTTTGGATACGTACGTATAAATGTATAAACTGTGTGCAAGTATAAAATGAATTGAATACGAAGATTGTGGAGTTTCAAATTGTCAACGGAGGCGGGTGTGTATGTAGCCTAAAGCGACTTGTGGGTGTAAACGGACCGAACTTGGTCTAATCTGAGGACGGCAAGGGGTGGAGTTTGCAACCGTTCGATTAACCGTTGTAAGATCTTCTATACAAAAGAAAACCACGACAAGATTCAATGGGTGATGCGAGTAATCACGACCCAAGGGTGAACATACAAAAACAACATAAAGCTCCACAGAATGCCTTCCTCGAATCCATCGATCCCACAGATATATTTGTACGTTTTAACTCAATCGACAAACGAAAATACTTAATAGACAGCAGATATAACAGTAAGCACCACGGTAAACTCTGTTGAGCCGGAAAAGCTTGGGGATTGTAAGCATGCCCGTCAACTTCAAGCGGGAGAGCCAGCTTAGGACTCGAGTAAACTTGACCTGTATTAGATGGTCCTAGTCACACTTGGTAAAAAAATGTTAACTAGATTCATTAGGCAAAAGGATCGGGATTCGATTACCCAAAAACCGAAGGTACAAGATGGCCGCTCATTATGTGTGCGACTTCGAGCACATGAATGCTTCAAGTCTCTCCCATACTTCCAACGCAGCGGCCCGATCTTGGTGTCTTCTGTTCTTGCTTATCTGCGAACAAAATGTTCGTGGCGTTAAATATATGCCGAAAAGAAGGGGACATGATAACGATACATACTGAAATGATCTTGACGTCCATTGTTTAACGAGCTTCGAGATTCCAAGCTGTCATCCTCAAACGTACATAAAATCCAATAACTGCGTGGAAGGCAAACTCGTCTTAGAGATCAAACGACGAATGTCTTTCATCGGAAAAACTTAGTTCAGATGTATGGCGAGAAATAAATGACAATAATTTGTGTTTAGGCTTTAAAAAATAGCCTCGAGGCATTTTTGAGGCAAACAGCCTCGAGGCTATAGCCTCAGCCTGTTTAAGGCGTAAACCTCAGTTGGTCGAGGCAGTGAGGCGAAACAGAGGTATAAGCCTCACTTAGTCGAGGCAATTTTGAGGCAGTAAAGCAAATCTGAAGAATTGCATCACTTGGATTTTTTTTTTTGGAAAAGAGAAGGGTGGTGTCCCAAAACTTGGGACCCACCGTCAAAATATTAAACTACTAAACTATAAAAAGTTACAACGCATTACATCCTCCACAATGTACATAGTGCTCTGCTATGGTCTATTACATTCTCCGTATAACAAGATTGCCCCCCAAAAAATGGCATTATTCCTCGCCACACCAAATCGCCCACAAAAGCACAAAAGCACGCACATAGCTATTGTTTCCATAATCACAAATCAATCTGAAGCTCCTCCAAAAACCGGCACAATCCTGTCTCGCCAATCCATGGGAGTTGGCCATATCCCACACATGAGCAGAGGACGGGCAAGAGAAGAAAAGGTGATCTGCATCCTCAATCGCCGACCCACATCTAGCACACACACCAACCTCCATTCCCAACCGCTGCCCTCGACGAACTTGCGTGAGAATCCTATCTTGTCGTAGAAGCCATAAAATATCTTTATTCGATTAGGCACCTTGCTCCTCCAGATCATCTTAGTATCAACTGGCATCTCTTCATCTACCTCCTCCACATCCTCCATCAAAAAAACGATATGTTTTCTTCACCAAGAATCTCGTCTCCCCAACTAAAATGATCCATGCCATTTGTTAGGCCCTCAAACTGCGCCAGATGCACTGTTAAATATTCATCCACCCTCTAGTCTGACAGGGTGCAAGAGAAGACATGGGCTCAAGAACCATTCTCCCATACATGTTGCACTGTCGTCTGTCTGTTGCCTGCCAGCCGACATAGCCGTGGGTACTGCTCACCCAAATCCCACGCCTGTCCAACTATCCAACCAGAAACGGAAAGCGACCCCATCCCCCAGAACCGGTCTCAACTTCACAGCCAGTTCAGGTATCACCTCAGTGATCCTCTTCCACAATGACGAAGGCAGATGGCCCGGAACAACTGTCAAAGACATGGACACCCCATAAATCTTCCTCATTAGCCTGCAAACCAAGTCATCGAATTTCCCCCATATACGAACTACCCACTTCATCATGAGAGCCGTGTTCATCTCGCCAACCCGCAAAATTCCCAGCCCACCCTTCTTTGATACCATCGTCTTGCCCCACTCCACCCATGGGATCAAATTTCAGCGATTCGACCGACGTTGCTTGTATTAGCCAAATTTTGGAGGCTCTAGTATAAAAACTGACCGAAATGATCGAAATTTCGGTTTAATTTTTGACAAAATTCTGTCAAAATTTCATTTCGGTCACTCACCAAAATGGTGACCGAAATCAAAATTTAAGGCCTTAACTCCAACAAATAGATGCCCCGTTTTCTGCCTCCTGCCTGTCCAAAAAAAACCTCATGAGACTCTCAATCCTCGTACGCACACCCGCAGGCAGCCACCTTGTGGAGCAAAAAAGATAGGTATGGTCGAAAGAAATTGCTTCAAGAGCACCATCTTCCCGCCTCTCGACAGCACCGACGCCTTCTACACCGACATCCTTCCCTCTAACCTGTCCAACAAAACCCTCCAATCTCCATTCTTTGCCCCCCCCCCCACCAACGGGAGCCCTAAGTACGTAATCATTCCCGATCGTTGAGAACCTAAATTGATTGCCGCCCCACGCATCTTCAACTCAGATAATCCCAAAAGGAATCACCATTGATTTAGCTCTGTTGATTTAAAGGCCCGATAAGTCCTAAAATGAAAGTGTCATCCGCATATTGCAAGAGCAGAATGGATATCTCCTTCTCATACCCACCACACCACCTCGCGCTCGTCGTCAATCTCATCATCACCGCCAAGGTGTCCGCCATGAACAGAAGTGACGCCAAAGGGCACCCCTGCCTAATGCCCCTCTGTGGTGAAAAAAAATCTCTTTTGACCCACCATTGACAAACACAGCATGGGAAGTTGTCGTCACACACTGCTTGATCCATGCAATCCATTGCTCCGGGAAACCCCATCTTCTCCAAAGAAGCCCAAAAGAATCTCCAGTCAATGCAGTCGTAAGCCTTGGAGAAGTCCACCTTCCATAACACCCATTTGACCTTGTTCCGCTTGCAATTTGTCGCCATCTCCGGAGCCAAAATCAAACCGCCAGCCATACTTCTCCCAGGCACAAAAGTCATATGCTCAGGTGAGATGATCCGATCAAGCAACCTCCCTCAAGCGATTCGCAAGAATCTTCGAACAAATCAAATACGCAGCATTAGATAGCGCAATCAGCCTGTAATCCTCAACTATGGATGGTACGCCCCTCTTAGGGAGCAAGATGATGATAGCCTTGTTCAACCTCTCGAACCCGCAATTGCCATTCCAAAACTCCGCTAGGACCTCCAAACATCCTACTTGATCATCTCCCAAAACTCCTGGTAGGACATTGGGAACCCATCCGGTCAAGAGCCCCATCCGCATTTAGCTGAAAACATCCTCGCATGGCCACCTACTCCGTGAAACCTCTTACCAATGAAACAGTGTCCGGCTCTGCTATTCGTGACACACCTCTGCCCTTACAACCCCATCCAACCCGGACACGACATCTATCAAACTCAAGAAAGTGTGACAGCAACGCTGCCCCCACCGCCTAGTTCCCTTCCACCACCTCCCCATCTACCGAAATCGAGTGTATGAAATTTTTGCGTCTTCTCTCATTGGTCACGGCATGAAGAATCCGGATTCGCATCCCCTTCCCTAAACCACCGATGTCTGGACCTCTGTCTCCACCCAACCTCCTCCTTCTGTCCTCTCAAAGAATCTCCTCAAGGCATCCACCTCTCAACGCCACTTCCTCAACCATCAACGCCCTTGCATCTTCCAGCTCATCTGGGAAATAATGCTTTTTTATCTAATCAAGGTCATACTTTACTAGCTTATATACATAAACTTTCTAATTGTAATAGTTATTGCTTAATATTTAGCACTTAAACAAAGTATGATAATAACTTGTGGAACTCTATACCCCTGGGATGAACTTTCCTTTAAAAATGTTACTAAAAATGGTCAATATGGTTAGAATTTGAATATATTAGAGTGATATTTTGATATATTCAAACCAAATCATATACAAGTTCAATGACACTCCTGTAACTTCCCAGTAGTTCATATCCGATCCAAGACTTCTTGCACATCATGTATACTAAAAAAACAGAATCATGTTCTTTCTACAAAGTTTCAACACACTGCTCAACTTCCTATCAAATTGTGGCAATGCTGCAAATAAATCTGTTGAAATCTAAGAATGCGGAGCGATTTGATAAACAGAGCAAGAAATATAAAGAAAGATAACATGGACACATGGATTTACGTGGAACCGTACTCCCTAAGGAGCGGGATGAAATCACGGGAGAAGACCTACAAGGGAGCATGTGTCTATTAAAGTTCTCAATGAGTACAGGAGGTGTGGAGCTCCTTATATAACCCTACAGACAGACTGGAGTCCCACAGTTAGTAGATGTGGGACTAAACATGAGTGGGTGGTAATAGGATCCTGGAGAGATTCAATTACCATTCTATTACATTCTCCAACACTCCCCTCAAGTTGGAGCTAAGAAAGTAGCAGCTTGCAACAAAAAGAAAAGGTATACGTCACATCTTCACACAATACATCACAAGAAGAATATATGTCCGTTGTTGGTAGAAGACCTCACTCGAGAACGAATCTGTGGCTTTCAGGTCACCGGAGCGTATCTCTGCCATGCATGTAGAATCAATGTGATACCAGGTCACCGGAACTTATCTTTGTCGTGCCTGGAGAATAGTTGCAATAGAAGAAGTCCAACGCGGAGTAGTAGTCGGGTCGTAAAAGAAGAAGTATATGCCCAACACAAAGAAGTCGATGCTCGGTGAAGACGGATGATCGAGCAGTAGTTTAGAGTGATGGTCTGTCAGTCGTGGACGTGCTGAAATCCTGAATTATATATCTCTGGACTCCCCTTTTCTCCCATACTTGATTGAATAAAGGGCATAAAGCATCAAGTTGGGAGAAACAAAACATAAACATGCAATTTTTTCCTTTTGTTCTTTTCTCTTTTTTTACACTTCAAAAAATTCTCTCGTATGGCTTATTTTTGTATGTAGCCTTTTTTAAACCTTTCATCAAAATAAATTAATTTTTTTATCTTTTCCGGCTTTCTTTCTTCCCTGTTTTTTTATGTGTATGTTTTTTCTTTTATACGTGCCTTTTTTGAACAAAATAAACGTGGTCGAAAGTGGCTCCAACCCAATTGGGCTTTACATGAAACATGAACCTCTCTTTTTTTTGATATTCAGTTGCAGCCCAACCGGGGGCCCAACTTTCTCTCTTCCTTGTTTTTTTAATGTAACCCTCGGCTTATTTAGGGTTCCCCTCATGGGAACCCCGATCTCGACATGTGCCCCTAATGGGGCCTGGCATGTGTCGCCTGGAGTAAGAGAGGAGGTGCGTTAGGGTAGGAGCTCGCCGCCTGGGCGATGGGGGGGTGCTGCCTGGAGGGGATGTGCGCTTGGAGGTGTGGCGCCGCCGTTTGCAGGAGCTGAGGGAGAGGATGCCGCCGTCAGGTTGTTGCAGGAGATTAGGAGGGTGCGAGGACTTGCTTCACGCGATGCTGTTGGGATGCGGCCACTTCGAGATCTCCGCATGGGATGTCGCAGGAAGAGGAGGGGGAAGTCATGCCGGCCTCCTGTTGGGGGATGTCACACGTCGCTTTCTTTGGCTGGATGAAGGTGACGATGCTTCGGGGGGGGGGGGGGGGGGGGGGGGGTTTGCATGGGGAGCGATGTATGAGCCGCCTGGAGGTGCTTGGGCGATCGTGGATCTGTCTGGAGATGTGCACGGCCTCGTACCCTCGAGGGTGAAAATGCCACATATGTAGGGATTGTGGGTTTTTTGTTCTTCTAGAACAGTGAACCTAGAATCCATTGGACGAGTTTGCGGATGCACTGTTGCAGTTGGAGGGTTGGGAATCCCAACTATGCGAGCAAACGGCTGTGACTATCGGATGGAGGTGGATGTATGCACAGAGGTAGAAGAGTTAGAAACCCTATTCTGCACATCTTCAAAGAACTTCAGGAATTCTGGTATTTCGTTGCACAATCGTGTACGACGATAACTTGAACATAAAAAATGCCTTCCAGAACTCATATAAGAACAAGAATGATACTCCAAAATGACTCTTGGAAATAATCCCAAAATCGACTTGCTCTGATACCATGTTGAAATCTAAGATGCGGAAGCGATTTTATAAACAGAGCAAGAAATATAAAAGAAAGATAAATATGGATACATGGATTTGCGTAGAAACCTACTCCCTAAGGAACGGGATGAAACCACGGGAGAAGGCCTCAAAGGACCATGTGTTTATTAAAGTTCTCCATGAGTACAGGGGGTTGTGGGCTCCTTATATAGGCCTCACAGAATAGACTGGAGTCTCACAGTTAGTAGATGTGGGATTAAACATGAGTGGGTGGTAATTGGATCCTGGAGAGATCCAACTACCACTCTATTACATTCTCCAACAAAATCAATTGTTTAATCAAGTGAACATTCTTGTTTTACATTCAGTTCTTTAATAATCATAGTAGTTTTTGTCACGTCTTTATCTTATGGACATCATTTCCAAGTGTAAACCTAACATCCACCTCACTTCTTAATTATTTTACTCGCAATTTTATTTTTTTAATTTAAGAACCATGAGGAAAATCAAAGGAAATGAAGTATATGCAACTTAAGACAAGCAAAAGTTGTTAATATTGTCTTTTTGACATTCAGACAAGTATGGAAAGATACACCATACCCTCTAATGATTCCTTCAGAACTTTGGTCATCACTCTTTCCTTCTTAACAAAAGGAAAATCTTTACCTTCAAAGATACTTTGGGCTTTTCAAATTTACCTGCAATCCCTAAGGAAATACCATCCGAAAACTAGGGACCCTATCAACACCATATATGCCTTCCTACAAGAAAAGTCACCAACAATCCGTATTGAATGATCACAAACTTAGAAGGCCTCTCCTTAGAAGCAAGCAGCTCGATCATCTTTGAAGAAATCAATCATCTCATGCTCCAAGTAGGGCTACTAATCAAACCGAACTGTAATGAACGAACCTATGTTCGAGTTCGGTTCGCTAAGAAAGTTCGAGTTCGGTTCGATAATGTTCGATAGGATATGTTCAAGGTGCAGAAAGCGGTAGTCGATACTAAGTCGACGGGGTCACTGACTAAGAATTAATCGGCAGTCGGACGACTAATCGGATTTAGTCGGCCATTAGTCAATTTTGAATTTTTTTTAATTATTTTAAATTATAAATCATTTTTATACATAGATTTGTACATTTTCTGTACTTTCATAATGAAATAAAAGAAGTAATTGACTTTAAATATAACATTATTGCATATTAGAATAACTTTGCTTATGTATTAACATAGATTTGTATATTTTCTATAGATAACGAAACAAAAGAAGCAATTGACTTTAAATATAAAATTAAGCATATTAGAATAAGTTTGCTTTTAAAAAAAGCAAAAAACAAGAAAAATATAAAAGCTTGATGTAAAAGTCGGCCGACTAGGCCTAGCGAGTCGGCTACCCCCCCCCCCCCGACTCGACTAGTCGGCCGATTTTTACAAGCTTGCATATATTCGAGTTCGAGTTCGTTTAAAAATCGAACGCTCGAGTTCAGTTCGATAATAGCTCATTAACGATTTAACTTAACTCAAACTTGTTTATATGGACAAGTTCGAAACTGAAGTTCGATAACAAGGTTCGATAAGCAGTAAAAATAAGAAATTATTCAAATTAAAGTGGTACAGAGCCCAAATAAATACCATAATTTCTTTAATCCAAAATTTTATCTTCTGTATAAATATGAAGTTACACACAAAAATACCGACACATGCATATGTAGATCGAACTCAAACTTTTATCAAATAAATATATATTACGTTCATGCTCGGTTAGGTAAGCTATCAAACTAAAATTTTTAAGTTCATGTTCAGTTCGTTTAGAAATGAACAAACATTTACGATATTATTATCAAACGAACTCTAATCTAATACAAACATGTTCAGTTTGATTAGCAGCCCTAGTTCCAAGGTACCTCGAGCCAAATGCAAGTACCCAAACCCCATCTTACAAGATCCCGGTCACTATAATATTTTTGACGCTCAAAAGCGCACAAAGTCTTGGGAGTACATCATGACGGACTCCTTTCTCTGACTAGTTATCTCATCATCATATAAAGAAGCCCCATCACCAACCACATATCTCATAATGGAGCAATCTCTGGAAGAACAAAGCTAATACCCCTCCAGAAAATCAATAGTGCCCTGACGGAATACACCGTGATCTCAAAGCTTGACTAAACATAAATAAATCACCATGCAATTAAGCATATCATTTTTCCCCCAAATTCATCTCCCATTTTGCCAGAAGAAACCTTGTTTATCTCTCTAAGCTTTAACACCCCAAGTCCACCATCATATGTAGGTTGCATCATAGAAGACCAATTAACTAGGAGAGTCCAACACATGCCCAAAGGTCGACCAAAAGAACCTTCTTATCATGGATCTGAGTTGATTCTATATCCCAATTGATAGCATGAGAGCCGAAAGAAAAGTACACAAAGACAACATATGTGTTAGCATCATCAATCAATCATCCCTTAATTAGTAGGATGCCTTCCACCCAGTCAGCCTCTTCTCCATCTTCTAAATCAAAGGAAACCAAACTGTTGATATGCCGGCTAGCAAAAATGGCACCCCCGGAGACTGAAATTGGTAGCTTCTGACAAGTAATACCCAGAATCCATCCCCACTCCATCGCCATATTTAAAGTCATACCTAATGTGACAAAGGCACCCCCACCCCACCTGATACAGAGGCTCGAGAGCTCCCCAAAGATCTGAAATCAACATCATAACTCCTCTAGTCTCAGGTGCAGATATATATTATTCACTTCTGTACTTTTCTTGTATTTTCTTTTCCCGTTGGACTCTTTGTGTAGTTACCCATAGGCTACTCTCCTATATAAGAGAGCCTAGGGCAGATGGAATAAACAAGCTTTCTTATTTTCCCAACATGGTATCAGAGCGGCGGTCCTAGACCGGAGTTCTCGAACCAAACCCTAACCCTAGCCCCCACCTTCGAGCCCTCTGTGCGCCTCCCCGGATTGCGCTGCCCCCGACCCCGGCCTCGCTCGGCACCGCCTCCGACCTTGCACCTTCTTCGCGCGCCGTGCACAATGCGCGTTGTGCGCATCTCCTCCGCGCGCTGTGCGTTGCGCGCTAGCGTGTGACCTTGCACCGCTGCTGCGCGTCTGCTGCGCACCTCTCTTCGTGCGTGATCTCACGCGCTCCAGTGCGCCCCACTGCGTGTGTACAGATCTTGATCTCCGTGCACGTGCAACCCTAAGTCAGGCGCGTGTGCGGCTTCAGAATTCGTTCCGCGCGTGCATCTCCAAATTAATGGGTTTGGTTGCTTGAGTCTACACATGCAACTAAAACCCGTTAATATCCGTGTAGACGATCATATTTTCAGTCTATTGCCCTAGTCTTCCATTATCACTATGTCAGAAAGCAAGGCAGACATCCCATCTATAGGCGCCTTCAGAGGTCCAGCGCCTATTGTGAAGATGGATGGTTCAAATTATGAACTGTGGGCAATGCAGTTCATGAGTATGATGAAGTCAACCGGTAAGAAACACATTCTTACTGAAGAAGAGCCTGCAGAGAAGACTGGGGTCAATGCCTCATGGGAGGCAGATGATGCATATGCCAAGGTTTGGCTATCTGGAACCCTGGCAATTGAGATTGCCAATGATATTCTTCATCAGCCCACTGCAAAAGCAATGTGGGATATTCTGGCTGCTACATATTCTCAGGCAAAGAATGAGACGAAGATTCTGCAAACAGCACATGACAAATATACTATCAAGCAGAATGGACGGCCTCTGCACTCGTTGTACACATCTTTACGAGGAATGTTTGAGAAACTTTATAGCTTCAAGCCTCTCACAGCCACTCCAGAGCAACAGAAGACCTATCGGAATGCCACTATGGTGGGTGTTTTTCTTGTTGCCCTTGATCCAGAGTACGAGGCAGCACGTTCCCAGATCTTGGTAGATTCTACTATTCCTCCTATGGAGGAAGCTTTTCACATACTGAGCCGTATCATTGTTTCTTCGTCTACTACGAATCAGGCTGCCTCAGCATGGCGGCCAATCGAGGTCGTGGAGGTCATCATCAATTCCGTGGCCGCGGAACTCGTGGCAGAGGAGGCCGTGTTCGGCCTTCATGTACCTTTTGCCATCGTTATGGACATACCGAAGACACATGCTATTCTAAGCATGGGTTCCCTGCTTCTGCACGAGTCGCTGAACAGATCGAGCCCCATCTGCTTCATCTATGGATCAGCGCTTTGATGATCTTGTAGCCCGTCTAAGGGGCATCATTCCTCCATCTGGTCCAGCTGCGTCAGCACCTACTTCTGAGAGTCACTCCGATGTTGTCACGTCAGCATCTACCAGTACATCAGGTAGCACCTATGCATTCACTAGCAGTAGTGGATCAGATACTTTAGAGTGGATTATGGACTCTGGTGCCACACATCATCTGTGTGGTGATCAAGGTCTACTTACAGGGTACAGACAGATTTCTCCAGGCCGTACAATGGTTATTGCTAATGGAACACATTCCCCGATTACTGGTCAGGGGAAGATTAGACTGACACCATCCATCCATCTCAAGAACGTGTTACATGCACCTGATTTTTCGATGAATTTGTTGTTCATTAGCCAACTTAAAAAGGATTTACACTGTCGAGCAATTTTTGATCCATCTTCTCTTGTTTTTCGGAACATCCTTATGGGCAATGTGATTGGATGTGGCTATGAGCAAGGCGGGCCTCTATCGCCTTAGTCGGACTCCTTATGTTGGAACCTCATCTCTACCTGCTGGATCCATTTCCCTATTACTGTGGCACATGCGCTTTGGACATCTACCGCTTCAGAAACTGCGTCATGTGTTACCTCAGGTTTCACCTCACACGTCCATTCAATGTGAGGCTTGTCAGTTGGGAAAGCATTATCGGTAAGGACGCAAACGGATGTGGTTATATTCGTATTCATTCGTATCCGTATTCGTTTTTAAGAAGATATGGATCTTGTTTTTCTAAAACATGCGAATACGAATACGAATACAAATATTGGAAACGAATTTTTTGCGGATACGAATACGAATCCTTATGTTAATGAATACGAATACGAATACGAAAAAGATAACGAATACAATTACGAATACGAATATTCGTTACTTAAGGGGTTATTTTTATTTAACTTATTTACCTAATACCTAGGGTTTTCTTCCCCAAAATTTTTCAACAACCCATGAAAGTCCCACCCCCCACGCCCGACCTTCTCTCCTCTCCCAATCCAGACCGTTGTGCGCCGCCCTTCCGGCCCCTCCGCCTCCCAGCCCGGCTACCGCCCCCCTGCCGCCCCCCATCCGCCCCTCCTTCCGCCCCCCTGCCGCCCCCCCTTCCGTCGCAGCCCCTTGCGCCCCCTCCGCCCCCCTTCCACCGCGGCCTCTTCCGCCCCCCTCCGCCCTCCTTCCACCCCCTTGCCGCCCCCTTCCGTCATCGCCCCCCTCCGCCGCAACCCCTTCCGCCCCCCTCCACCCCCCTTCCGCCGCAGGCCCGCAGCCCCTTCCACCCCCTCCACCCCCCTTCCGCCCAGCCCGACGCCGCCCCTACTGCCCCGCCCCTACGGCCCGCACCCTTCCGTCCCCTTCCTGTCCTGCCCCTGTCGGCTGCCATCCGTTCCGCCCCGACAATTCCGCCCTCTTGCGTTGCGCCACTGCCACCCTCCGCCTCCATTTGCAACCGAATATTCTTGTAATGTTTTGTGTATGGATTGTTTTGTTAGAAAGAATTAGAATATGGTTGATCTTATTAGAAGATTTGTATGAAATGTATGTAATGTTTTTGTGTATGGAACTTATTAGAATATGCTTGCTTGATTGTTAACTTCAATGTTGGAAAAGAAGGATATGAACAGATAGAATGGAAGATGAATTTTGGTATGATTAATTTACATCATAGTTTTTTAATATTTATATAGATTTTATTCTAATCAATTATGTTTTGTTCATAGCTGATGCAATATGGAGCATGCAATTCGAAGAATGTCTTGATTTAGTCATCGATGTATTTGGTTGAATGTTTGTAGACGATTTCTCTCTTTAGATGTTATTTGAAATGTTTGTTATTTGAAACTAGACATATTATGCTTTGCTTTACGTCTGCAACTTTAAATTTTTATCATTACTTTGCAAGATATTTATTTGTTTCCATCAAACCATTTTACTGCATTATTCGTTATTATATTATTGTATCATACTAAGTTAAATTTCAGATTCAAGTCATAATATGGAAGTAATGCGGAAGTGATTGCCAAATAATCAGGTATGACCTGAATTCGCATTCGTATTCGTTCGTTTGCATCCCTAATCATCGGTCTACCTTTCCCAGTCGTCAGTGTCGGAGTAGTACCTCCAAGTTTGAGTTGTTTCATGTCGATATCTGGGGTCCTAGTCGTGTTCCTGATCATCAGCGACACAGGTTCTATATAGTTATTGTAGATGATTTCTCTCGTGTGCCGTGGGTTTTTTTGTTAAAGAATAAATCTGAAGCAGGGAATATTATCATCAATTTCATTAGTGAAGTTCGTAATGTTTTTTCTGCATCTGTTAAAATTGTGAGAAGTGATAATGCCCTGGAATTTTGTACTCATACCTTATCCAGTTATTTTCCATCTCAAGAGATCATTCACCAAAGATCATGTGCCTATACTTCCCAACAGAAATGGGGTTGCTGAAAGGAAACATCGTCATTTACTTGATGTCACCAAGTCACTTCTTATACATAGTCCATGCCCCTCGTTTCCTTCTGGGGTGATGCTGTCCTTATGGCATGTTACCTCATCAATCTTATGTCGTCATCTGTCTTAGGTGAGAAGATTCCTTTCTCTCTTATTTTTCCTGACAAAGAATTGTTCTCCCTTACTCCTCGTGTGTTTGGCTCGGTCACCTTTGTCCACCAATTGTCTCCAAGGACTGACAAGCTCTCTCCTAGGGCTGTCAAGTGTGTCTTCGTCGGGTACTCAAGAACACAGAAGGGGTACAAGTGTTATGATCCATTGCGCAGGAGGTATCTAGTTAGTGTCGATGTTACCTTTTTCGAATCTGTTATGTACTTCTCATCTACAGGTGATCAGTTGGTACCCTCTGACAATACTGATGCTATATACAAGCCACCACCACCACCAGCAGCACCGCTACCATCTCCTACACCTCCTGTCACTGTGCCTGTCTCACCATTACCATTCCACTATACCCGTAGGCCTGCTTCTGCTCATGGTCACCGCTCATCATCTAGCTCGCCTGAGGTATGTTCTGAAAATATTACTATTGATGGATCTGATGATTTTCCTGAGCAAGATGTGTTACAGAGGCCAGAAAAGGAGACGAATGATTTAGATGTACCTATTGCTCTACGAAAGCAGAAGCAGAGCTGCACGTCATATCCTATAGCATCTTCTATGTTGTTTGATCGCCTAACTGGAGAATTCCGGAACTTCGTCATTGCATTATCAGCAGTGGATATTCCACGGAATTACCAAGATACGTTGAAGAATAGTCGATGGTGTTTAGCCATGGAGGAAGAAATGGCAGCCCTTCAGTCCAAAGGCACCTGGAGCCTTGTTCCTGCACCTGCTGATGTGTCTCCAGTTAGTTACAGCTAAGCAGAATGCAGATGGCAGCATTGACAGATACAAGGCTCGTCTTGTTGCTCGTGACTTTACACAGACTTATGGGGTGGACTATCTTGATACATTCTCGCCGGTTGCTCGCCATTTCACCCTACGGATCCTGCTTTCTGTTGCAGTTACTCGTGATTGGCCGCTATACCAGTTAGATGTGAAGAATGCATTCTTATACGGTGACTTACAGGAGGAAGTGTACATGCAACAGCCACCTGTTTTGCTGTTGAGGGGGAGTGTCCTAAGGTGTGCAGACTTCATAAGGCTATCTATGGCCTTAAGCAGAGCCCCAAAGCTTGGTTCCAGAAGCTCTCAGACCTGTTTGAGAAACAGGGGTACAGACGTTCTAATGTTGATCATTCTTTGTTTGTACAGAAGACACCCAGAGGTATTATTGCAATTATGGTGTATGTAGACGATATTCTGATTACAGGTGATGATAAACAGGAAATCCAGGGGGCAAAAGAAATGTTGGGCCGTGAATTCGTCACCAAGGACCTTGGAGTTCTTAGATATTTTTCGGGACTGGAGATTGCCAGAAATCCTCATGGGTTGGTAATGTCCCAGAGGAAATATGTCACTGACCTGTTGAGTGAAACAAGTATGCTTGGTTGCCGACCTGCTACTACACTTATGGATCCCAGTATGAAATTATATGATGATGACACTGATGAGGTGGATAGGAGAAGATACAGAGAACTGGTGGGCAAACTTCTCTATGTTACTACTACCAGGCCCAATATCTCCTTTGTTGTAAGTCGAATAAGTCAGTTCATGGATCAATCACGTCAGGTACACATGGATGCTATACATATGATACTCAGGTACCTTAAGTCATCTCCAGATGCGGGTCTGCTTTTTAAGAAAGGCAGGGAGGTTACTATCTCAGCTTGTGCAGATGCAGATTACGCAGGGTGTCCCAAGGATAGGAAGTCCACCTCTGGGTTTTGCTGTGTATGTTGGAGATTCTCTAGTCTCATGGAGAAGTAAGAAGCAAACGGTTGTAGCAAGGTCTAGTGCTGAGTCCGAATATAGGGCTATGGCCCAGGTCAGTACAGAAATGATGTGGGTAAAGGCTGTGCTTAGAGATCTACATATAGAAGTCCCGCTTCCTATGGTTTTGGAATGTGACAATCAAGCGGCCCTGTTCATTGCAAATAATCCAGCATTTCATGAACGAACCAAGTATATTGAGGTTGATTGTCACTTTATACGTGATATGATTCAGAAAGGGTTCATTGTTACATCCCATGTTAGCTCAGAAGATCAAACTGCAGACATTTTTACCAAGGCATTACTTCAAGGGTCGTTCCAGAAGTGTTCGTCCAAGCTGAGCATGATCGATATCTATGCTCCACCTTGAGGGGGAGTGTAGAAATATATTATTCACTTCTGTACTTTTCTTGTATTTTCCTTTCCCGTTGGACTCTTTGTGTAGTTTACCCATAGGCTACTCTCCTATATAAGAGAGCCTAGGGCGGATGGAATAAACAAGCTTTCTTATTTTCCCAACATCAAGAACACCCCTTCAACAAATAAGATCATATCAGTGTATTACATGAATGTATATATCAACTTGCATGTATAAACTACATGTCCCACCTAAGATAGCATGTTCTATCGTCACCAATAGAGCATCAATACAGATCGAGCAAGAAATAATACTCATAGGTGCTTATTGTTTACATTGCTCAACTGTTGGAGATTATTTATCCTCTTATATTTCCTCAATAAACTAATATTTACATAATTCAAGTGTTTACGCAGTTCCCATATAAACAACAACCATTTACGCAGTTCAAATGCTTAATTGAAGTGGAGATTGCTTGATTTTGCCATACTTTCTCCTCTTCAAATTGATGTAAGAACCGGGCACGAAAATCCTTGGGTGGATAAATAGAAAGCAACAACATCTTCCCTAACTAGGCAGGTTTTTATTACATGATGGGATGGTCCATTTTCACAATGTGGTCATCATGTATATTTTCCAAAGGGTAATAACTAAACTGACATATACCTGGTATACTTTAGTCTATAAGAATATATAATATTGTTCTACTAATAGAGAAGAATTCAAGTAATTTATGGGACTCTACAGGCCTTGAAGATTGATGCATTTTTCAGAGTAGGAAAATGAACATCACATCTACAGAAAAATATCTACATCTAGGGCTTCATTGGCAGTGACACAAGAGTTTGTACCACTTGGCATCAGTCCATGATGGTCAGGTGCATTATCAATGGCAGTCATTCACATTTTTTTCAATAATAAAATTTAGCTACTATAATAGAAGCAACCTGATAGTAAAGCTACCAAATCAAATGCCACCACTATAGACCGAGAAAAAAGTTTTAAGTCCGAATAAATGTGCTAAAGTTCACAGGTATTCTTGCTTTAACGGTCAAGACAACCCATTCAAACTAATGCTAGACAAGGACGGTTCAAATATGGAAAAGATTCATAATCTAAGAGAAGTTTATGTTACTATGAAATGGTAGTTTCTTTTTCTCATTGGAGAGAAGATAATTATAGGGAGGATGACTACATGAGTGTAGCCATAAAGAAAACCAATTACAAAGATTAGGGGGCTAAGCCAAATAGTCCATTAAAGGTTCATCGAAACCCTACTAGACTTGTACCTAGAAGAAATCACCACCCCTTGTTGAAGCATATCCAAAAAAGATCCTACTAACTATGATAAATCCAAGAAACTTTTAGTGTGTAAGTGTTAGTGATGTATTTATGTTTTCTGCTTCTCATTGTAACCCCTCTAGGGATACTTACGTATTTTCCTGATTTTGATTGAACCCTCTAGGGTTCCATCCTATATAAAGACCCGTAAACCTCTTGAATAAATAACTCATTGCCTTTTCTCTCTACTTTCCACATGGTATTAGAGCAGCGGTCCTAGACCGGTGTTTTGACCTAATTCCGCCGCCGCCACCGGCCCCTCATTTTCTCCGTATGAAGGAACCCTTGCGCGGGCCCTCTCCTCCAACAACTAAGGCCATGCGCTAGGGGACCTAGGTCTTGATCCTTCGATCGGAGGTGGCAGGCTCTCGAGGAGCCCCTTGGATCTCTGCCTGGAGGTCCCCTCTCGAGGCTAGGGCATCGCCATGAGCAACTGGACCTCACATCATCCGCCTAAGGCGTTGCCAAGAGGTTCTCTTATAGACTAAGGCTCCGTCGGGAGCTTTTGTCTCTGCTTAGGGCGCCGGCAACCACATATGGAGCCCCCTCCTTCACCTAAGACTCTGTCGGGAGGTCACCTGCACCTCCAAGACTCTCTGGAGTGCTTCTAGGGCATGAACGAACTCGGCTTGTTGCTCTCTCCTTACAGCTACAACCTTTTTGTGGCATCGCAGCCACATTTTGCTACACACAAGGCCTAAAAAGGGATGGAAAAGGTGACCTAGGTCGCATTCTATGCGTGATAAAGACATTGGAGAATTTCTAGGCCACTTTTTCTCGGCCTAAGCGATCACCATGACATCTACCGAGATCAAGCCCGCGTACCCGACTTCTTCTGTGATGGTACATGGCACTTCTATCAAATTGAAAGGCTCCGAGAACTATGTACTCTGGTCTCGATCATTCAAAGTGTTCATTGGTGGTCAACGCAAGAACTATGTCATTACCAAGGATCCATCCAAGGAGACAAACAAGGACTACGATACTTGGTACGTTGACAACTGTCAGGTTATTACTTGGATGACCAACATCGTTTATCCAAATACTAAGCCAAAACTTCTCTACTAGGAGACTACAAAGTTGATGTGGGGGAGTCTTGAGCATACTTACTCCCAAAAGACAACCAAGTCCTGACTCTCAGATATTTGCACGCAGATCTGATCAGCCACTCAAGGAGATTCCATTCTTGTTAAGTACTACATGCTTCTCACGAGTCTGTTTGAGGAGCTACTCATATTTCAACCAGCGTGTTGTGACAAGCAGGTGGGAGAACGTGTTGAATGGCAGGTCTATCAGTTCCTGTCTGGCATGTACCCATGATACAAGCCCGTGAAGGATCAATTTCTGACGGTTGATGTACTGCACACCGTTAAGACCATCTTTGGTCATCTGCAGGAGCTTGAGTCACATGTTGAGCATCCTCCTACTATTCCATCTGTGGAGACCACAGCTCACTATGCATCGTATGGGAACAAAACGTTAAGAGTTACCAGGGAGGACGAGGCCGTGATTATGGTCGTAGATGGGGCAGTGAGTCAGGACGTGGACGAGATTTTAGACACGAACGTGGGCCTAATCCTACTACTACTCGCTATCCAATGTGCATACACTGTGTACGCTGGAGTCATCCATCTGAGCGTTGTTGGGCCAAGTTTAGCAAACATTCTAATACCAATAGTGCATACGAGACAGCTTCGTATGAAACACCTTATGATACTGCTGAGGTCTCACACGATCAGCCTTCGGGTGACACACAGACACCCTTTACGGCATCTGAATACCCCGTCTGAGGCAGCTCCTGCAAAACTCTTCAGCTAGTGGCGGCACCACTTCTGCCCACACTGCTAGTTTGATCATTGCCTCAAGTACAACTGCCAACTCCGTCTCTGCATCTAGCCCTGCTTGGATTATTGATTTAGGCGCATCTACACATCTGACAGGAGAATGTAGACTACTTACCTTCTCACAATTGTCTTCCTCTGTGAAGATTGTCCGTGTTGCTAATAGGGCCCATTCTCTTGTTACCGTTGTGGGCACTGTGGAGTTTTCCTCCAAACTTCGACTAAATGGAGTCCATTGCGGTCCTGCTTTTCTGCTTAGTCTATTGTATGTGCAGAAGCTATGTACTGAACTTAACTGTAGAGTTATTTTTGACGAGTTCTGTTGCTATTTTCATGACATCTGGATGAGACAAATTTTTGGAGAGAGACGTGAGAAGAACGGCCTCTATTATATGGACATCACATCTGATTCTAGTCTTGTTGGTGTTACTTCCATCTCTAAAGATCCTCTTCTCTGGCACCTTCGTCTTGGTCATCCTTCAGTCAAAGCCATCTCCATGATGTTTCCTGAACTTTCTACACTCAAGCCTTTTGAGTGTGAGGAGTGCCAGTTCGGGAAATATCATCGAGCAACTTTTCCTGCAAAACTGAGCCTCGTCATGAAGTTTCTTTTTTAGTTCATTGTGATATTTGGGGACCATGTCGGGTTCGTACTCTAAGTGGACATAAGTATTTTGCTATTTTTGTTGATGATTACAGTCTACCCTCTTGGATTTATTTGTTAAAGGATCATTCGGAGATTAATAATATTGCTAAGAATTTCTTTCGTTATATCAAGAATATATTCTACTTAATGGTTTAGTGGTAGTGCAGCGTGTCTACCGCACAAAAGACCAGGGTTCAAATCCTACTCTTGCAGGGGTTGCGTTAGGTAGTCGACGGCCAACGTAAAAAATAGTCGAATCTTTCAACATGGATTTGAGCAAGAATCCATGTAGCCGACCCTACTTATAGTGGGAGAAGGCTTAGTACATTTATATATCAAGAATATATTCTCCATTGGTATTCAAATTTTTTGTTCTGATAATGCCTTGGAATTCACTCAGCATGATTTGACTAACTTCTTTGCTTCCCAGGGTACCATCCATCAAATCTCATGCACGTATACCTCCCAACAAAATGGGATAGCGGAAAGAAAACTCAGATATCTTCTAAACATTGCTCGCTCCCTTCTCACCCAAATGAAAGTTCCTAAAACCTACTGGGAGATGTTATACTTACAATCGTCCATCCTATCAACAAGATCCCTTTAATTTGTTGTTTCCTATTGACTTGGTCAGGCCGTTTTTTTATTATTATTTTTTTCATTTCATGTACTTGTCGTTTGGTTGTTTATAAAAAAATAAAAGAATATGTTTCTTCATTCATTCTACTTTGAACGGCAAGGAAGTTATGCCGTTTCAATCTTTTGTTTATTTTTTTTTGTTGGCTTATTATGTATAAATATATAATATACCCCATAATAATCATTCTATTTATTTCTTATATTTAAAGATTTCAATTTTTGCATAAAACCCCCTACTTAAAAAAACAGATGTTACAACTCCATTCCGCATCTCTAAATGGACCCACCCCTTTTTCATTGTTATATCCAATTGAATCACCCTTTCCTCTACCTCTGAGAATCTTTGTATGTGTGGTTTTTGTCCATAATTTTTACACTGCTGATAAATTATCTCCTCATGCAATTAAATGTGTTTTTCTTGGTTATTCTCGTACTCAGATACAAGTGATATGTTCCTACTAGGCATCGTTATTTTATCCATTGTTCAAAAGTCGATCGACTAGGTCGACTAGTCGGTCCAAGTAGTCGACCCAAGGGGTAGCTGACTCGACTAGGCCTAGTCGGCCTAGTCGACCGACTACTCGGTCGACTTTTACAGAGTTTTTTATTTTTTTTTACTTTTTTTAAAGTATACTTATTCTAATATGCTTAATGTTATATTTAAAGTCAATTACTTCTTTTGTTTCATTATGATAGTATGGAAAATATACAAATCTATGCGAATATATAAGAATATATGTATAAAAATGATTTATATATTTAAAATAATTAAAAAAATAAAATCGATTAAAAGCGACTAAATCCGATTAGGAGCTCGACTACCGATTAATCCTTAATTGGTGACCCTGTCGACCGACTACCAATTCTGCAACCTTAATTTTATCTATGCAGATGTAACCTTTTTGAACAAAACAGCTTCTTCACTCAGTCTGTCACAGATATTCCTCTAGACCTTCATCCTCCATCCATTGTGTATAAGCGCAAGCATATGCCTATCTCACCATCTGTTCATTACATGTCCCTTTGTTGCAGGATGATATGCCTTCTTCAAGTGCCCCCACTATTGTTGTCTCGAATGATCCTTATGAGCTTCCCATCACTCTAACAGAATTAAGAGGCAATGTACCTTTCATTTCATGTCTCATTTCACTTTTGATGCTACCTTATCATCCAGAAGATATACATATTTTCTCATGACTATTTTTATTCGCAGAGACCATCACAGTGCATTGCAGGATTCCGGTTGGCGACAATAAGGAGATGGATGCTTGTTTCCTCAGGGACATGGGATCTTGTACAGTGTCCTAAGGGGACTAGATATGTGGCTTGCAGATGGATCTTCACAACTAAGTAATCACCAGACGAGTCCATTGATAGATTAAAATCTCAGCTTGTGGCTAAAGGCTTTATGCAGACATATGGAGTTGATTACTTTGAGACTTTCTCTCATGTTGCACGAGTGGGCTCTATACAAACTATTCTTTCTATGGCAACAAATAAGGCTTGGCCTACCTTTCATCTTGATGTGAAGAATGCTTTCATGTACGAGGGGGGATATGTATGTCGACTTCGCAAGGCAGTCTATGGTCTAAAGCAGAGCCCAATGGCATAATTTGAGACTTACTACAGAAATCAGCACTCTTGGATTCCAGAGAACAACCTCTGACTACTCTATGTTTATCAGCATATGACCAACTAGTACTATCATACTTGATGTTTATGTGGATGACATAAATGACACAGGTGATGATGATGACGGAGTACTAGAGACCAAAGTTTTTCTTCAGAACATATTCGTCACCAAGGACCTTGGTCAACTTCACTCTCTCACAGAGAAAGTATAGCATGCATGATTTTAAAAAGTGGTGTCTCGAGGTGCAAAGGCATACGCCTTGAGGCGAGGTGCGCCAAAAGTACCTCAAGGCGAGGTGCGCCAAAAGCGCCTCGAGGCGCACGTCTCGGGTCTAGTTGGTGGAGTGTATGCCTCAGCTTCGTCTGAGGCGCTCGAGGCGTGAGGCGCTCGAGGCAAGGTGATGCAAATTAAAATTTGCAACGGTGAAAAATAGTTGTTTGGTGGAGAAATCTAGAGAGAAGAGGAAGAGAGGAGAACGCGCCAGTTGCGCGAGATTTTGGAGAGGAATCGCCAAGATCGCGTCGAGGGAGAGATAGAGACAAAGAGAGATAACTCAATTTTTCATATAACTTGAACTGTCCTTTACAATAGGCTACCAACCTCTTTATATAGTAGAGGTGGAATTACAAAATAGAAAGCGAATTTGAAATTTGACTCGATCTTAATTGATTTGAATCGAGATTGAAATCTACATTATCCTAATTTGACTCTAATTCAAAATTCGAAATTCAAATTTAAAATTGACTAACTAATTTAGAGATCACACACGATCTCCTTATTTAAATAAAATGCGACGACTAAAATAAACGTAAATAAAATTAACGGATAAAAATATCAAGCCATATATTTTAATTTTGTGCTGCATCAATTCTCCTCCGCTTGAAAAATTCGTCTCCCGACGAATCACTTGATCTTCGAAGCTTGATGATTTGATGTCAATTTTCTTGTTCGCATCTTGGAAGAATAGATGTGGAGCAAACAATGGGACCCAGGTGTCTTTGGTGCAGTGGCAAGGCCTTAAATGTCGGTTTCGGTCACCATTTTGGTATCGACCAAAACAGAATTTCGATGGAATTTCGGTGGAATTTCGACCGAAATTTCGATCATTTCGGTCATTTTTTGTACTAGGACCCCCATATTTCGGTCATTTCGGTCGAATTTCAATTTCGACTGGATATCGATATTCGACAGAAATTCGACCGAACTTCGCTGAAATTTGAGGCCATGTGCAGTCGTCGAAATCATCAACACCATGTTGGAAGAACATATGTGGCTCAAATAGCGGCACCCACACGGAAATTGCTTTGCTGGCGTGGTGTTTGAAAACTTGATGGGGCATCTTCATATCGATCATTTCGGCCTTTGGAGAATCCATAGCAAAGGAATAGCACAGATTTAGGATGAGAGGAGATGCGGCCAATAAACTAGACCATGTGGTCCTTATATAGTTGAATCCCATGTGCGTAATCAATTGGATCGGACGGACGATTATTTCCTCCCTTTTTAACCTCCTTGAATTTTTCAGAAATTCTTTTATCCATACAGGAATTCTGCAGATTATTGTTTCTGGTGGTAAATCTGGGATTTCCTTTTGTAGGAATTTTTCGGTAACCTCCAAAGATACCAATGATCTTATGTACTATATTTGGAATATGTGGGCACCATAAAACTCGGACCTGAGGCACCCCATTATAATATTGGCAACTATTAACAAAGCCAGGGTTTTCGGAACGTGGGTTCCAGCTGTAAAGTTCTTTTCCAGTCGGCTTCCTTGATATCTCCCTTCTCATAATGGTACCAAATTTCCAGAAGATTCCAATATAATTCGGCAGAAGGACATCACCCATACTTTCTCCCTACGTCGCCTATTCCTGATTGCATGGGATCCAAATCCCCTTTGAGCGAGATTGTCAATCACGGCTGCGGCTTCTTTCCCTATCGGGTACGGCGGCAGCAGCCAAGATGGTCCCCGGAATAGTATCAACGAAGGGTATAGGTGCCAGCTTAGATCTTTCCAAAGATGGAACCTCAACCATCGGTGGTGGAGGAACCCAAAAGGAAGGCGATGGCACCAATATCGGTACACAACGATGGGGTATCGGGTCCAACAAGAGGACGACGTTGCTGATAGAGGAAGCAATGATGGAAAGGGCGAGTGCTCTTGCCGTTGTCGTGATGGTGGGTTGTTCGGATAAGGAGGGCCTCCATTGGCGAGGATGGGGTTGCCCACGAGGGTAGATGTTGCCGCGTGTGAGCATGTGGTTGTCGTATGTTGGAAAAAACTCCAGAAGTGTTGGATGCGGGTTTGAAAGTTCCTGAACAGCAGCATGAAACCTGGCCAACGTGTCATTGTCGACATCTTGTTTTATTTCTTCTTCTTTGTTTCCTATGGAGAACAAATCGACGAATGCTAGTTCTTCGTCCATAGGATCCTCATCGAATATGGGCTCACGATCTTCATTTTTTTCATTTTTTGATTTCTGGACAGCAACATCAGTTGCTAAAAAATCAAGGTTTTCGTATTCCTCGTCCGCGGGATCTTCATCGAAGATGGGCCCTTGGTCCTTTTCTTCTTGCACAATAGTTGTATCAAATAAATCTTCATTTGGAATGAAAGTACCTTCATTTTTTTGCTCAAAATCGGGTTGCACAGCAGCTGCGACGATCTGAATTTTGTTGTTGTCGAGTGAATCTTCATTGAATGTCACATCCATCCACTCTTGGACTTTGATGCTTGATTCAATGCATTTCTTGAACTTTTGTTGACGCGTACGTGAATGCTTGCCATGAGATAGACGACTCAAGTTGAATTGCATCCTCCAATAGTCGACAGGATCGTCGAATCGTAGGAACGATTCGGTTGCCATGCTCTGATACCACTTGATGCAAATTAAAATTTGCAACGGTGAAAAATAGTTGTTTGGTGGAGAAATCTAGAGAGAAGAGAAAGAGAGAGGAGAACGCGCCAGTTGCGCGAGATTTTGGAGAGGAATCGCCAAGATCGCGTCGAGGGAGAGATAGAGACAAAGAGAGATAACTCAATTTTTCATATAACTTGAACTGTCCTTTACAATAGGCTACCAACCTCTTTATATAGTAGAGGTGGAATTACAAAAATAGAAAGCGAATTTGAAATTTGACTCGATCTTAATTGATTTGAATCGAGATTGAAATCTACAGTATCCTAATTTGACTCTAATTCAAAATTCAAATTTAAAATTGACTAACTAATTTAGAGATGACACACGATCTCCTTATTTAAATAAAATGCGACGACTAAAATAAACGTAAATAAAATTAACGGATAAAAATATCAAGCCCTATATTTTAATTTTGTGCTGCATCACAAGGCGGAGGTGCAAGTTTCGAGCATGAGGCTTTTTTACCTTTTTGGTTATGTGCTTTGCACATGAACCTATTTTTCCATAAGCATTATATTTTTTATGTTTGTATTTTGTTTCAATGTTAAACCTTGCATATTTCGATATATAGCTCCAAGCAAAGAGAAGATATCGCTCGAAACAAGCAAAGCTCCATAATCTTATATACATCATATTCAATTTATCATACATCTGCACATACTAGTTCTATTGTGCGCAGATTTTTTTGAATTGTAATAAATGGTTTATATTAGTTACAAGTTTGCAACTTGATGTTGTTATTTGGTTATATAAGCTGTGAATCTTAGAATAGTTATCACATATATAAAGAAGCAAGATTGAAAAATAAGCACGTGAAGTAAAATAATTGTTACGTTTTATTGTGAATAGCTGAATAAAAATAATATCGTTACTAAAAAATCGCCGAGGGCGCTTCCTCCACACCCCCGCAGGGGAGAGCACACCTGCTCCTCCTAGACCCCCCCACAGGCTCGCTGACCAAGCAGCGTGACCTCCGTCTTGTTGGGATATGATATGGCAGGAGAGGATGCATATGGCAATCCTCCAACTACGTCCAACAAGACAAATGGTTGGGATTCAAGGCATATTAATATTTTTTACTATGAACACTAAATATTATGATTTCTAGTGTACTTTAGTATTAAGTATAGACTTTAGTTCAATACTCATATAGAATCATTGAAGTCGGAGTTGGAACTTGATATTCCGTATATTAGTGGCTTAGTATTAGTTTTTTTGAACTTCGATGCCTTCATCGCTTATGTATTGTATCTTTTACTAGTTTTAAATTATTCTTGAATGTGTTTTTGGCAAAGCTTAATATTATTATATACTTTTTTTCAATGTATTTTGCTTTAATTTTAAATTTTACCAAAAAATTGAGGCTCACGCCTCGCCCAAATTTCGGAAAAATGCCTCAAACCGCCTTACGATTTTTTAAACCTTAGGTATTCCTGCAGATCCGAAGAAAAACTCTATGCCCACCGATCCTGTCTTCAAAGATACTACGCGGTACGGAAGCTTGGCTGGCAAACTCATTTACCTTCTATCACCAGACCGGACATTTCCTACGTCGTGAGCAAAGCTAGCCAACACATGGAGCAACCACATTACAGCTACTGCCAGGAAGTTCTCCAGATCCTGCGATACTTGAAGGAATCCCCAAGATGTGGCCTCTTCTATGGGGCAAATGGCCACACTAATGTTATTTCCTATGATGATGTTGATTATGCAAGTTCACCTGAAGATCATCGCTCCGCTACAGAATATGTTATGATGGTTGGAGGAAATCTTGTGACATAGAGGAGCAAGAAGCAGGCTATTGTATCTAGATCCAGTGCATATGATGAATACAGGGCAATGGCTCAGGCTATCTGTGATATCACGCGGCTATTGACCTTCCTACAGGAACTTTGTATTGTTGTCATCTCTCCTATTCCTTTATACTGCGACAACAAATTAGCTACATATATTGCCACAAATCATGTGTTCCATGAGCAGACTAAGCATATAGAGATTGATTGTTATTTCGTTCGTTCGTGACGTTGTACGAGCTGGCAAGATTACCGCGCCACACATCACAACAGATCTTCAGCTTGTAGGGGTATTCACAAAGGCTTATAAGAAGCGCCTCTCATGGGTAGCTTCCAAGATGGGCATGATCGATAGATATGCTCCAACTTGAGGGGGAGTGTTTGTGATGTATTTCCCATCAGTGATGTATTTATGTTTTCTGCTTCTCATTGTAACCCCTCTAGGGATACTTATGTATTTTCCCGATTTTGAGCTCTCTAGGGTCCCGTCATATATAAGGACCCCTAGACCTCTTGAACAAACTCATTGTTTTTTCTCTCTAACTTTTCACAATAAGAAAAATAATTTCTGACATTGAAAGGAGTCTCTGACATATAATATCAAAATAATAAGACCAAGCCTACCCCTATAGCAAGCTTCATAAGTGAAATTTTATCCAAGAAACCAAAAGGTTAGTATCTTCCTCTATAACTTTAAGAAGAGAAGATGTGTGTTTTCAACTTTTAGAGGTGCAAACATATTTCCATGCCCCTAAAAACACAAGATTTCATGTCTATAAATATTTGCATAGAGGAATTACTATCAAATGTAAACTACCTTAATACTTATATGAGTTACTCAACTATAACACAACACAACTACATGTCAAGGAAACATATAAGTCGATAGTATGGCTTCCAAATTTTCTCCCTCGAAATAATGTTTACGATAGTGGACAAACTGTTTTTACTCTAAGGGCATGTTTGGTTGCAGGGTTGGGCAGGGTTGGCCCAACCCTGGTTACTATTCACAAGGGTACTTCCTCCTCACATATTACTATTCACCCATCCCAACCCAGCCCAACCCAACCCTGCCCAACCCAGTAACCAAACAGGCCCTAAGTGCTGCCAAGTACATGGTTGCCTCGCATGGGAATAATCTAATTAAAGTCATACTTAGACGAGACTCTTATGTATGTTTTGGGCACAGAAGTCGTTAACCTGTAAAGTAGAATTTTTTTAGTAAAAAGGGTGGCCTTCCAAGCCAGGGAACCACCTCAGAGTATATTTATATAAAATAAAAAATCAAAAAAGGGTTTACATCATGCTATAATTGCCAGGAAGCATACAACGCCTTACAATGCTTAATCACATTATCGAAGTAAAACCTTTGCCCCCCTGAAGATGTGCTCATTCCTAGCACGCCAGATGGACCAAACAATAGTGAAAGGAAACGAGTTGTCCTCATGCACAACACCGCACACCGATCTCATACTCCTCCAGAAAGTGGCGCAATCCCGAACCTCCAGCCATGCAATATTGGCCCTATCCCATATATCCGCAGAGGACTGACACGCGAAGAACAAGTGGTCTGCATCATCCACTGTCGCACCACATCGGTGGCAAGAAACATCACCCACATCTAGCAGTTGTCCCCGACGGTCTTTCGATAGAGCCCTCCCCAGTCTGAACAGCCAAAGGAAAACTTAACCCGATTCGACAGTTTACACCCCCAAATCATCCCTATGTCAACCCCCAAGTCATCCTAGAAATTTGGAGTTGCAAATGCACAAACCTCTTGTTTCTTGTGAATGGTTCCAGACTTGGAATGTGGTGGAGGTCAGTTATGGATTATGATCATAGTTGGTGGGATCCTTTTTGAAGCGCCTTCGACTAGGGGTGGCTTCTTTTATGAACGAGCTGATAGGACGAGCCCATTAAACTTCTTAAGGGTAGAGGATTCACTCACCGAATCTATATTAGCTTCATACTTCTACAAGCTAATCGGCTACCAAACCAAAAAGGATCCCGCTAATTATGATCACCCCAATCCACAGTCACCTCCATCAAATTCCACAACTGAAACCATACCCAAGAAACAAGATGATTGTGCCTCCATAACTCCAAGAAGAAAAGAGACAAATTTTCCACTTTAAGAGGTAGAAAATTCCATGATCCAAACATAAATAAGATTCTCGTCTAAATCTCAGATATGACGTGAATTGGATTTACTCCAATGTGAGGAAACCATGTTGTTTGCAGCACTTAAAATGAAAATGGCTTGGTTGCTACTGTAGTCATTTTTCGAAAGAGAAAATCTCATGTCCCAAACATCTGTAAGCTTTTATGCCTACACATATTTGGAAAGAAGACTAACATAACGACTCTAGATTTTCTTCATACTTCTACGAGCTAATCAGCTAACACTGCTCGCATCTTGTTAAAGAACCATACTGGGATGCATTATGAGAGGTCCAAGGGTTCCCTTATATAGGAGAAAACCATTGGACAAATTACAAAAGATGAAACAGAAAATAGAAAATTACATAAAGAACCATACTAAAAATAGTAACTATCTCAACACTCCCCCTCAAGCTGGAGCGTAGATATCAATGAGACTCAGCTTGGAACAACATTTCTGATAAGGTCCTCTCGCCAGAGCCTTTGTAAGTATATCTGTTGTCTGGTCTCCGGAGCTGACATGCGTAGTAGTGATAATACCTTCTCTATCATGTCACGAATGTAGTGGCAATCCACCTCTATGTGCTTCGTCCTCTCATGAAAGGCTAGATTATTTGCAATGAAGAGAGCAGCTTGATTATCACATTGGAGGTGCATGGGAAGAGGTACTTCTATGGTCAAGTCAGTAAGAACGGATCTGACCCACATCATCTCTGTACTAGCCTGTGCCATGGCGTTGTATTTCGATTCAGCACTTGATCTAGCAACCACAGTCTGCTTCTTACTCTTCCATGAAACCAGAGAATTTCCTATGAACACAGCAAATCCAGTAGTAGACTTTCTATCTTTTGGACACCCAGCATAGTCTGCATCTGCGTATGCTGTCACTGAGAGAGATGTGCCTCTGCTGAAAAAAAGTCCAGTACCAAGTGAAGTCTTCAAGTATCTCAGAATCATATGGATTGCATCCATATGTGTCTGTCTGGGCTGCTCAATAAACTAACTCACTTTGCTCACTGCAAATGCTATGTCAAGTCTGGTAATAGTTACATATAAGAGCTTACCAACCAGCTCTCTGTATCTTCTCTTGTCGACCTCCTCAGTATCATCATCATAGAACTTCATGCTTGGGTCAAGCGGAGTAGTGGCAGGTCTACAATCCGCCATGCCAGTCTCTGAAAGAAGATCTATAACATACTTTCTCTGGGTCATTACAAGACCCCGTTGATTTCTGGCAAACTCTATTCCGAGGAAGTAACGTAAATGTCTAAGGTCCTTGGTCACGAACTGTTGACTTAGGAAGTCCTTGGCATCCTGAATACCCATGCTCGTCATCTCCTGTAATAATAATGTCATCAACATAAACAAGAATAACTGTAATACCTCTCTGGGTCTTCTGTATGAACAAGGAGTGATCAGCAGTTGATCTTACAAACCCCTGTTGCTCTATCAAGTCTGAGAGCTTTTGGAACCATGCTCTTGGACTTTTCTTGAGGCCATAGATAGCCTTGTGTAACCTGCAAACCTTCTGGCACTCCCCCTCAGCAGCAAAGCCAGGTGGCTGCTGCATGTATACCTCCTCCTGTAGGTCACCATAGAGAAATGCATTCTTCACATCAAGCTGATAAAGAGGCCAATCTCGTGTCACAGCAACAGCAAGGAGAATGCGTAGAGTAGAATGTCTGGCAACCGGGGAGAAAGTATCGTGATAGTCCACCCCATATGTCTGGGTAAATCCTCGTGCTACAAGTCTTGCCTTATAGCGATCCACATTGCCATCCGCACGGTGTTCCACAGTAAACACCCATTTGCATCCACGACTGATGTATCAATAGGAGCAGAAACAAGACTCTACGTACCACGTGACTGTAGCGCAACCATCTCCTCCTCCATGGCTAACCTCCACTGACTATCTTTGAGAGCATCCTGATACGTCTTTGGTAACTGCACGGCTGATAGTGCTAACGTAAATCTCCTGAAATCCTCTGACAACCTGCTCAAAGAAATTTGGGTTGCAAGAGGGTAAGTAGCACACACCTGTTTCTGCTTTCGCAGAGCAATTGGTACGTCAAGATCATCTGCCAAGTCCTGGGCCTGTATAATTCCCTCTTGAGAGGGTACCTGTTCCTCCTGTTGTACAGTTAATTCAGTAGCGCCATCAATAGAAATAATATGCTCATTACATACCTGAGACGTGCTGGATGATGGGCAAGGCTTGTGAGCATGGCGGACAGAGCAAAATCTGCGAGGAACACCACGAGGTAGGAACTGAACCAACAGAGGTGGTGGAGGTGGTGGAGGAGGTGGTGGAGGTGGTGGAGGAGGTGAAGGTGAGGAACCAACTGTAGGAGGTGGTGGCATGTATATCTCACACTAGAGTCAGATGGAGTAAGTCGATTACCTGTAGGAGAAAAAATACATGACCGACTCAAAGAAAGTAACGTCAGCACTAACAAAATATTTTTGGCTTAGTGGATCAAAGCAGCGATACCCCTTTTGGGTACGAGAGTAGCCGACAAAAACACACTTGACAGCTTTAGGAGAGAGCTTGCCACGCCCTGGAGAGACATCATGAACAAAGGCAACAGATCCAAACACACGAGATGTAAGAGAGAAGAGATCCTTCTCGAGAAACGCAATCGAGTAAGGAATCTTTTCTCCTAACACGGACGAGGGTATATTGTTTACCAGATAGCAATCAGTAAGGACAGCATCACCCCAGTAAGAATGAGGAGCACGGCTCTGTATCAACAATGTTCTGGTTACATCAAGTAAGTAACGGTATTTGCGCTCGGCAACACCGTTCTGCTGGGAAGTGTAGATACATGAGGTCTGATGAACAATGCCATGGGATCTAAGGAACTCAGAAAGATGTAAAGTGCAAACTTCCAAGGCATTGTCAGAACGAATATACTTGACATTGGCGGAAAAAAATATTTTTTTTTCATTAATAAAATACTTTATAGTGGATCCAGCCTCAGATTTATTCTTCAATAAGAAGACCCAGGAAAGTCTAGAAAAATCGTCGACCGCTACAAGATAAAACGGTGTCCTTGGAGATCAGGAACATGACTAGGATCTCAAATGTCTAAATGAAGGAGCTCAAATAGCTGAGAACTGCTCCAACTCTGACGGCATGGAAAAGATGAACGGTGATGCTTCTCAAGTTGACATGCTTCACACTGAAAGGAGGATCTCGTAGAAATCTGAGGGAGAACATGACATAACTTCTGCAGAGGAAGATGTCCAAACCTAAGGTGCCATAAATAAGGAGAGACATGTCCAGTAGGTATAATAGAAACACTAGCATGAGGAGGTTGGACCAGTCTGTAAAGTCCCCGCTGCTCACGGCCACTTCCAATCATCCTGCCCGTGAGTATGTCCTGAAACACAAGAGATGGAGGGTCAAAGATGGCACAACAATGCAGATCCTTAGTGATCTGACTAATATAAAGTAAATTCATCTGAAAGGCAGGAGCATATAAAACATTCTTCAGGCACATGGACGGTGTCAACTGCACCTCCCCCTGTCCTATAACGGGTAAGTGGTCGCCATTAGCAATGACGACCCATCTGCCAGGTGGTATAGCCCTTTAGGACTTTAGTTGCGTTCTGTCTCCACATAAGTGGTGAGACGCACCTGCATTCGTACTACCAGTAAAGGCATAGGTGATACCTGAGGAGCTTGAAGAAGCTCTGGCTGCTGCAGCAGTATCTGTGGTGGTGTCAGCACTAGGAGTCATGATCTCTCGAATACGGGAGAGAATATAGGGGCCCCGATGATCGGCCTGGGGAGTTGAAGTCTCTGAAGACGCAATCTGCTCTGCTGCTCGACCAGAAAGAGGATATCCATGCTTCTGATAGCATGTGTCCTCTGCATGTCCAAGCTAGCGGCAATAGGTGCAGGGACCACGTTGGCGTCCACCGCCTCTTCCTCGAGGTGTGCGACCTCTGGACTGGATCACCCCACCTCGACCACAAGAAGCGGCCATCGTTGAGGAGTGCGAAGACGTGGTTGTCGAAGGGATGATGAGTCGGCTGAGACGGCTATAGGCCTCCTCTATAGGAGGAATGGTTGCTCCAGTAAGAAGATGAGTACATGCAGCATCATATTCTGCATCAAGTCCAGCCATGAAAACTCCAACCATAGTGGAGTTCCTATATGTCTTCTGCTGCTCAATAGATGTTGTAATGGGCATGTAACTATTAAGGTTTTCAAACATGCTACGCAACGAAGAGTAGTAAACATGCAAAAGGCGGCCATTCTGCTTGGTGTTGTAGATATCAAACTGTAGTTGAATGATCTTGGCCTCATTCTTCACCTGGGCATAGGTGGATGTCAAAGTGTCCCACATTGCCTTCGCAGTTGGCTGAGTTAGAATATCATTGGCTATCTCTATATTAAGAGTCTCACAAAGCCAAACACACGTGTACGCATCATCTTGCTTCCAAGAAGCATTTGCTCCGGTCTTGTCCGCTGGCTCTGGATCCGTCAGGATATGCTCCTTGTTGTTGCACTACATGAGGGTGAGAAACTGCATGGACCACAACTCATAGTTGGTCCCATCCATCTTAACGATAGGAGCCAGGCTTTGAAGGCTCCGGACGATAAGATGTCACCCTTGTTGTCTGACATGATGTAAGATGGCCAATTAACGAATTCGACCGAAGAGTAGACCGATCTTAATGGAGTCTACAGGATCATACGTGTAGATTTATACAACCATATTTGCTAATCCTTGTCTCTTGCTAGGACCGGAAAAAAATCAAAGGCGAGAATCAGGACGTGCACAGGGAACGCGGCTTCAATAGGCTAGGGCCGAATATCCTGGATGCAGGTACGTGGTCTCGCGCAAGAAACTGGGGCGCAAGAACCTCGTGGCTTCAGAATCCTTCTCACGCAGGCGTTGCGCAAGAAACTGGGAGCGTGCGGATGCAATAACGCGAGGGCCAGGGGCAAGGGCACTGGTCGCTTGGGCAAAGGCCAGGAGCCAGGGGCGCTTGTCGCCTGGGCGAGGGCCAGGAGCCAAGGGCGCGGGAGCCTGGGGGCCAAAGGGCGGCGGAGTGGGCGCTGTACGTAGCAGGGAAGGGGGGAACGCGGGGGCCAGGGCGACGGGGGGGCGCGGGGGGGGGGGGGGGGGGGGGGGGGGGTGCCTGGGGGCGGCGCTGGGGCAGGAGGCGTGCAGGGAGGCGTTAGGGCGCGAGGCACGGGGTCGGGGGTGGGACAGGTGTCGGGTAGGGAGAGATTATGGTTAGGGATGATACGAGAACTCCGGTCTACAAGACCGTGGCTCTGATACCATGTTAACGAACCATACTGGGATGCATTATTAGAGGCCCAAGGGCTCCCTTATATAGGAGAAAACCATTGAGCAAATTATAAAAGGATGAAACAGAAAATAGAAAATTACATAAAGAATCATACTAAAAATAGTAACTATCTCAACACATCCCATACACAATTACCCAGACCATGTCAGAAGTCTAGAAAAACTATGTTGTTCCTTGTTCCTTTAAATGGCCAAAATGGGATGAATACTCGTAAAGAACAACACATAGAATGAGCATTATCCTTTATCAAAAGCAATATATGCGTTCAATCCAAGCAAAATAAACGAAGTGAGCAATCCTAAACACATCAACTTTCCGAGACTAACTGCGGTTTTGCAAATAATCCCGTGTAGTAAGTCCATAGAGTATAAAGCTATTGATCCACGATATTTGCGTACTAATTAAGCAATTTAATCGTAGTAAGACAATTGTAACACGAATCAACAAACAGCGTAATAACCACTCACTTTTATTGAAGATCTCGACATGATCCTTGAAAGGCCAGTCCTTGAACTGCCACTCCTTCCCCAGCACGAACACAGCGACCACCCGCTCCCAGTCCTCCTTCCGCAGCGCGGCTGCCTTATCCCTCACCTCATAAGCCGCAACCGCACGATCCCTGCTAAGCTTCTTCCTAACAGTAACGCACTCGGGCTTCGCTGCGGCACCCTTCACCTTGGACTCGGTGGGCACGAAGACCCCATCCTCGAGGAACTCCTTCACGTTGTAAATCGTGATGAGCGTCTGGAAGGCGCTGGGCACGAAAATGATCGGCACGCCCTCGCCGACCTTCTGCATCTTAGGCTTGGGAGTGGAATTAGGCGCAGGATCGCGGTCGGGGGCGACACGGGAGCGGTCGTCCTCGCGGCGGGAGGAGGCGAGGAGGAGCGAGTGGAAGTCGCGGGAGCGGCACTCGAGGAGGGCGTCCCGGTCCTTGAGGGGGCGCTCGAGGGCGCGTATCATGGAAAGGTAGTCGATGGGGGGCGGAGGAAGGGGGGTGGCGAGCCGGGCAGCCGGTTCGGGGGGTTCGGACCGGGGAGGGGAGGCGATCTGGTCCGAGGAGGAGGACCGGCCCAGGAGGTAGTCCAGTAGGGGGACCCGGTCCGGGAAGGTGACCGAGGGGAGCCGGTTCAGGCGGGAGGACTGGAGGTAGTCCGTGTGCTTCAGGTGCTGGTGCCGGAGGAAGAAGAGGAGCGAGTCGAGTGTGTAGAAGGACCCCTGCTTGGACCGGAAGGCGGTTTCCGAGCGGGCAGGGAAGGAGAACTCGTCGCCAAACCGGAGGTCGTCCCCCACCCGGACTATGCGGTCGAGCTCCCCGCGTATGGCGTAGTCGCGGAGGGCCGTTAGCGGGTCCATGCCCCTTCCGGTCTGCGGCGGTCGGGCCGGGCCGAACCGGGGGTGGGGAAGCAGGTAGGTTTTTGTTGGGGCGGGGGTTTTGGTTGAGGACGGGACGAGGACGGGGAGGTAAGATAAACAGGCGGCGTATATTAAATAAGATATTTGCACGGCAAACCCTGTAACCTTATTTGATTACAGTATAATTCTCGTAATCTATGTAATTACCCCGCAATCCCTGTAACCTTACCTGCCCATTGGATATTTTTATTAACTTTAATTAGTTTGAGCCGGTTCATTTGGTGCTAGGCAATAACTTGAGTCAAATTTTGCTCTCGTCTTTAGGACTTCTGTCCCAAAGCACGCTATGTTAAATGGCCTTGGGCCTCGATCATGCATGGCCCACGATAGCCCGACCAAATACTCGTCCTGTGAATAGATGTGTCCACTGATCAATTCCTGTGATTAGTACCCATTCATTTGACCGTAAAGTTCATTATTTTCATCAAAAATATGCTGCATTTACCCTTATTAGTTATTAAATTTATAATTTGAGTCTGAATTCGTAATCAGATCTGCTCGATATCAACTGTAGCAGAAGAGTGCATACATTTTTTTACAAACAGCTTAATACAATAGATATACGACTGCAGTGAAGATATAAAGTGATGTTTGTAAATATACAGATTTCAAAATAGATATGAATACAAAAAATAAACATCAGCGTGGTTGGACATGATTCTACAATGCATCATATGACATATATTGTTTTAGGATTTTTTACATGTGTGCCCCTCCGAGATTCTACCGTTAAAGTTACGCTCCTTCATTTTCGCAATAACACTAGCGCTCCTGTATGCTAACAAAATCCACGATATTATCATTCTGTTAAGGTAAAATAGGTGCATAATTATGATACCAGGAGGACAATAGTGTGACTTTTGTAAGAATATGTTGGTGGAAATGTTATTTATAATAAGACATGAGCATAACTGTGACTGCAGAATCGCGGATGAGCACAGGTGTAAAAACCCTTACATTTTATATATTGTTCCCGTGTAAAGCATGCGCACAGTACTATTCTTTTTTTTATCTTATTTCACATATATTAAAAATATAAAAAAACTATTGTTTCATTTTTATATATACTTTATTCATAAATTATTTTGAAAATTAAAAATACATTTAAATTTTTAAAATTATAATCAAAAAATAAAAAATTAAATAATGATATAAAAAATATATGTTAATTTATATAAATTTTATTTAAAGAATCGTAAAAATCATTTAAAAATCTATAAAATTTGTAGAAAATTGCTAAGTAATAACTACATCGCACACTTAGTTGAAAGTTTGCCTCCCTAAGATCAACACTCCACATAGTGTTATACACATTTATTTAGGAGTATAAATAAAAATTCAAAAGAAATTCATATTTTTTCTGACTGGATCACCTGATCGTCGCAGCAGCACTGTTCTATCTCCTTTAGAACGGTAGATCAGGTCGATTACATCAGATGGCATCGTTGTCGGGGACTATCTGGTCATTCATGGTAAAGGACCCAATCCTCCCAATGGTAAGATTGGTCCTTCGTAAGAAAGTCTTTAGTCTATGCCTAGACCAATCCAATGGGACTTTACTGCAACAAGAAAGTTCACAATATCGGCATACCATGGGACTGAGGTGACTGCAAGTATCATCTCACTGAGAAACCTCTCAGTGATAAGTGTATTAATTTTAGAAGTCCTAGGGAGCTCTAATTTGGAGAGGTGACCTGCCACCACATTCTTGACTCCATGTTTATCCTTGATCTCAATATCAAACTCATAGAATAGAAGGATCCATCTGGTAAGACATGGCTTAGAATTCTTCTTATCCATAAGGTATGTGATGGTGGTGTGGTCAGTGAAAATGGTAACTTAAAATCCTAAGACGAGGGATCTGAATGTTGTCCAAGGTAAATAATTCAGCTAGCATTTCTTTCTTTGTAACAGTGTAATTTCGCTGGGCAGAATCCAAAATCTTGTTAGCCTAGTGTACGGTGTATGGGAGGCTAACGAACCCTGAACACGCTATTTTAATAATGTTGATTTTTTGTAGTATTCAGGCAATCATGATTTATCAAAACGACCATTTTATTAATTTAGCAATTAAAGCAAGTGATCAAATTTATACTTTACTTGGGCAAGTCCAAGGTCGAACTCAGAGAGACAGCTGTCTCCTTAGGTTAATTAATAGGCGATCTAGAATTTAGGTTTTTAGAAAAGCAATTTTTTATATTTTTATGTAATTAAAATGTTATTTAAATTCAGACTAGTTTATGGACTAAAATGCAATTTTTATTAAATCAAGTCTAAAAATTCTCAAACTTGGTCAGAATATGAAGCATAATGAAATTAATCCTATATATTTTTTTTGGAATTTTCTGATGCAATATGAATTAATTTTTTAGAATTAGTTTTAAGAAATAAAAAACTAATTTATTTCTTAGAAATTAAATTATGCTAGATAATCTACGTGATAGGAATCCGAGAAAATTAAAAGATCTTAAAAATAATTGATCCACGACCTATTTAAAATAAATTACTAAAATCACCGATTATTTTATTATAACCTTGATATGTTGCATATCCGATGAAATTGGGGCACAGTGTAAAATGCATTAAAATCTACATACTGTGATTTTTTTGGGAATTTTCATAGCTATAATAAATTTAATATTAATTATAGTTCACGTAGTGGGTAAAATATGTAATTTTCCATGTAAATAATTATATTAAATAAATCATAGCTCACAAAAATAAAATCAACATCCACAATGATAGAGAATAAATTATTCTATACAGTGTTATTTTTAATGGAAATATGGTACGATATGAATGTCAAATTAAGACCCAAAGACAGGGTCCTAAATACAATTGCAGAAAAGAAACAAAGTAAAGGAAATATGCAAATGCAATTACCGAAACTCGGATAGATGTTTGTGCAATTTTCCTAGGGGACATGTGTGCTTCACGTGCCTCCTAGAAATGCTAGACTTCTTTTCAATTCTAGAGAAAATTGGGGATGTTGATGTAAAATGCCCAAGGGACATGCTAGGCACGTGTTGTTTGTCCAGCAAGGGTTTCGGGTAGTGAAGAGGGTGGTGGCCCTTCGTCGAGGGTAATCGGCATGGAGGTGATGGTGGGTAGATGAACGGCGGAGAAAAGGAAGATCAGAAGGAGAAGGAAGGAAGAAGAGCAAAGAAGAAGAGGGTTCTTCGCTTGGGAATGGAGTGACAGGCGCCGGACTCCGGTTATAGCCTCAAGAAGTCACGAGGAGAAGGCTTCGAGGCTCGAGCACCTTGTGTAGAAGTTGCAACAAGGAGTTGTGAGGCTCCTTGGATCTCACCATGACCGAAGATAGCTGAGCTCGTCATCTCTCAAATCGTCTCGTTCATGCTGTCACCATGAACGAGATGAGGGTTGGGGCTCTCTCTCTAGAACAGTGGATAGGGGTTCGTGGTGGCCTGTGTGGCTGCCTTTATGGGTGGTTGATGGGTCGATGAGGAAGATGGGGAGAGGGGAGATGGTTTGCAGCGGATGCGGGGGTCATGCTTGAAGAGAGAGAAATGGGGGGATGTGTGGGAAGAGAGAGATGGTGCAAGGGTGAGTCGCGAGAAGCGAGCGGCATTAGGGGTGGCGGTTGCAGCCCATCGTCTGCATGAGGTGAAGATGGTTGCCAAGATGGATGGGGAAGGTGGAGGAAGAGGAATGGGTTACGGGTCCGACAGGGAAGGGAGAGAAAGGGCAAGGAGAGAAAGAGGAGGAGAGGGGAGAAGATGGCTGGAGAACAGTTGCGCGTCGTGTGGTAGCACGCCGCAAGAGGCGAGCGTGGGAGGAAGAAGATGGTGTGCCATGTAGCGTGTGCAGAGCCGCCACGTAGCGGCAAAATAAAAGGAATAAATAATAATAAAATGAAATAAAAATAAAGAAAAAACAAAAATGAAAATAATAAACAATAAATAATATAAATAAAATAAATAAGAATGATAATTAAAATAAATAAATAAGGAAATAAAATAATATTAATAAAGTAATTAATTAATTAATTAAAAAAGTAATGATATAAGTAAAATAAATAATAATAAGATAAGATAAAATAAAATAAAATACAAAGAGAAAAAATAAAAAAGAAATAAATAAAATAAAATAAAAGGGGTGACACGTGGTGGCTCGAGGAGCTGCCAAGTGTCGCTCCAAAAAATTGAAAATTAAATTTAAAGAAAAATAAAAAAGAAATAGCAAAAGAGGTCAAATAAAAAAGTAGTCAACATAAAAATTGCTCGTATCGACGAGATCTGCAACTTTCGTAAGGATCTAAAACCAAAATAAATCATTTGTACAAAAGTATTTTTGGTGGTGTCCTGTAGATATAAAATACCGCATTTTGTGTTTTGCAATTTTTTGATATTTTTGAATAAGGCTAAAAAATCAAAATAAAATCAGAGAAAATACAAAATGAATATTTACACCTTATTTATTTTTTGGATTTTTTTGTAATTGAGAAAATAAAGAAATAGCATAAAGGGGACATATGTGCATACTATACATACAAACAGTTTGACTTATTTTCTTTAATTTTTGATTCAAATTTTATTTAAATTTTTACACATTTTATTAAAACAATAACCAAAGAAAATAATGCAAAATAAATAAATAATAATTATAATAAAAGATTATTTTGTGCATAAAATAGTAAGGTCAAATTAGTCAATATGTACAATATCCAATAGGGCACAAAACCCAAGTTTTATATATGAACTCCGATTCTTTTGAATTTGGTATTGTTTTGAAGATAATTGAACGTACATTAATTCAAAAATGAGTAGAGGTTCATAAGAGAATGTATGAGAGAGAGAGAGAGAGATATTTACGTTTAAAGGCTCTTAGTCTCAAACTAGAGTTTGGAATTTATTGGGTAATTTTACAAGTTAGTATTTTTTAATATTTTTCATTTATTAGTGTTAGTAATATGTACACTATAGAGTTGACTTTATCAATTCTGAATTAGTGTAAAATAAATAAAAATAGAAGAAAATATGGTAATATACTGGTGATATTTACAAGGGAATTTAGGCTTCGCATTTAATTCAAATATACATGCTAAAATGCCAATATTAATTTTAAGTGTATTAATGATAAAAATGCAGAGTAAATGGAGAAATGCATCTAATTACTCGAGAACGAAGTTCTATTTTCAACATTTAGATTGATGAATCACATATTCATCAGAGGTCAATCCTCCTTTGTCCTAAAACAGCCCCAACAGCAAAATCAGAGGCATCCGTCATGATCTTGAATGGGAGAGACCAATCAGGTGATTGAAGGACATGAGCCTCTACAACCATGTTCTTGAGAATCTCAAACGATGAAAGGCACTAATCATTCACAAGAAACTCCGTGTCTTTCAAAATAAGATCATATAATGGTCAGGTAATCTTATTGAAGCCTCGAATGAAATGTCGATATGAACCAACATGTAACTGCTATAAGTTGGATGGTTGATTGAGCTTCTTGATGCTATCTACCTTTGGTTGGGTTCACCTCTAGGGGTGCACATGGATCAGATAAAATACGTAATCCAATCCAACCCGATGTCATTGGATTGGATCGGTTTGGATTTATAAGTTCAATGGATCGGATCGGGTTGAAATTTTACAAATCCGTTCATCTATGGATTGGATCGGGTTATTATCAAAATTCGATCCGATCCAATCCGTTAACCCGTTGATAAATAAATGATTATTTCTTATCATTAAAGCAAATTATATAGTTAACTCTATTTGAAAGCTATATTAAATATCCAAGCTACTCCCTTTATAGTTAAAATTTATTCTAACTCAAGCTTTACTCCACACCCCTTGCTGGAAATCTCCTTACCCACCTCACTTGTTGGTTTTGAAAAAGCATTGCCTACCCACAATGTCCTTCGAGCCCTTCCAATTTTCCAATCAGAACACCCTTAGAAATAATAATACATAATCCTAAACAACATTGGGATCCTTCTAAATAAGGCAACCACTCGTGCCACACACATCTCTACCCTTAGGCACACACATCTCGACCGGATGTTGACATCGTCCCCAGTTGCGCGCACGCACAACCCAATCGTTCTCGCGTGCGCATGACCAGACCTCGTCCTTGGTTCTCCCAGACCTCTCTCGCACGTGTATCCAGATTTCCACCTTAGTTGTCTACCATCTCGTCCTCAGCTACGCCTACCTCGTCCCCAGCCGCTCGCACGCATAGCTAGACCCCCCTCGCGCATGCACAACAAATCGTGTCTTCGGCTCTCCCAGACCTCCCTCATGTACGTGCAACCAGGAACCTCACCCCTGCACCGCGCAGTCGTGCATGGTTCTTGTCCCAGACCTCCTTCATTTACGGCCCTTAGTCCCCACAATATGTAGCCAAGCAGGTTAATTGTAGTTCCTATTTGATATATACAAACTTGTATTTTAGTCGAAGTCAAGGTGATGCTTCTATGGTTTCTATGGGTTACAATTATGTTATTTATATTTAGTTATAAAATGATTGTTCGTACTATATCCATAACAATCGTAGTTTTTGCTTTCCAAAAAGTAACTGTCATTTTCTTTACATTTATCTATAATCTCAATTTTAGAATCATGATTTAAATATCGAGGTTTAGTGTGCTACAAACTTAATCATAACTTAGGTGAGTATTAAAAATCGGAACCAATCCGATCCAATCCGTAATCCGGTAGATCGGATTGGACTGGATTTGCATGTTTAACGGATTGGATTGGATTGGAAAAATAAAAAATCCGTTAAGTGTGGATTGGACATGGATTGAGCCAAAATCCGATCCAATCCAATCCATGTGCACCACTATCCATCTCTATGCCCCCGTTGGAGATGATATGACCAAGGATCATCCCAAAGTCAGTCATAAAATGACTCTTCTCCCTAGAAAGAGCTAGGCTAACCTTAGCACATCTCTATAGAATGTGCTCTAGGCTAGCAAGGAAAGAACCAAAATCATCGCCATATACCAGGAAGTCATCCATGAAGACCTCTAAAAAGACACACAATTTGTCCGAAAAAATGGAAAGCATGCACCTTTGAAATGGAGTCGGAACATTACAAATCCAAAGGGCATCTGTCTAAAAGCATACATCCCAAATGGATATGTGAACGCAGTCTTATCTTGGTCTTCTGGAGTGATGTCATCCATAGTCCACTCAGACTCGCTAAGTAGTCAGTACTCAGGTAGCAATATCCTCTCTGTCCTCATTTAAAATTGTAGTGATACCCGTCTTCTTAGGTACCACATGTAACAGACTAACCCATTTGAAATCGGATGAGATAAAAAAATTGATGCTCCACCACTTGGGTATTTCCTTCATAACCACCTCTCGAATGTTCAAGTTCAGCCTGCGCTGAAACTCACGAGATGGTTTGGCATCATCCTCTATAAAAATGTGATCGGAGCATAGGGTCGGACAAATCCCATGGAGATATTCTACTGACCACCCAATTGCCCTATGACTTCCCTTAAGAATCTCCATCAGATGAGACTCTTGTTTTTATGTCAAATCAAATGTGATAATGACTACAAATATGTTGGGCTCCTTTAAGGAATCAGTACTTCATACTTTGAGATAACGACTTGAGCTTTGTGTTGGACTTTTAAGCCCTTGGTGACCCATAATGCAATAAAAGTTATTATCTTATTATGTCCATATGAATGAATGATTATGAATGCACTTTATATTGATATCCTTTGAATAATTAGGGTTATGTATCATGACCATATTGAATACCATGCAGTTGAGAGAAAACAACTGACTTAACATGTGATATTCAATAAAAGATCTCCGGTCTGAGAAATATACAACAATATTTCTCTAAAGACTAATTTCTGATTGACTTCTTGATGCAAGTACTCTACACAGGAATTGTGATATGGAGGTGTCAGAATAGTCAAGTCTAAGAGTTGACTTGATGAGGTCGAGATAAACTAAGACTTGAATCGTAACCATCACGATCAGGCACACATCCTTTGATCGAAGACAGATATATGTATATATGTCTGAGTGTGCACACTTGACAAACCAATAGGTCAGTGGCCTAACCAAGGTCCATACACCAGCAAGTTGGTGAGCATACGGAGACATATGAGAGGTATGATCTCTCAAAGGAATCATACATCTTCATAGTTGATGAACCATGAGACAGAGCTCACTCATGAGATATTTTGGGGTCAAAATGAATTCCATGCATGGTAGTCTTATTTATGAAAAAGACACGAATTTGATATATTAATATATGCTTTTGGAAAGCATATGATTAATATTTTTGCCCAATTATCGAATGAAAAAATTATTTATATATTGAGGAAGACAGTCAAACTAGGATTTGAACTTGGGATATATCAAAGTCTTTCAATATGAAGGATGAATGAGTATTGGGAATACTCAAAGTTAAATCTATCATAATAGATCAGTTACCATGACACTTCTATTTCGAGGGTATGATGAAATCAAATGGAATTTAGTGGCTCCATTTTTATTTACTAAATTATTTAAGAATTAATTAGATTAAACCTCACCTCATTGGAATCTAATTTCCAATTCCAATTCTATTTTCAATGTCAAAATGTTGGAAATAGAAATGGTAATGGAAATAGAAATAACTACACTCCTTGAGCTCATTTCTAAGCTTCAAATGATTTGAGCTTTGATTAGAAATGGTCAAGGAGGCTTTATTCAACTCACCGATACTTGCTCCACCTCATGGAGAGTGTGATGTTTTTTGTTGAGCTCACTTAGAGTATAGAGTATTACAGCTCAAGCTCAACAATCGTAGCGGATGTATTTTTGCAAAAATATTGTAAGCCATGAAATTAGATAGTTGTCCACATTTAAAGTCACTGTGTGTGGATAATATGATCTCATTGACATTATCTCCAAGTATTTGCATTTGTGTCTCATGGGTCCTAATTGGATTAGGACTCATACTATTTAATATTAGTATTGAGATAATGATTGTTATTGTTAGGGTATCTTTGTGAATATGATTCACAAATAAAATTAATTAATATGTATAATGACTCATAATAATTAATATTAATATTAATATGATTCATATTATTATTTTAAGGCATAAATGTGAATGTGATTCACATTGGAATTTAAATGTAATTTGGATTTACAGTTTTATTTGAATTTATGAATATGATTCATAAACTTCAAGGGTCTTTATTATAAAATCACCTATTATGATAATTAGACTATCATTATGATAATTAAGCAACAAACCATTCCAACAACTACCTTGGGCATGTACCATGAGAGTTGTTGATAGATTTGTTGCATTATTTATCAATTGATTTAAATTGGTGGTTAAAGGAGATAAATCAAATCCTTTATCTTGTTGAATGAGGACTACATCTTGATCCTTGATCCATGATACTATGGATCATCATGGTGGACATCCACCATGAGGATAAGACTCGTCGTAGATGTCTATTGTGCTATAAAAAGAGAGGGCAATGCCTCTCTCTCAAAAAGCATGCTTAGTCCTCCCAATATTCTCTTGCCTTGAGAATTAATAAGACGAGAAGGGTCTTGAGAATTCACTTCTCATACACGCCTACTCTTCAATCCCTACACGTCTATTTTGATCAAGCTCCTTGCGTGAATAATATCAAGAAGACGACATCAAAGTTGTAGGAAGCTATGCGACTCAACATTTTACCCACGAGAGAGACAAGCATGAATCAGACTTGATTCAGGAGGTCTCTTATTTTAAAGACTCGTGCTTCAAGAGGAAACTTTGATCTCATCTCAATATTCATTAGAATATTAGAAACCATATTAGAAAATAGTTTCCCTAATTTAATGGTCTTACAAGGTACATATTGTTGTGCTAAATTTTCTTGTTCTTACGATGAACATGTTATGTTTTAATAAAATAGTTTGCTAATTATTACACGTTTATGTGATGTGAAGTTAATACATTTTTATTTACTTCCTTTCCATGGGAGTAGGAACATGGAGAGTTGGTTTGGTAAGGGCCTGGGTATAGCTACCAAGTCGATGTGTGAAAGGCCGGCCTCTGAATATGACTGAACTGGAGACTACTCATGTGATTGATGCGACTGTAATAACTCAGTATCGAGGATAGTTGTAGGCTCTATTGCAAGCAAATGCGAAAGAAAACAATCAAAACTCTGCCAATCTATATCCACATCTGACTCGAAGAGATTAAAAACATCACCACAAATAGTATAAGTACCAGAATTATCTCTACCAGCCTCATCTAACTTTGCTTCGAGGTTGTGCTATCCAATCTCTCATCATCAAGTGGCTGAAAATCAAACTCCCCTAAAGGGGTGATGAAAAGTCATGTACTTGGATCGACCCAAACTAACTCATGATATGAAGCTAGATATCACAGTTCCGATGAGTATTTGGCATGTCGTCTGATGATCGCTCTGAAATAGATTTGGCTTTGAGGTCCTAGATCGGCTCTCTATGTATACTCTCGCCCTCGATGCGAAAGTACACCTTCTCGATGCCATAATCAGATACAACCTTCACTATCATCAAAAAAGGGTGTTCCAATATGATCGGGCTATCAGTCACACATTCAGGGACTTCCATGTCTAACACGATGAACTCCATAGGGAATTACAAACCTTAATGGTGACGGCAACGTTCTCAATTACTCCTTTCGGCTTCTTTACTAATCTATCAACAAACTGTAAGACCGTCCTGCTTGGTCGAAGAGGTTGCAAATCTTGAATGGTGATGTTAATGTTCTCAATCACTCCTTTCACCCTCTTAACCAATCTATCAACAAACTACAAGACCATCCAGCTTGGTTGAAGAGATCCAAAATCGAACTTGTTGAGTAAGGAAGAAGGAAGGAGATTGATTGAAGATCCTCTATCTATTAAAGTACGATCAAATGTGTGCTTTAAAACTTGCACCTGATGTCAGGAGCTCCCTTGCCTGATCTCTTGGATGGAAATTGGTTTTGACAAGTCTCCTTGGTCAACACATATATTTAAGAACAGTGATTGCATAGCCTCTTCTTCCTATGAGCTATAGTCTTATTATCCTGATGAAATTTTTAGAAGAGAAGGAAGTGTGTCGAGGCTTATGATAATGTGAACAATACTTTCTTCTTTTTGGGGTTTTCCTTTTTATTTCCTTTCACTAAGCGGGATGCTTGAAGGAAGGGAATCTATACATCCTCCTCAGCCGTATGTACAACAAGAGGAACAAAAGAAGAAGCAAATCTTTTTGCAAAATTTGGACTAACCACATGTACTAGTAGAAGAAGTATTGTCTTTATTCCTTTTTCTGGATTTTCTCTTTTCGGATTTTTCGTAAGTTCATTATGTACAATATCTGGTAACACAACTACATTTGCATTAAGCTCCTCAGATTTGTGGCATCAACATCACCATCCATGTTATCAAGGATATTAGTTGTATCAGCAACACTATCAACATCATCCTCAACTGGCTCGCAAATACTATCGACATGTGCGTCTATACTAGGCCTAGATGAGTCACCGCCTGTTGGAACTCTACCACTGCTAAAATCTAGAAACTCAACATCACCAAGTCTAGTGAAATTTATGACTGGAGGGTAGAATTTATCAAAAGCATCTGAGTATGCATAGTGGTATATTCCCTTACTAAAAAATCTACTGCTTGAACTCATCCATATCTCGCATGTATATCTCATACTAGTGGGTAGTCATATGGGCAAGATCCTCTAAAGTCAAGTTCTCATAAAAAGATCCTTAAGAATCGAATGACTTGCCTCTAAACTATTTAAGGTGGTCGATGAACGTACTGTGTATATGGCTATGAAAATTGTTGTATATATGAGAAGAGAGGTTCCTACGTCCATTGAGTCGGAGTCTACAATTGACGAGGCTCAGACTGATAAACATGAAGGCACGAAACATACTCAGTCTGGACATGGTATACATGTTGTATTGAATACTGCATTAATGAGAGTAAATCTCTCTCTCTCTCTCTGCTCACAAAATCATCTGGTGATCCTGAGGATGAAATAACTATACAATCTGATTCTTCTAGTCACTAATGTACTTCTCGAGCTCATTGATCTTATCGAGCTTGTCTAAACTGTGACACTTCTTCTCAATAGTCTCAATATAGTCTAATTTTCGACTAAGAGTCCCCATCTCAACTGATGAAAACTCTCGAAAAGTAGAAAATGAAGGACCCTCCTTAACTTGTGCCACTGAAGAATGGTGGGTATATATTGTTGTCTCCATCTGAGTATGAGAATACACTTGGGACAAAGTGGCATAATGTACTACTATCTCCTCGAAAATACTCCAAACAACATCCTCATGCTTCGAAAAACATGAACCAAAACAAGTTGTACTCACCAAAAATGTAGGTCTGGTGTCAACCCACAAAAGAAACTCTGAACCAAGCTCATCTTCAAAATGCCATGATGGAGACACCTCTCCAACAAGTCTCTAAATCGATCTCATGCCTTGTGGAACTACTCATTCGAAAGCACGGTAAATCTGTCAATGAGAGACCTCGTAGCATTTGTACGTCCAATCGGGTAATACACATTCATTAACTCAGTACAAAGCAGCCACCATGTGGTAACAAATCATTCTAAATGTTGCAACCATTACGCGATCTTATCGATCAAGGAGAAAGGAAAAGCGATCATTCGAATAGTGACCTCATCAACTTGAGAGTAATGATTGTATTGCATATCAAATCAAACTCTCGAAGGTATAAATGCGGCTCCTCAATGAACTACTCATGAAACATTGGCAACAACTGGATCGTCTGAGGAGTGAGAATAAACGATCTATAAATGATAAGAAGAAGAATCCACACATGAGTAATAGAAGCTCCAGGGTTGTGGAGCTACCTTAAAGTACGAATAGGCTCTGATAGTACTCTCTCCTCTATATCGGGCCATCCTCGAGAGTATCTCTCTTCTCTCCTAGCCACGTCAACTCAGCACAAACCTCTCTCAACAAAAGATATTGTCCCCTAATCTGGTTTAGCATAGACTCGAGGGAAGCAAGTAAGCTGGTATTGATCACCGCTTGGTCTTAATCATTCTAGAAGGTTGTGGTTGTGCTCCCTTTCCAATCATGGTTATCTCTGGAAAGGAGAATGAATCCATGTCTTGCTTTGTAAAATCCACATGTAGCTATGGGATGGAAAAAGAAGGCAGAGAAGAAAAAATGTGGAGAACTAGGAGTCCCTCTAGGGTCGGAGTCAGGGGAGGAGGAGGAAGAAGGACACAAAATCGGTTTGAATAGAAGGTTCTTGCAAACTTACCCGAGGGGCGAAGATAAGGGGAGAAGATTGAAATTCAAAAACAATAGAAGAAAAACAAAACTCATTTTAAGCAGAGGGTTCTCTTGAACCATCTTAGATTAGAGGGTAGGTATGCGTGGAAGCGATGTTGTAGGAGTCAGCCTAATATATCACTTACCCATCATTGCGACTCAAGAAAATGAAAATTGAAATGAAGAATGAAACCAAAGATACCAATAAGACTCGGACGACAAGTGACTGCTAGTACTCAGAACAGAAAGAAAGTAACAAACTCCACACCAAGTACTAACAATACACAAATAAAACCCAGTATTACTATGACAGGGTGTGCTTTGTATTACCAGTCAATACAAAGCACTAGCATTTAATATATATATATATATATGTACGTATGTATGTATGTATGTATGTATGCATGTATGTATGTATATGGTAGGGTGTGCCTTGCCGAATTGTAACCGGAGGTTACATGCTAGCTATATTAAAAAGGGAGAAATTTGAAAGATTTATACGTATCAAGAAGAGCATACGTGCCAGAACCCAGTAATACTGGATAATAATAATCAGTGTAACGCAAAATTTGTAAGTGGTTTTATATTGAAGATGTTAAGATCCAATTTAACATTGATACCAAATATGATTAAAATCCTGATTTCGAATGCTTATCATGTCATGATATCTTATAAGAAAGCATGGATCGGTAGAAAGCATGCATTGACTACGATATTTGGTGACATAGAGTCATCTTATTTCGATATTCATAGATTCATGTCGATGATGAAATAGACAAACCCTGGGTTTTGCATGAGTTCGAAACAGAACCGTATTGTAATCCAGAGACTTAGCAAGAAGTTCTTGGCAAACTAGTGTAAAGCCTTGAACTTGGTCCCTCTCGGATTCTATATCATAAGATTCAGCTCGTCAAGAGGAAACCAACGGAATTTGTTTCGTAAGAAGCGGACTTCGTTTGGAATTGTTATGATTTTCGGAAGAAAGAGAAGTAAAGAGGTTTAAGACATCATTAACCCATAATGATCATCATTAAAACTAAATAAACATGATTAAAGAAACTAATGATGGATTGAAAACTACTAATGAACATTAGCAAACACTAATCAATAGCTAGCAAAAGATAAGCATAAGCCACGAAAGTTAAATCGTGATTAGTGAAAGTTAATCACGATTAGCGTTAATTAAGTGTCATTAGCGAATCTAGAATCCTCTGCATGTTCTAACTTAAGCCCTAAGTTTCGGATAAGTTTTGACCAAATTCATGGGCCAAAACCATGGGCCATTAACCGCGGTTAAGGGCTAAACCATGGTTTACTAACCATGGTTAGCAGTTTTCTGGAGCCTATAAATACCCCCTACCCATTCATTCTCTACGATTTCCACTATCACCACCACCCCAAGGGATAGGGTTGAGAGGTCGGGAGGAGGAGTGAGAGGCGGGGAAAGAGTGCTAGCGAAGCATTGCCGGAAGAACGAGGAGGAGGAATGTATGATCCTCTCTTAGTTTGCTTCGTAAACTAGGCTTTCAATTCATCATCTTTTCTTCCAAGTTTTGTTCTTGATTCATCTTTCTTTCCGATTCGTTCCCTGTTGTGGTTTGAGGAGAAATATGTGTAACACCCTACTTAGGTGCGAGCGGCTATGCACGTCAGTGAACCCTGTGATTCGTCACGCATTCACTCACCTAAGACACGTGGTGTCTACCGATTCTCTATTGCTTATTGCTCTTTCTTTCCGCTTTTATAGTTATTTTGATGGAGAAATCCATGTAATACCCTACTTAGGTGTGGGCGGCTATGCACACTAGTGAATCCTATGATTCGTCACATATTCACTCACCTAAGATGCGTGGTGTCTACCGATTTCGCTTGCAGTTTGATTATATTCTTTCTGTTTCGCTATTGTTTTCCTCTTGATTGATTTTATAAGGAGAAACTCTGCTAAAATTTTTATAGAAATATGTCCCGATATAAGGGGAGACTCTATCGAAATTTTCCTAGAAATATTAACCCGTATAAGGGGAAACTCTGCCGAAATTTTAAAGAGAAAATATGTTCTTCGCGTTCTTTGTGTTCTTCGTGTATTCTTCGCGTTCTTCGTGTTCTTCGTTCGTTCTTTGCGTTCTTGGCACGTCTTTAGCATTTTTGATATGAAAATAAAATTCGAATGTTTCAGGAGCCATAAATCATCCTTTTGAAAGAGAATCACGATAAAGAACTGTATATGCGAGAGAGAGCTTGATTAGGTAACGAAATCCTTCCTTTTACTGTTGGGTTTTCATACGAGATTATTGAAATTTCTGATTTTATGTTCCTCGCTATAAAGAATCCTAATTTGGCCATCTTTAAGAAAGTATGAAAAGTTGCTTTGTGATTCCCACTAAAATAAGGTTTAAGCATCGAATGGATGCAGTGGTTTGGAAAGTTAGGGTTTGGAAGTTAAAAAGAGCATAAATTGAGTATTTAAATATATGACCTAATATATGTGTAAGTCTATACTCGGTAATTATAGTTACGCTAATCTAAGGTTTAACAAAGGAATTACATCATGGGAATTGATGTGTTTTGAGTTGAATCCTGAAAAGGTCGTGAGTCACGTTAAGAATGACTGGGAGTAGAACTACAGGTCGGGCATGCAACCTGTAGGTTTGTCAGAAGGAACCCGTATTGGTGTGACCCTACCTAGGTGGTATACGATTGCCTTATTTTGATAAGTGCGCACGAAATGAATGATTTGCAACGCGTGGTATCGGGTGACAATATATTCGGGTTGAACGACAAAAGATGTGGTCGTGCCATGTGGAGGCACGGGTGGTTCAATAGCGGCTGGGTCACACTAACATGTATTTAAAGCCGCTAGTTTATGTGATTAAAGGTTAGCCTGAGGTTTTAAGCAATCGGGTCCTCGAGGATGGTGTGCTCCTTTGTGTTCCAGTCTGAGGATTTGAAATTCTGATTAATAAAAGAAAAGAAAAATTATCAGGGTAGTATTGGAGGATCGGTTGAGGCGATGTGCGGCAGCATAAGCTCTTCAGATCAATGCAATCTCCAATCCCGAAGTATTCACAGCTTCGGAGTCCAAGATGGTGGGGTTCCATTGGACTAATCCCTGACGTGGAATAGAAAGGAATATGATTTAAATTAACAAGAAGGAATGAAACTTTTTGTGATAACAAGTTTTTAAAAAAAATTATACAATTTGTTTACTTTTCTCTTCTTCGTTACTTAGCACTCGCTAATTGTTATCCTATGATTTATTGGAAAACCCAACATGTGTCGGTGAGCTATCGCAAGGACTTTATCCATCCAATCAGGCACAATAACTTTACTCTATAAGGTAGTTAGTAATATTTCTATGTATTTCTGTCCAGCTGATGTACATGTAAAGGATTGTAGTCGGACAATGGATCATGTAAACTTTATTTTGTGAATGGAAAAGTATTAAATACTTATTTGTAGTTTGTTTCTGAATATTAGTTGTGATTGCTGGATAAATTATTGCTGAGTAACCAAATTCGGATATGGAAATATCCGAAGGCCCGGAATTAGAGTCGTGACAGATTGGTATCAGAGCCTGATTACTCTAGTAATTGATTCAGTAATTAACAACTATGAGCGATATTCAGAAAACTAAGGTTGTATTAAGATCCTTTGATCTTAATAATTGGCTGCAGTACCATTTACAAGTCATTGTCCCTTATGTACATCATGCTAAGACATATAGGACCTAACCTTTGGCCTTGACTTACCCAGGAATATGGCGGACCAAGACATGTCTAGGAAATTAGCCGCCATGATGACAATGCTGCAAGAAACAGGGCAAAAGCAGCAAGCATTAGAGGAGAGGCTCAATGCACAAGCTGGGAGACCTGAACCATCCATACCTGTGGACGTTAGGATTGAAGGTTCTATCCATCTTTCTGAGGAAGAATCTAGTTACCATCCTTCAACTGAGTCTGCTCCTACCCCAGTTGAAGGAGCAATGGAAAAGACCCTTCTTAGACACCAAACATTACTAGACAATTATCAAAAGGGAAGGATTCCTCGATTTAAAGGCATAGAGACACCTGCTGAGGCAGAACTATGGTTTGATGATGTTAGCAGGATGTTGAGAATAATACACGCACCAGCATACACTTGGGTGCACTTCACTGATTACTCCCTAGCGGACTATGCAAGACGATGGTGGAGAACTATTTCCAAGAAATTAGTAGATCCTGTTCCATGGGATGTTTTTAAAGAGAGGTTCCGAGCTCACTTCTGTCCCTCCCATTGGGAAGAATTGAAGAGGAGGGAGTTGGCTTCTTTGACCCAAGGATTCAAGAATGTACGGGATTATCATATTCACTTTACGGAGCTGCTATGTTACTCCCCAGCTTTAGAAGCTTCACCACAAGAGTGTCTTACCAAATTTGTTAGTGGTCTTCAGGGAGATTTGAGAAAGAAGCTTGCAGGTTTTAAAGCCACCACTGTAGATGAAGCCATGGACATCGCCTCTCGTATTGAGATGGAGAGGGATGAAAATCGCCAAAGAAGAAGCCTTCACTTTACTAGTGGACCATCCAAACGTAAGGTGAAATATAATCGAAGAGACAATCGTTATCATCTACTTGGGTCTAATATAAGCTCGCCACAGACTTTGGACCAGGAATTATCCGGAAGAAGGGGTTTTTCTATACCTCCACTATATCCTCGCGACTCAGCAGCAGGAGCTAGTACCTCTGTGGCTAGGTCTTCAGCTCAAATAGGAGCACGTGTGTGTTATTATTGCCATCAGGAAGGCCACATCAAGAGACTGTCTGAAGTTAAGAGCTTCGGGGTTTAAATCAACCCCAATTAATAGTATAACATTCACCTTGAGCAATGGAGCAACATGTGGAGGAAGGCAGGGCAGAGGTCGTGGTTCACAAGGAGTGTCTCCTACACAACCACCACAAAGTATTGCGGATTCTATCTTGCCTATTCTCAATGGCCGGCTCAATGCAATCGCTGAGGAACAGGCCTACAACTCAGGCACAGTTGTACGAGGTACCGTTACTATTCATGGCTTTTCAGTACATGTCTTATTTGATTCTGGTGCTTCACATTCATTTATTGCTCGACGGTTAGTATCCACATTAGGTAAGATGCTAGTAGAAGTACAACAGTCCTATCTAATCAAGGGACCAGAATGAGAAATCCTGGATAGTTGTATAGTACTGATAGCAGGACATCAGTTACCTGTTTCACTACTACTAATCGAGATGGAGGACTTTGATCTTATCTTAGGGATGGACTGGTTAGAAATGCATCATGCATGTCTTGACTGTTTTCAGAAGACATTAATGTTTCACCTTCCTAATTCGATAGAGTTCCAGTTCATTGGAAAGATATCCAATGATAATATCGAATATATCTCTACTTTGAAGGCACAACAGTTGTTAGAACAAGGGTGCCAAGGTTATTTAGCCTATGTAACCACTACATCAGGGTCAGATAGAATGATAGAAGATGTGCATATAGTATGCGAGTTTTCTGATGTATTTCCAGATGAATTACCTAGATTACCACCTGAATGAGAGATTGAATTTGAAATCTCTCTCATACGTGATACTCAACCTATCTGTATCGCTCCATATAGGATGGCACCAGCCGAGTTACGAGAGTTAAAAGTACAATTGCAAGAACTGTTAGATAAAGGCTTCATTCATCCTAGTACTTCACCATGGGGTGCACCTGTCTTATTTGCCAGGAAAAAGATGGGTCAATGCGTTTGTGCATTGACTATAGACAACTAAACAAGAAGATCATAAAAGAATAAGTATCCTCTACCAAGAATAGATGTCTCTTTGATCAGTTACATGGTTCAACTGTGTATTCCAAGATTGACTTAAGATCTGAATACCATCAACTGAAGATAAAAGATGTGGATATCCCCAAGACAGCCTTTCGAACTAGATATGGACATATGAGTTCTTAGTTATACCTTTTGGACTAAAAAAATGCCCCAGCAGCCTTCATGGATCTCATGAATAGAGCATTCAAGGAGTTCTTAGATCACTTTGTAGTAGTCTTTATTGATGACGTACTTATTTACTCCAAGGATAAGTATCTGCATGAATACCATCTCAGGCGGGCACTTGAAACACTAAGAAAGAACAAATTGTATGCTAAATATAACAAATGTGACTTCTGGCTATCTGAAGTGTCTTTCTTAGGCCATGTTATTTCTGGAGAAGGTATATCAGTTGATCCTACAAAGGTTAGTGCAGTGATGAGTTAGGAACGCCCGAAGACTATCACAGAAATACGATCTTTACTGGGATTAGCTGGATATTATAGAAGATTTGTGAAAGACTTTTCATGAATAGCATTGCCAATGACTAGGCTGACTCAGAAGGAAGTTCCATTCATATGGTCCGATGCATGCAGAACTAGTTTCCAAAAACTGAAAAGATGCTTAAAATCTGCACCTATCCTTACTCTACCCTCCAGGAGTGAAGGGTTTACATTGTACACTGACGCATCTAAAGAAGGACTTGGGGCAGTTCTTATGCAACATAATAAGATAGTTGCGTATGCATCACGATAGCTCAGGACACATGAGAAGAACTGCCCAACACATGACCTTGAATTAGATGCCGTAGTTTTTGCTTTAAAGATATGGAGACACTACCTCTATGGTATTACTTTTAAAATCTTCACCGATCATAAAAGCTTGAAATATTTGTTTGATCAGAAGGAGCTCAATATGAGACAGAGACGATGGCTAGAGTTGTTAAAAGACTATGATTGCACTATCTCCTACCACCCTGGTAAGGGGAACGTCGTAGCAGATGCCCTTAGCAGAAGAACTTATTCACCTGGGTTGGTGAGTGCTATCCACTTCTGGGGTTTACTATCAACGTTAAGTGAATGAAAATCATTTGATAGTAGTGTTGATGCTATAACTATTCCTCACCGATACAAATCAGAGATCTGGGCTAAAATAAAGAAAGGACAGGAGGAGGATCCCGTCCTTAAAGATTTGAGACAACAACTTGAGAAGAATGAGATAGAGGGATTCCAGATACAAGATGGGTTACTATATAACTATCACATAGCATGTGTACCAGACATATCTGAACTGAGGAAAGCCATCTTACGTGAAGCTCATTGTTCTAGATTATCTATTCATACAGGAATTACGAAGATGTATAAGGATCTTCATTCATACTTTTGGTGGCCAGGAATGAAGAAAGATGTTGTTGAGTTTGTGAATTCATGTTTCACTTGCCAACGGGTAAAAGCTTCACACTAAAGACACTAGGATTGTTACAACCCCTCCCCATACCTGAGTGGAAATGGGAAAGCATTTCCATGGACTTCGTTACTGGCTTACCTCAAACGACTGGTGGGAAAGATACTATGTGGGTTATAATAGATCATCTGACCAAGATATCACACTTCATTCCAATAAGCTTATCTTTCACTCCAGACCAGCTTGCTGAGTTATATATTACACATGTGATCTGTCTCCATGGTATCCCAAAGCAAGTAGTTTCCGATTGAGATTCACAATTCACCTCACATTATTGGCAGAACTTCATTAAAGCCTTAGGCACACAACTATGCATGAGCACAACATATCATCCACAAACAGATGGTCAATCAGAACGTACTATTCAAACTTTAGAGGATATGTTACGAGCATTTGCCTTAGAATGGAAAGGATCATGGTTGAAACATTTGCCTCTTGCAGAATTCACATACAACAACAGTTACCATACAAGTATTGGCATGGCACCATTTGAAGCACTTTATGGACGTAGGTATACTACTCCTTTGTGTTGGCAAGAGGTTGGGATAAAGAACCTTTATGATTCAGATAGACTGCAAGAGACACAGGAAGCTGTAGAGCTTGCTCGAAAAGACTATTGACTGCTCAAAGTCGCCAGAAAAGCTATAGTGATACCAAGCGAAGAGACATTGAGTTTGAGGTAGGTGACTTTGTATTTCTCAAAGTATCGCCTATGAAGGGAATTCAGAGGTTTGGTGTGCATGGGAAGTTAGCACCCAGGTTCATGGGTCCCTTTGAAATCATTCAACGGATTAGAAAAGTGGCATATAGACTTGCACTTGCTCCACAACTTTCAGCAATACATGATATTTTTCATGTATCAAATCTGAGAAAGTACATTAGGGATCCAGAGCATAAGATAAGTTATGATGATTTACATGTTGAGCCAGACATGACATACCAAGAGATACATGTGCAAATACTTGACAAGGATATCAAGAAGTTGAGGAACAAAGAGGTATCTCTAGTTAAAGTGTTGTGGCGCAACCAAGAGTTTGAAGAATCCACGTGGGAACCTGAGGTGAAAATGAGAGAAAAATACCCATACTTATTTGAATGATAACACTATGTACTGTGTATATCTTTATTGTAAATGAAATGACATTCATTCTCTTTAAGGTTGTTATGGTTTCAATCCTCTTTAAGGTTCTTATGCCTGCATTTCTAGTCTCGAGGATGAGACTTCCTTTAAGGTTGTTATAATTATAAAGCCTTGAACTTGGTCCCTCTCGGATCCTATATCATAAGATTCGGCTCGTCAAGAGGAAACCAACGGAATTTGTTTCGTATGAATCAGACTTTGTTTGGAATTGTTATGATTTTCGGAAGAAGAGAAGTAAAAAGGGTTAAGACGTCATTAACCCATAATGACCGTCATTAAGACTAAATAAACATGATTAAAGAAACTAATGACGGATTGAAAATCACTAATGACCATTAGCGAACACCAATCAATAGTTAGCAAAAGATAAGCATAAGCCGCGGAAGTTAAATCGTGATTAGTGAAAGTTAAGCACGATTAGCGTTAATTAAGCGTCATTAGCGAATCTAGAATCCTCTGTAATTTCTAACTTAAGCCCTAAGTTTCGGATAAGTTTTGGCCAAAACCATGGACCAATAACTGGGGTTAAGGGTAAAACCATGGTTTACTAACCATGGTTAGCAGTTTTCTGGAGCCTATAAATATCCTCCGACCCATTCATTCTCTATGATTTCCACTACCGCCACCACCCCAAGTGTTGGGGTTGAGAGGTCGGGAGGAGGAGTGAGAGGCGGGGAAAGAGCACTAGCGAAGCGCTGCCGGAAGAACGGGGAGGAGGAATGTATGATCCTCTTTTAGTTTGCTTCGTAAACTAGGCTTTCAATTCATCTTTTTTTCTTCCAAGTTTTGTTCTTGATTCATCTTTCTTTCTGATCCGTTTCTTGTTACGGTTCGAGGAGAAATCTGTGTAACACCCTACTTAGGTGCGGGCGGCTATGTACGTTAGTGAACCTTGTGATTCGTCACACATTCACTCACCTAAGACGCGTGGTGTCCACCGATTCTCCATTGCTTATTGCTCTTTCTTTCCCACTTTTATAGTTATTTTGATGGAGAAATCCATGCAATACCCTACTTAGGTGCGAGCGGCTATGCACGTCAGTGAACCCTGTGATTCGTCACACATTCACTCACCTAAGATACGTGGTGTCTACCAATTCTCCATCGCTTGCTGTTTGATTATTTTTTCTGTTTCGTTGTTTTTTTCTCTCGATTGATTTTATAAGGGGAAACTCTGCCAAAATTTTCATAGAAATATGTCCCGATATAAGGGGAAACTATGTTGAAATTTTCCTAGAAATATCACCCCGTATAAGGGGAAACTCTGCCAAAATTTTAAAGAGAAAATATGTTCTTCGCGTTCTTCGTGTATTCTTCATGTTCTTCGTGCTCTTCGTTCATTCTTCATGTTCTTGGCACGTTTTTAGCGTTTTTGATATGAAAATGAAATTCGATCGTTTCAGGAGCCATAAATCATCCTTTTGAAAGAGAATCACGATAAAGAACTGTATATGTGAGAGAGAGCTCGATTAGGTAACGAAATCCTTCCTTTTGCTATTGGGTTTTCATACGAGATTATTGAAATTCTCGATTTTATGTTCTTCGCTATAAAGAACCCTAATTTGGTCATCTTTAAGAAAGTATGAAAAGTTGCTTTGTGATTCCCACTAAAATAAGGTTTAAGCATCGAATGGATGCAGTACTTTGGAAAGTTAGGGTTTGGAAGTTAAAAAGAGCATAAATTGAGTATTTAAGTATATGACCTAATATATGTGTAAGTGTATACTCGGTAATTATGGTTACGCTAATCTAAGGCTTAACAAAGGAATTACATCATGGGAATTGATGTGTTTTGAGTTTAATCCTGAAAATGGTCGTGAGTCACATTAAGAATGACTGGGAGTAGAACTACAGGTCGGACATACAACTTGTAGGTTTATTGGAAGGAACCCGTATTGGTGTAACCCTACCTAGGTGGTACACAATTGCCTTGTTTTGATAAGTGTGCATGAAATGAATGATTTGCAACACGTGGTACCGGGTGCCAGTATATTCGGGTTGAACGATGGAAGATGTGGCCGTGCCATGTGGAGGCGCGGGTGGTTCAATAGCGGTTGTGTCACGATAACATGTCTTTAAAGCCGCTAGGTTATGTGATTAAAGGTTAGCCTGAGGTTTTAAGCAACCGGGTCCTCAAGGATTGTGTGCTCCTTTGTGTTCCAGGTTGAGGGTTTGAAACTCTGATTAATAAAAGAAAAGGAAAATAGTCAGGGTAGTATTGGAGGATTGGTTGAGGTGACGTGCGGCAGCATAAGCTCACCAGATCAACGTAATCTCCAATCCCGAAGTATCCACAGCTTCGGAGTCCAAGATGGTGGGGTTCCCCTGAACTAATCCGTGATGTGGAATAGAAAGGAATATGACTTAAATTAACGAGAAGGAATGAAACTTTTTGTGATAAGAAGTTTTTAAAAAAATTACATAATTTGTTTACTTTTCTCTTCTTCGTTACTTAGCGCTCGCTAATTGTTATCATATGATTTATTGGAAAACCCAATAGGTGTCGGTAAGCCATCGCAAGGACTTTAGCCATCCAGTCAGCCACTGTAGCTTTACTCTATAAGATAGTTAGTAATATTTCTGTGTATTTCCTTCCATCTGATGTACATGTAAAGGGTTGTAATCGGACAATGGATCATGTAAACTTTATTTTGTGAATGGAAAAGTATTAGATACTTCTTTTTGAGTATTTTTATTTACAATTTGTTTCTGAATGTTAGTTGTGATTGCTGGATAAATTATTGTTGAGTAACCAGATTCGGATATGGGAGGATCCGACGACCTGGAATTAGGGTCGTGACAACTAGAATTATTTTATTTGGCATTCGGACCGTCGCTCAAAGGTTTTGCATATTGTCATCCAGATCTTCGTACCGATGTAATTCACTTGCATGGGAAATTCAAAGATTACTAGCTAGTAGCAACATCCTTCGACAGCGGAAATGGACACCTATTTCTAGTTGCTTTTGCTGTAGTGAAAAAAAAAGAATATGCTCAGGAGTTATTCGTCAACTAATTAACATAATAAATCTAGTGTAAGGGAATATGTTTTTTGAGTGATCATTTTCTGGGGCTCAAGATATTGTTACCCAAATACTTTCAAGCAGATCGCGGGCACTATCATCAGTCTTGTCTACGACACATGCAAGCGAACATGCATCAAACAGGCCATGACAAATGGTCACAAAGAAAATTCTATAGTGCGGATGTGGTCACCAACACACATGCCCATAAAAGGATTATGCAATAAATCTCTACTGATCCATAGGCATATGATTTGATTATGTGTCAAGAAGATGGGAATCACACATATTGGCCAATAAGTTTCGACGAAGGCTGCCGTTATGGGAATAATATGACAAATCTTTTAGAATGCTTCAACAATGCCTTGAAGGGTATGCTTGATCTTCCCATATTGACAATGATCCTGACGATCTTTTATTGATTGAATACAAATTATGTAGCACGTCGTAAATAGGACGATAGGAGTACCGCTGAGTTGATGTTGAGATATAATCAAATGGTTGAAGAAAATATTGTGCTTGTGCGTACATACAACGTGGAGCAATTTTCTCAGATTATATTCGAGGTGGGGTGTTATGAAGGAAATAATAGGTTCGTGCTCAACGGGACTGGTTCTGAGTGCACTTGTGGATTCATGCAGTGCATGCATAGAACCTGCTCACATGTTATTACAGTTTGTTGTTATGTTAATGTTGGCATCAAATATATTAAAAACTTCTCATGGTTCTATACGCCTGGCGCATTACGTGCGTCATACACATCTGCATTCACCCTGATTCTTGATCGTCATTTTTAGCTAGGCAATGTTGGGGGGGGGGGGTCAATTTTGATGCCACCTAATGTAGCAACTAGACCCGGTCAGACACAATCTCAAAGGATACATAACAGTATGGATTAAATGGGTCGGGTGAATATTAGATGTGTTATTTAAGCGGGTCAGTCATACCCATACTACTTGTCTAGGGCAGTGATTTTACTTTGTCTTTTTTTGAAAAATGTAAGTAATGTGTTACATAGCTACAATTGCGGTTGGATTTATGGTGGTAATCATTGATGTTATTATGGTTGAATAAATTGCTTTAGTCATTGAAAATGTTATCATATTTTAGTTTTTCCTTATCATAGGATATGAATGGATTCATCACCGGGCCCTTTTAATGCTTCAATCCTAGTCCAATACAGTATCCATATATCTGCATTTCCACTTAATAATGATGCCACAATATGAACTTCAGAATTATAGATTTGTTATTGATGGTCTCATATTTACTAAGGCATTTTATATGACCATGTATTTCAGAACTAACAGAATTACAAATAAGTTGAACATGGTCACGTATTTAATAAGATCCTCCTGAAATGTTGAATTGCGGCATTTGACCAATTGCTTTAGGTGGATGGCATGAAGTGTGTCACCAATTTAAAAAGGGAAAATCTCGATTGGTCTTCTGATGGTTCTCTTGGAACGATGGAGAGCAGAGGCCCACACTTTCCATCTTCGAGATGGTGAAGTTACCGTGACATTGAAAGATATTCCCATTTTGACAGGACTGCGAGTTGATGGGGCTCCAGTAATAAGCTTACAACACCCTTCACGTTATCAATTGGCAAACTATCGCGAGAAAATGCTTGGAGTTAATCCAAGCGTTGGGAGAGAGGGAATTTATCGAGCGGATAGTTGAAGCTTACTTGGATTAATGAGAATATCCTAACAGATGCCAATCTTCTCGAGGAAGATGGGAATTTTCTAGTGAGAATTGTCCAGGCATTCATTTTATAGCAGATCAGAGAGTCATTTTTCTCGCATTCAATTGGTGACAAAGTATCATTGCGATACCTATGGTTTCTTGAGAACTTGGAAGAATGCGGACATATGGCTTGGGGAGCTAAAGTTCTTGCCCAATTGTATCAACAATTGTACTAATGTTCCTTGGGTAAATCCAAGAGAAGTTATGCTTTTCTAAAATTGTTACAAACTTGATCATGGGAGCATATACACATTGGTGTTCCTCATCTATATCGACTGGATCTGAATGCACTGCATCATGGTTCAATGCTTTCATGTAAAATTCAACGATGTTGTACAATTAAAGTGGCTGAACTTTGATATATTATTAACACATTATTAAAAACAGATGGATGTCAGGCTGAAGGTCTTTTATAAAAAATGTACAAAATACGAACTATAAATTCTACCACAATGAGTTAGATACACAAGTTGAACATCAAGTATGGTTCTCATGTATATTTTTCATTAGAAATTGATGATACCATTCATCGCTCTTCATTCTTCCATTTTATCTTTAAAACCCTAGCCAAATAAATGTAAATATCACAAACTTGCATGACTTAGAATTCAAGAGGTTGTGTATATATATATATATATAATATCTAAATACATGTATTTAAATCCAAAATAAAAGAATAAAGAGAAGAAAAGAAAAAGAAAGGAAGGATTGTAAATACTGACTGACCCTAGACCACAAGACTAAGTCAATATTGACTTGGTCGACAAGGAATAAAGTAGGGGGAGATAGGACAATCAATTGTATATAAGATACTCTTGAAAACCCTAATTTAATTCATAAATAAATAGCCTTTTAGGTCCTATTTTATTTTGCATTTTATACACTTCAAATAAAAATACTTTCAACATAAAATTTGTACACAAAATTGTATAGAAAAATACAAAAATAATTGCACATAAAAACAAAGTACTAGGAGATTGGGATGGACATATGAAAAAGCTGCAATTAAAACTTCACAAACCAATATCTTCTCCATACGAATTCCAAATTGACCAAACTCACCTTAATTGTTCATAAAATTCAATTATCTCTCTAATGAAGGTGGTTTCATTAAAAATGAAGTTATGATACAAAAGATGATTTTTGAGTCCATAGTGTATTATATACCTGTATATTATAGTCAATTTATTTATTCTTTATATTTTTAGCATCTTTATATTTTTATATACTTGTAAATATTATTTGAAATACATGTAATAATAAACACAGAATATATACATGAAAAATACACCAAAATAAAAATATATTCCAATATACAAGTAAAATATACCTATATAATACACACTCCTATTTATTTAAGTAAGTAAGTAAATAGACTTATAAAAATATAATAAAAATATACAAATATGTAAATAAATGAGTTATGAATATATAAAATATGTGTATATAATAATAAAATATAAAATACAAAATAAAAATGCCTCATAATAAATGATGTTGTAAAAATAAATAAAAATCATAATAAAATAGTACATAAAATAAGGAGCAACATTCATGTTTTAAGAAAAAAATCAAAAAAAATATTTTCTGTTTTATTTCTCTTTTCTTTTCTATTTTTACTAATTTTTGTCTTATAACATGTGATGTTTTCCAATGGAGGAGCACTCTTAGTTGACTTGGCGGTCAACTGGGGTGCCCACCCCCTAGGCCAGGCAACAACCTGCCACTTCACCATTTTGCTCCACCCGATCCTTACATCTTTCTAACTCGATTCCTTCTGCAAATCATTTCCTCGTCCATTGGTCTTTCATGCCTTGATGATTTCTTGATCGATGGATCTTCGAATCGAGTGAAAACCTTAGTCAAACCTCTCATGTATATAACACCTAATCCAACCTATTTTATAATTTGGATCCATCTTCATGCATTGAATCCCTCAAATCCACACACAGGCGAGTCGAGGAAGGTGACGACAACCTACCTGTCAGATTTGCAGCAAGCTTGAGGCACTGAGGAGGTGATCCACCATCACTGGTGAAGCTCTGTCATGTGGTTCTGCTCCTCGCCTCTCCATAGCAGGCGAGCCTCTATCTTTTGTGTTTTAGCTTTGTAGTGTAATCGGTAACTTAGCTTAGGTTTTTATTTCGTGTGATTTCTTTTAGAATACATAAATTGAAAAAGAAAGGTACGTCGGAGCACTAGGATCCGGCCTTTGTTCCTCCACCGTTGACTGTCGTTCTCCTCTACAAACCACTACATATCCTCCGTCTCTCTATTCTACAGCTTCATCATCCCTCCGTCTCTCCGATCTCGCATAGATCAGGTGATCAGGTTCTCCTCCTCTGCCTTATGCCAGAGTCGATGCATATCCACTCGATTCCACCCAAAGACACCACTGGACCCATCGTTTTGCTTTACCTTAACTAACCCTGAAGTCCAGGGAGTGTCCAGCCTCATTTGAGGTGATTTAGAAGCAACTGAAGATATCTCAGGTTGCCTGAGCTCCACGCAATGCCGGGACCCCATCGATGGGTTTTGGACCTTTTTGACGACACCAACATGAGCGGAGGAGCTCCAAATCCATTTTGAATCGCCCGCGAGCCTTCCAGGTGGTCGGAGTTGTGAGATCTGGTCAATCGAAGCAGCCTAGAGCACCAGCTCATCCTTGTTCTTCTAGGGCCCTCCGGAGCCGTCAGATCAAGCTCTCGTGCCAGCTGTTACAACTGTCATTGGATGACACAATGCCACATTGTCTAATCTCGTGACTGAGATCTAATCTCGGCAATTCCTTTACGAAGCATCATCATGCGCTCTGGACGTGCCATATCGTTAAGTGAAGGCATCTTCCCCATCTACCAATGCGCGGAAGTGGTAAATTACACTGCACCCCCTCTGTCTGTTTGTATTTATCATTTAATATCAGAATTTTTATTTGTGTTGCAAAATACCTGTAATCTTTACACTTAAGCCCCCATCACTTATTTTATTTGCTTTTTAGTCCATTCCACGTAACCTCACGTGCATGTGCACGTGAGGTGATATGAAGTTTTGCGTGGATCCCCCTCTAGGTTTGGTGTTATTATTTAGTCCCCATTTTTGACAAATAAGTGTAATATTTTTGAGAAATTTTGTAAGTAGAACCCTGGAAGTTATTTTCATTAAAATCTAGTCCATGGCAGTTTATTTATTTATTTATTTAATACATGGGATAATTGCATTGGGCCCTAGGACTTCTCTTAATTATTAATTTTTGGCACCTAAACTCCTTAGAAATTTCTAAGTAGTCCTTTCCAGCACTTATTTTTATTTTAAATTTTTCTTTTTATTTAAAATAGTATTTTGAGCCTAAAAATTATGGGAAAATTCCTATAAGTCCCTTGAGACTATATTTATTCCATATATTTTTCTCAAGGCATTTAATTTATTTTCCTATTTTCTAAAAATCAAAATTGTTGTATTTATTCCTTGGTTAGATATTTAAATACAAAAAATATAAAAGCACATTTAAAAATTCCAAAAATTTTAAATATGATATTTTACTATATAATATAACTCCAGATTAAAAATCACAAGTAAATTAAAAATAGAACCTTAAAAATTGAAACACCCCAAAAACCATATAAAATTCAGTAAAAATTTTATAAAAATCTAAAAATATTTGTTTCTATTTCTTATTTATTTAATTATATATTAAACATTAAAAATAGTTCCTAGAATTTTTGAACTTATTATTTATTCCCAAAATAATTCAACCTATTATTATATCCCTCATTTTGTTATATTTATCAATTAAAAATCCCTAATAATTAGCAAACATTAGGAGTAAAATCATACAAAAAGGAAAAATAGTAAAAACAAAAACATTTTATTTAATAAATTTTGAATATATACACATATATTTATGAATATAAAACCGTATATAGTATATATATACACATAATACTACTTATGTGTAATTATAATTAGTATTATTAATTATAAATACTTTATATATTTTAAAACCCTTAAAAAAGAAAAAGGACCTTATTTGTATTTTTTATATTTTAATATATTTATTATATATAACATAGTATTTATATTATACATTGTATTATATATATCTAATAAGAAGAAATTAAAAATCTCAGATAATTACTAAGATCTATATCCATTAGTATATAAAGTGATTGAGGTTTTTGTATATTTATATTATATGAATATAAAATTTCTTGATCTCTATTTATTTGTAATGGTAATTCAGAAAAATATGAGTCCTCACTATTTTCATAGTTTATATATTTATGTAATAAAAGATCATATCTATAGTTTCTTTTTAGTTTTTCTTTTTGACCACCCCCATATTGACTATCATGAGATCCTTTCTTGTAGCCAGTACAATCATATCTTTTTCCTCGATTCATTATTTCATGAATTTCTCAAAACGAGGTTCATTAAAATGCAATATCTAATTATTTATTCTTAGTAATATTTCTTATATCTAGTAATTCTAATACTAATAATATACTATTCATTACTAATAAACACGGTTACTAAGAAGTTCGATACTATACTTCCAGTTATTCCTCGGGTCGTTGTCTAAAGCTAAATTTTGTAATGTATCTGGGCATCCCATTAGTAAACTGATTTGGAATAAATGGTATCAATATTCATATTTTGTCTAATAAAAAGTACATATTAAAGTCATCAGTTCGAGCCTGATTTTCCCATATTATCTTACTAAAAGACCGATGTTTATGTCAATTAAAGGGACTAAAAAGGGATTAAAATCTCACTTAGTCCTAGAATTTTTTGTACCTTCAAAAGAAGAAGATTTCCTTAAATAAGTGTAAGGGTAATGATATGGGCTTTGAATGGTTCCATAATATTAAAAATTTAAAATAATAAAAATATAAACATTAAAAAAGCATAAAAATTAAATATAATTAAAATCCATAAAAATGAGAAAAACCTTATAAAAACACAAAAAACATTTGTTGATAATTTGTTTCGATTTTCAATTTTTGTACCTATCCTCATTACTCTATGTGGTTCGGCCCCTACATTTTCTAGTTATACACACTTGTTTGTAGGGTATAATAAATTTCTTCTCACTTTGATTCATTCCTTACTTGTTCTGTGGGTTGATTGTTTTTATGTACGCATTGATTGGGTTCCGAGTACTATGAGAGCGACCAATACAGTGATTGCCAGATCTGACCTATCGGACACCGTAGGCCCTCCAAGATTGGGCATTAGGAACCTCGATCTGAGCGAACAACAAAATGGTGTCATTGCTGGGGAGCAACACTTAGGATAGATTTTGTGTACATTATTCTTCTATCATTTTCTGGTTCATTTTTCTTTTATTTAAATAATTATTTATCTATGCTAAATCATCTCTGTTGTTGACTTTGTTGCGAGTGAATGCAGAGCTAAGACAAGTTTCCTAGGAGGGTTGGTGCAACTAAGTCACGTTGATATCATCTCTTTCTTCACGAGTCGGTTGGAGAGGCAACTTAGCCAGCCTTGGAGACCTGATTTAGCAAGACATTATATTAGTTCTTTCTTTTCTTTTAAGAGAGAGAGAGACTCCATTTATTACTGTAATAATAGAGGTGGAAACTCAGATTCTCGAGCCTATTTTACCAAGTGTTTGTTCACTTGGGGGCTCACCAATTTTATCGAGTTTTCACCGCCTTCAACATTTTTGTACTCCATATTTTCCCTCTTATTTTCTTTTGTTTCTTGAGTTTTGTGTTTTCCACCTTTATTTTCGTTTGTTTTATGTGAAGGAGCCCGTAGATTTTTAGGATTGCTTGATTGAGTAAGCCAGGTCCAAATCCCTAATATTTGTATGCACGTGTAGTCTCGGATACGTCTAGATCTAGATCAAACTCAAATTGTATTTCACGATAATAACAATTCCTGCTTAGGGTGATTTCACTGCTTTGCATACCACATATAGATTAGGTTTAAAATTATTGTCTTGTATCCCACATGGTGAGAGCTGAGAAGCACTATAAGTCTTCTTTCTGAGCATTTATCATTTTGACACAACGTGTGATTTCCATCACCTTGCATTGCTTTACCACTACCTCCCTTTGTTTTTAATCACTTAGGTTTTAAAGAAAATTCAAAAAATCAGTAGGCAACTATTTCTGAAAAATATTCAAAAAAGAGAAAACCCAAAAATTAAAACAAGGGGATTGTTGAATAAACCTTGACCCTAATTAAAATTCCTAATAGACATCATTGTTTAGGGTTCACAAAGCCCACATTATATTCAGGTACATTCCATACGTATAGAGGTACAATCCCTTAAGGAATAGAGTCAAAAACCCGATCTGTGGCTACCTCGATTATCACCTGGGAACAATGAAGTACCGACACTTCCATCGTACGTGGATGAGTAGGGCCTTGTCAACAATGATATTCTCTCTTTGTATAGAACATCCGACCTGATCTGAGGTATGGAGCATAGGCCACGCCCTCAACGGGATGTCTGTCTCATTGTCTCACATCCGAGTAGGTCCTTATCCGCTTGCGGGCTTGATCCGAAGATTTGGTTCACCATTATTGGTTTTCCTATCTTATTCTTTGGCTGAGTAGGCCCCCAAGATCGATATCGAGGACCTCAAAAGTGCATATCACAAGATATAAAGGAAGTGAAAAGTACAAGATACTTTTCTAGTACTACTCACTCTCATATAGGGTTAGCTGCTAAGGACGTATTACAAGATTGCCTGAAACAAAAATAGAATTGAAAAGATAAAAATAACTGATCCTTTACTACTTCACTTATGTTGAGTTGGTGAACTCCTTGGTTTTTGTTTGTCTATGTCTAGTTAGGATTCAAAGATCAGTCTCGTGCAGTTGCATCATTTTTTTCTTCTATGTGCATTTCTTTTTAAGTCACTCACATTGAGCCTTCTTCATCTCTTCATTCATCCTCTTATTTTCCACCATCATCTTTTCTCCTCATCTATTTCTCTTTTGCTCTCAAGATGATAACCCCTAAATGGTTTAGTCGGAACTCCACTGACACCCACATTGATTACACGAGTTCAACATCTCCAATACTTCAGGGTGTTTCTCCAGTGATTGGTTCGTACTTTGCGAACCATCCTCAGTACTCCCAGCTTCGTGTACCTCCTACGGACTGGGAAAAATGTATTCCTGAGTTCTATCCTTTTTGGATGGAGATTGATTTCACTCCTTATACTTCTCTATCACTAATAAAATTTAGAATTGACCCTAATTCTGAGCTATTCTCTACATCAGGCACTTGGATTCAGAATAATTAGAGTTCCAATTGCAGACCAAGAACCCAATCTGGAGCCCGATTCACAGTCATATTTAGAGATGGATCCCACATGGCGTGGAAAGGGACCACAACATCCGAGTACCGAGTAGGGTACATAGCATGGCATCAATCAGAATGATATTAACAGTCATCTCTTAGCCTTCATCCAAGCCATACAACAACAGTTGACTGATCAAGCTCTTAGTCAGGTTGCCTTTCAAGAGATGTTGAATGATTTGAGGAGAAGATCAGAAGAGAGAGGGACACAAGGAAGGGTGATGATGATTTACATGGTAATTATGATGAAAATCATTATGTAGATTGACCTCGCATAGGCGAGAGAGAGGGAATGAGAGGTCGACCCAAGACCCCACTCAAGCAGACTTATAACCCTGGGGCTTGCCGGATTACTGAATGGATCTAGATTCCTCTGATCCACAGTCACTTTGAGCGAAAATTGCAACTCATTTCTCTCCTCCCCACCTTCCAGGGGGACTCCAATAAAGAACCATACATCTATCTACAACAGTTCGGACGCATCCGCAGCACCACTCAGTACACCAACATCTCGTTGGGTGTAGTCAAGATGACCACTTTCCCTTTCAACCTTCAGGGTAATGCTCTTTATTGGATAAATCATTTGGGAAAAGTGGTGACGATGCGGGAAGAATTGAAATATGCTCTTCTTCACAAGTATTACCTACTTGGTTGCCTTAATCTGATGCGGTCCAAGATTGCTAGCATCTCTCAGGTACCACTGGAGTCCATGCATGAGATTTGGGAGAGATTCAGGGACTTAATCGAGAAGTGCCCCCATCGTGATATCCCGAAGACCAGTTTGGTCCAACACTTCTTTGAGGGACTCAATGAGAATATCCATCGATTGGTTGATGCTGCCTGCAGAGGTTCGCACTTCAACAAATAAGAGGATGTGGTGTGGTAGATCGTTTAAGGATATGGCAAAGGGAGAGGTCTCACTCTTCTCATCTCGTTGTTTTCAGATACAACCACATGTCCTCCACATCTCTGTAAACATGGCAGACACATGCAAAGTGAACATGTGCGAGAACTCAAGCCTCAGTATCATTGGTAGTCACCTGTCCAAGATTGACATCATAAGCTAGCCTTGATCGAACAGAGGACGAAGAGCCTGGACAAGCTAGATATTATCACCAAGCAACTAGAGCTGTTGGTGAGCACCATCAGTGCTTGCGATTCTGTGGCAGCCACCCCCGATACTCCTGCTGAGTAGAAGGAGCTTACAATGCGACACCGGCCTCAACCGAGTCCCAGTCAGCATCATGTCCAACACATATACTACATGCAAGCACCTGAACAACAACCGTCGCAAACATAGATGGTGGTCTACCACACTGAGCCCCAATAATCATATATTGAGCCACCCTTTTGATGAATCCCGTATTCATCATGTTAAAATTGGTCAATTAGGCTCTGTTCCCCAAAATTCACATGCATTTGATCAATAATAGAACATCATTAGCATATATACATGTGTTAATAATATTTGCATTTCATCATGCATAATTGCATTAAAAATCCCAAGTGTAAATTAGCCCAAAAAGCCGCTAACTTCTCATCTTTTTAGTTAATTCATCCTAACTCTGATCGACCCCAAATCACTTCCATTGTGTAGATATTACAAACAAGAATAAATAAAAAATACAAAAATTACTAACTCAAATAAGTGTCAAATAATCCCAAAGTCTAATTTCACATCTGACGGACTAAAACGAGCATATCTCCCTCATACAGTGTCTGATTTTGGTATACTTACTTTTAAAGTACTCCATTTTCAAATACCTTCAAAACAAGAATAATTTCGTAAAATTCGGAACTCATATGTGAAAGTTGGGATTTGGGCCTCTTTTGCGCATTTTAACTTTTTGTTATTTTGACCTAAGTTTTTATGTACATAATTAACCCTTTTACTTTTATTTCTTCTTCATTCGTATTCTCCGATGAAAGTTTTAATAAGCATCACAAAAATCCAAACCTAGATTAAAACTGAAATCAAAGAAACTGACCGTGTCCAAGTGTCCGTTGGGAGTCTGTACAAAAATCCCATTTTTCACACTTCTATTTTATTTTCCTATTTTGTTATTTACTAAAAATCCAAAAAAATTAGATTAGTATGTAATTAGCTTTCTTGTATTTTATCATATTTTTTTCTAGATTTTTATCCTCTTTAAAAATGACCAAAAATTGCAAAACCTCAAAAAGCTAGTTTTCTATACACATGGAAAACCACCAAAAATACCACTTCGCACAGATAACCTCTTTTGCTCCCGGGTCCTTCTCTAAAGTTGTAGATCTCTTCGAGACAAACAACCTTTGTGAAGGAAATTTTTCGATCCAAGGTTTCCTCTTATTTTTTATCATTTTTCTTTCCTCTTTAATTTTGAATTTTTTCGGGGCACCACGTGGCAGCTCCTGGGCATGCCACGTGGCACCCACACCGACTTTACTCCTCCCTCCTCCTCGGGTCATGTGCCCAGCACATGACCCATGTCATCTTCTCCCCAGCGTTGCCTACCCCCCCCCCCCCCCCCCCGCGTAACGCCACCCGAGGCTGGCCCTTCCGCTGCATGTAACATCAGCGTTACGCGCCTTCCCTCGCCAGCCATTCTGCCCCATCGCATAATGCTCCTCCATGCACTCGCCTATAAAGCTCCACCGTGGCCGGCCATTTGATGCATCCACCATTTGAGGAAGGCACAACTCCAGCTTCCAGTCTCATTCAAGGTAACAGCTTGAACCCCACTGACGACGGTGCGGATGAGTACCACCTTCCCAAGGCGTAATCCAAGATATGGATCCTACCCTCCCTTGCAACAGCTTCTTCTCAAGGAGGTGCTCCAGCTTCGAAGGCTCACCGCTCCGCCGTCCTTCTCGAGGCAACAACAACCGAGGTCCCTCAACCTTCGACACCACCCAGTCGAGCCCCCTCCTCAGGTACCTCCTCCCAAGCTCCTACTCTGCCTCTCCGATAATCACGCCTAAATCTTGTCGCCAGAATTCAATCTCAACTCTTGCAAAGAGTCGAAGCCCACCTTCGCAGCCATTGTGTTCGCCCTGACCACAACTGCCTAGACAACCTCCGCCTCCATTTTAGATGGATCCCCTTGCAGGTACAACTCCGCCCCGTGCCTCCGCCACTCGCCAGCAGCTTGGTCGTTGCTGCTCTGCTCCGTGTCCACGCCGCCGACCGCCATGCCTACACCTCGCGAAGGCCCTGCTCCTCCGTCCTCTCCATCGCCTTCTGCAGGTATCCCCACCACCGGTCTCTACATCGACCGTGCAGAGGCAATGCCAATGCCTCTAAGCTCCGCCGGTCAAGTGTCGAACGGCCGAAGCCCCAGTCGCAACCTCGATCCGCGCCAGCCGCTCCGCCGTCGGGCCGAAGCCACCTTCCAGCCACCGTTGGATTTGGGCATTAGCCCTTTATCCAACGGCTCACAAGCCGCCACATGTTCTCCCAGGCCTCCCTCCACACCTTGAGGCTCGGCTGAACCGAGCCGCTCTCCCGCCGCCACATCTAGGCTTGAATATCCGGGCCTTAGCCTCACTCCGAACCTCAGCCCCAACGATAGACCATAGGCTCGGAAACCCCGAACCTCCGCCTTGGGGCCTGAACCTCAAACCGCCACCACATGGAGCCTCGGAGCCCCGACCCACAACCTCGGGCCCTAAGCCTCTGCCTCGCCGTCCGAGCCTCCAGGTGCACCTGCGACACACGTGCACTGGGGGAAAATTGCAGATGTACCCCTGGAAATTTTTGAATTTGCAGATACACCACCGCTAGGGGTAAATTGCAGAGGGACTCCTCCAACTTTTTGAAATTATAGATAAGACCCTACAGGGACCTTTTTGAAGGAAAAACTTTAATTTATTTATATTTTAGTCCCTGCAAATTCATTTTAGCATATCTTTCTCATACGAACTCCGTTTTTAGCATATAATATGTCATTTTGAAGCTATTTTCATGCTCTATCACTTAGCATAGTTTGTGGATAGATCCAATGTTGTCTATTGATAATTATTAATTGAGGATCTCTGTTGACATATGTAGGCTAATTTTAACATATTTGTGTTATAGTTTCATTGAGAAATTAATGACATCTTTTGCAGGAACTCAGATGAGGATTTTAATTTGATCAATCCCTTGTAATCATTGTAGATTATTCCCAATAATTTAATATTAGCAGGGGACTAATTTAGATTTATTATGTTAATATTATTGTCGACTATTTGAGGAACTAAATCACAGAAATTTGGAGGTCAGGTATTTGCTTCGAATCAATTGAGCTATTGACCTGAAGTCAAGGTTTTAAAAATCGAACCGGCCGGTTAGTCTTCAGTTTGGTCAAACCGGGTCGAACCGTCAGTCCAATTCGGTTCTTGACCTCAGGTGGGGGTGTATCTGCAAATTCAGAAAAACCGGTGATGACGTCAGCATGACGTCATCATTCTTATCGACTCGGAAAAACCGGACCAGGCTTAATTTAGCGGTCAGACCAGTCGAATCGGTTTTTGAACCAATAAAACTAAATACATATATGTAAGTAAGTATTTATATATCAATTAAATAATCGCTAGAAATTTCAAATCTTTAAATAGAATAACATGATTGCCTTTTTCGAGTAAAAGTCTACAAAGTTAGTCGCATTTTCTAGAATTATATATGAATATAATATTGTAATCATTTATTTATAGCTGTTTCAAGAAAATTACTCTAAGAAAGTATTGACATAACACATATTCCAAAAAAGAGAGGGGCATACCTTATATCATAGAAGTTAAGAAGGGCATACATGATAAAAACCTCATTATTTCATTATTTAAACCTTTATTTTTTGAAAATTACCAAACCATCAAAACTGGTCAATCCGGGTCAATCCGATCCGACCATCTGGGTCAACCCGGTCGGACCCGATTTTTTATTTTTTTTGAAACTACTTACAAAGAACCAGCCGAACCGACCAGGTCGGGGCCGGTTCCCGATCCAACCGGTCCGATCCAGTTTTTTAAACCCTTCCTGAAGCATTGGAATTAATTTGAATATCTTTTGAGTTCAATCCTTTTTAATTTGTGATTAATTTTGTGAAATTATAGATCATATTATTCGAAGGTTTAACATGTTTAAAATCATAGATCCTGGGCATAATCTTCTCTATTTGCATCGCATCTTCATCATGACATTGTATTATATTTTCCCAACACAGAAATTAACTAAACATTAATTAATTATTTAATTTAATTTAAAACCACGTAACTAAGAATCACCATTCCCTATGTTCGACCTTGGTAGACTTACCAAGTAAAAATATTTCACAACATTCAAACGATTGTGGTTTTTGATCGACCGAAATTCGCCTCCTATACTACAATTTACGACTATTAAACAGGTGGATTTCACATTCATCAAATGGTGCCGTTGCCAGGGAACGATGAATTTTTAAGATTTTAAATCATTTTTTATAATTAATTTTTGTGAACTTAATTTTTGTGTCATTTTTTTCCTTTTGGATTTTATTTTGCATTTCTCTCTTACTTCTGATACTAACCACAATTTCTCTCTTCGCAGACTACTGGGAGCAAAACTTTGATATTTAGATTAAGGATCTGCAAGGACGGAGATTGGATTTTAATTTTTGAGAGAGAGAGAGCTTAGTCGAGATTTAATTTTCTGCATTATTCACAGGGTCCCTCTCTCTTTGTACCCTGTTATTTTGTAATATTCAGGACTGGACTCTCTGTGGTGTGGCGTAGAATCTAGGAGCACATACGCTAGTTTAGAATTATTTTTGCTCGTGCTCGTAAATTTTAGGACACACATTATTCACTAACTAGACAAACTGGTAAATCGTTAAACTTAGCCAAATTTTGAAATCAATTCTTCCAGCTAATAAAACTATCTATTTAGGGCGTTTTTCATCTGTGCATATCATTTACTGTAAATTTTAAAATTCCGTGTACTGCATCCCACATGAAGAACGCGAGGAGTCACTATAAGTCTTCTTCTTAAGCATGCATCATTGATTTACGTTTGCATTAGCTTTTTCGATTCTCCCTCCTCAAGTTTTACAACTTAGGAATTAAAGGAATTGGGACTGCTCGTTAGGTGTGGATTTCCATGCTCACATAAACTTCAGTGATAACCTTAATCTAAAATTGAGACTGCTAATCAAGGCGACTGTAAATATAATTGACATAAAATTAACCCTTGTGTCTGGTGGAGAGAAACCCACTCATTGTTTGTAAGGACAAGATCACGCACTTAGGGCAGAGCCAAAAGCTGAAAAATTCCATTCAAACTACCGATTTTAAAAAAATTAGCTACTTTTCAGTGAGGGTCTCAGGTAGCCATTCTACGGTCCGACTTCCCTTAGCAGAGTAGGTGGTTTAGAGAACACTACGGAAGGCTCCGTCCTCAAGTAACATGGGTAGCTGTTTAAACGGTCCGTACTTACACCTATACTGGCTGAAAGTAGGTACAACTAGTTGTATGAACTCGGGACATTCTTTGTGAAGTATTTCGACACCTAACAACTCCTCTTAATTTTCAAGATTGTTTTGTCATTAAATTAAAATTGAAAAGATAAGCGGTCGAATCCTAACGTGCCTTCACCAGTGTTGAGTGGGTGAATCTACATGTTTGTTTTGTGTTTGATTTGTGTGCATCAAAGACCTTGTAATTGCACGCAAATCGTGGTTCGTAGATCATTCCATCCGTCTCTTGAGAAGATGTCGGCACAATGGTACTCTTTCCCGTTCTTCACGACCATGTCTCGATATCCTTCTTCTCACACTTCTCAGGGGAATCTGCTCTTCAAACCTGGTTCCCCTCAATCATCATTTTCTTCCATCCTTTACATTCCACCCTATGACCACACTTCTTCATGCAATAGACCTCTCTCACATTCTGACAATTTTATGGACATGAGAGAGCGAGATGAATTGAGGATGAACAATAGAGTAACCGATATTGACAGTAGAACACGATTTCCGGTTACTATGATCTCACAGCCTCTCAAACCATCCCCTACCCAGGATGACTATCCTCTTGAATACAATCAACTTTTCTTTGACATTCCACGAGAAAAATATAGTCAAGGAAATATAACTCATGACCATACCATAATGATTATGAACAATCAATACTCTACTCGAGGTTACATGCCAGAATCACGACACATGGAGAATGATTATTCAATCACTAGTCATGAGATGTTTGAAGATGAGATTGCTCGGATTAATCATAGAGCAGACACTTTAACTGAGAGAATATACGATCTCATCCAGTCTATGAAGAATTCAGGTAAGGCCACCACCATGCGAACCACTAAATCATCACGTGACTCACAATCAGGCACAACCACCACTGACCTCTGACCCCCTACTGACCATATCATAGAAAATATCAAAAAAATAGAAAAAATAGAAAATTCAAAAAAATTAGACAATTCTGAAATGGAAGCATTTTGCAAGAGGCTGATCTTAGAACTTCCATTGATCAAGGCCATAGAATATGTGTATGATCTTAAGTGATTTGTGAAAAGTCGACTTAATACTAAAAATACAGACAAGAAAAGATCCAAGATGGAATATCATGTCATATCTATGGCCAGTTCCTTGGTGATGAATCGAAAAACCAAGAGCCGCAAAGTCAAGCGGTTGACTCGGATCACATGTGAAATTGAGGATTCTACATTCACTCATGTTCGGTTAGAAGACGACTCCACATTAAACATCATTCCCAAGTCCGTCTTTGACAAACTCAAACTCGGACATCTGAAAAAGACTAGGGTGATCGTTCAATTACCTGATCGATCCACCAAAAGGCCACGGGGGATCATTTCGCTCGTCGTAAACTTTCGGAGTGATAGACATAAAGTGGACTTTATTATCATTGACATTGACCACCCCGGAACGTTGTCTGAATTTCCTATAATTTTAGAAAACCGTTCTTAGCCTCTGCTAAGGTGATTGTGGATTGTGATACTCAGGTCATCATGTTCCCGAACTCGGACCACAATGAACAAACCCTCAATAACACGTCCTCCTCTGAGGAAACCAAACTTGAAACCGACAGTCGTGATTAGCAGACAGACACTTCACATGATCAAACCTCTCCTCGTGAGACACCGACACATGCCCTAGGAGAGACAACCATGAGATCAACTATTGGACAGACCTCTGATTCTCACCACACCTCCTACCCTGAATCTGCTCCTAAGAGGAAAAATTATTTTGGAGCTTATGAAGAATTGGACCATATTTTTTAGGATCACCACGATTATTTAAGAGGTCCCAATCTTTGAGTTGGTAGTGATTCATGAGATACTTGAACCATATAAGGAACTGACTCAAGAAATCTCTAATGTCACCAAAAATCACGATTACCCAGAAGTGACATCAACATCCCCGGCCATAACTCACAAACCCACTAGGCACAATCTCTCTCGACCGAAGCAACGTATGACACTACAAGAATTGGTTGACTTTTATGGGGATTCATCTGATGAGGAACTAATACATGCCACACCGGTTACTCAAGAAACGGAGATGAATAGTGTACAACTTCCTCCCAATACTTCTCAAGGAAACAAACCGAACAAGAAAGTCACCTTTGACCTTAGACATCAGGTGATTTCTAAAGAGTCCTCATCCGGTCCCGAAGTGGTTCATCAAGTAAGTGCAATAGGTATAGATCTGATCCAAGGGCACTTACCTCTGATCGACAATAGTTGGAGATCCTCTGCATACGACTACTATTCTCTTGAGGATGACTCTGACGATGGCTGGTCATCTTCACCCTCCCCCTCTTCACCGCCCTCCACATCTCAATATTATCTCCCTCCACACTCACGCAAGAAGGTCCGTCGCAAACCTCCTTGACCTCGTACATTCGTAAATCTACCCGGTTCCCCAGCTGTATTTATCTGATCATACTTAGGCTGACATGAGCCTAAGTATAAGGGGACCGGTACCATTGTTTATACTTCATTTCTCTTCTTTTGTTTTTAACCCATCTATACTTAGTACGAGCTATGTCTACATTTCACTTTGTGCCATGAAGACATAGCACAAGCTAAGTATAGGGGGGTGTGTCTGTATTTATTCTACTTTATCCATAGCTCGTACTTTAATCATTTTTATCTAACATCGGGGATGGGTACAAGTAGTGTATATTATGTATATAATACTAAATGATTTATGTTTATAATACCTATTTTTCAAAAACAACAACAACAATAAAAAAACAAAAAAACTTTTTGCATAAAAAACACTCATGGTCTTGCATTTCATCAAGCATTTCATGCATTGCTTAGTTGATATATTCCTGACACATTCACTATCACTCAAGGCTTAAGGATTTGTAGGACACTTGATTTCTATGATCTCGAGAATCTGAGTTAGCCAGCCTTAGTCATTAGGATTTTGAACTTAATTATCCACACTTCCCTAGTTTGAAAGATTGAGCGCTATATTGCACTCTTCATCTCTACCTTCAAGAGAATATGATCAGCACAATCACTCTCACATCTGCATGATTGATGATATGAGTTGAGATATCACTTGAGGAACTAGGACTAGATATTTGAGTTTAAACCCGATCTTATGATATTTGAGGATGGGATAAAGTTAATAAAGGCTTCAAAAAACCTGAGTGTCAGCAAAATCCTAGCCAGTATGTGAACAAGTTCATATGCTATCTTTTTGATATTTACCTATGTGACAGGGTGTGATGAAACTTAATGAAAATTGTTGATCAGTGTGTGCCAACTTTTGGTAAATGCAGTGGAGCTAGCCAACAAAAGAAAAGAAAAGAAATGTCAAAGAAAAGCTCTATCATCCAAAGTCAAATTATAAACGAGCTTCCACCAATGGTGAGCGCTCCCAAACATTTTCAAAGTGTCCACTTAGACCAAACACTAATCAGGACCAAGGAGTCGGTATGACACCATAAAAGGGCTCTGCATCGTAAGCGATACAAGTCTGGGTGTTGAAGGTATCTTAGATACTCAAAAGAGACACACCCCGGTGTACTCCCAGAAAAATAAATACGGATGGCTCCAAATTCTCTTGACGGACACATTGATCAACAATATACTTGTGTTGAGTAATAAGGCACTCGAGAGGTACCTTGTTCCAATGCGAGGGAGAGAAAATTAGAAACAATCCTATGCCCTCTATCATCGGGCTGTCCATCTACACTTTCAAGTCTGACAAACTAATGAGACGGTAGACTGAAGCAAGAATAGACTTATTCCCTAGTGTTGAGGATTAGGTCTAGAGGAGAGTCTCTTGGATTGGAACTTTGGGTGATGCTTTGACTTGACTCTCATGAATGCAATACACTAAAAATCATATCCTTATATTATATGTCCAAACAGAGAGTCTAAAAATTACAAAAGTTGGATTCCTTCTGATTAAAGCATGGTTGAGTCCAGAATTTTAGGATCACTCAAATTAAGGATCTTCTATGAATTGAGCCTTGAAAATTCATATGCACAGTCATGGATGTATTCAACTAAGTCATTCATTCATTGATGCTCGGGGACGAGCATGGTTTAAGTATAGGGGTATGATGAATCCCGTATTCATCATGCTAAAGTTGGTCAATTAGGCTATGTTCCCCAAAATTCACATACATTTAATCAATAATAGATCATCATTAGTATACATACATGTGTTAATAATATTTGCATTTCATCATGTATA